>JANAVB010037418.1:2337040-2707040 GCA_029216955.1 Iris pallida | reverse complement strand
CAGATCGTGGGTAGGGTAGTTCCTCCCATGAGGACGTAACTGCCTAGATGCATAGGCAATCACCTTCCCGTGCTGCTGAAGTACACAAACTAAACCCTGTTCTAAAGTGTCACTGTAGATCGTATAACCACCAGATCCAGATGGCAGCGTCAAGATAGGAGCTGTAGTCAACCTCGCTTTCATCTCCTCGAAGGCGGCTTGACACTCCTCGGACCAAACAAACTCCTCATCCTTCCTGGTAAGTCGGGTCATCGGCTGGGCAATCCTGGAAAAGTCCTGCACGAACCTTCGGTAATAACCTGCCAGACCCAGAAAACTTTGAACCTCTGCTACTGAGCTCGGCGTAGACCAGGACTCCACTACAGAAATCTTCTTCGGATCCACTGAAATCCTTTCGCCAGAGACAACATGGCCTAGGAACTCCACGCGATCCAAGAAGAACTCGCATTTGGACAGCTTTTCATACAGCTGCTCCCTCCTGAGAGTGTCCAACACAATCCTCAGGTGCTCCTCGTGCTCCTCTGGCATTTTCGAATAGATGAGAATGTCATCGATGAAGACCACCACGAACTTGTCAAGGTACTGATGGAATACCTTGTTCATCAAGTTCATGAATACCGTCGGGGCGTTGATCAACCCAAACGGCATGACGGTATACTTATACTGGCCTTAGCGAGTCCGAAATGCAGTCTTTGGAATGTCATCCCACTTTACCTTCAGCTGATGGTACCCGGTATGCAAGTCAATCTTTGAGAACACCCTCGCGTCGCTCAATTGGTCGAACAAGTCATCAATCCTTGGCAAAGGATACTTGTTCTTGATAGTAAGGTTGTTGAGCGCCCTGTAATCAATGCACATACGTACCGTACCATCCTTCTTCGGGACGAAAAGAACTGGCGTGCCCCATGATGAAGAACTAGATCGAATAAAGCCCCTGTCCTCCAGCTCGTCGACCTGTTTCTTCAGCTCTGCTAACTCACTGTTGTTGACTCTATAGACGTGCTGTGAGATAGTCTCAGTGCCCGACACTAGGTCTATAGAGAACTCAACATCACGATATGGCGGCATCCCAGGCAACTCCTCGGGAAAGACATCCAAGAACTCGACAATAAGTGGATGTGGCAACACCGGCCCCGCAAACAACGCTCCGCAGAATCCATCTCCTGGCTCTGCTGTACCTCGGGCAAACTCATACTCTGGCTCTCCCGGCAGCCTAAACAGAATCCTGCCCCCTCTACAGTCTATGCTAGCATGGTGCATGCTCAACCAGTCCATACCGAGTACCACATCGTAGCTCGAAAGTGGCATTACGAGCAAACACGCACTGAGCTCCCGGCCTCTCAAAGAAACTCTCTGCCCCTTGCAAACATTATTAACCAGGATGATGCCATTTCCAGTCATAATCTTGCAAGTCCTACCAAGATACTCAGCAATGATATTGTGCCTAAGAACAAAAGAAACAGACACAAAACTGTGCGTAGTACCAGAATCAAACAAAGCTAAAGCTAGAAAAGAATCGAGCAGAACAGAACCTGCAACAACATCTGCAATAGGCTCCATCTCCTCAACTGCAAGAGCAAAGGCTATACCCTGACCACCCCTCTGCTGGCGGTGCTGGAAAAACTGCTACTGGGTGGTCGGAAGAGGACCCCGCTGCTGAAATACAAGCACACTTACTGGTGCCCTCGGAACAGGTGCCCTCTGAGCTGCTCCAGCGACACGGGAGTTCTTAGGACACTCCCGCATCTGATGCCCAGTGGCACCGCAAAAAAGGCACAAATCCAGTCTCCTCCTACAGAACTCAAAGAGGTGACCGGGCTTCTTGCAGTAGTGGCACGGAGGATCATCCTGCCCCGGGCGCTGCTGAACCCTCTGGACAGGTGCCCTGGCCTGCACCTGCTGCTGATGATGCTGGAACGGCTGATGCTGAAGCTGAGGGCGCTTAGCAGCCCCTGCGCTGCTACTGGCCCCCAAAAACAACTCACGATCCCTCTTCGACTTAAATCCCCCCTCTCTCTCCACCTTCCGAGCCTCCGTATAGACCTCTGCATATGTCGCATAGAAGGAAGGGATCAGGATCTTGATATCCCAAGTCAATCCCTCCCGGAAGCGCTCTGCTCGGATCACTGGGTCGCTCACCATGTACTCGGCGTATCGGCTCAGCCGGCCGAACTCCGCCGCATACTCCTCCACAGTCATACTGTCCTGCTGCAGGTTCTGAAACTGTCGCATTAGGTCGATCTTTTCTGTGGGGAAAAAGAACTTCTCTCTGAACAGGGTCCGAAACTCAGCCCAAGTGTGGCCCTGTTCTATAAAAGTCGGCCAGGCGGGAGGCCCTCATCTGGCGTTCGATATCCTCGAGCCAGTCATCAGCATATACAATGCCCTCGGTCCCTCTGAAATCCCTCGGATCCATCCTCTTGAAAGCCTGGATATCTTCGGGATTCTGCTGCTGCACCTCCCTCTGTGGAGCCCCACGCTCCACCGTGGCTAAGGCCAACCTATGAGCATCCTCCATGCCCTAGCGCATGGCCTCAGTCTGTCTCATCTGTGCCTCGTGCTGGGCCCGCTGGGACTCCAGCACTTGATACAAGAATGCGAGCATCTGTCCCATATCTGTAGGCAGAGGAGGCAGCTCCCACCACCAACTGAGGAGTCCCCTGCTGAGGAGGAGGAGGAAGAACGCCCCCGACAGCTCCCGTCGTAGCCTCCGGCACTGCAGGAAGAGCACCCGCAGTGACCCTAGGTACGGTCATCGAGAGTGCTGGAGGAGTACCCCCCGAGAACCCCTACTGAAGTCCCAACTGCAGGGAAAGTGACTGGAGCCTGTCCGCCAGAGGTAGCAGACCTCTCCGTCTTCCCGTGCTCCTCACCGGGAGAATGAGTCATAATCATCCTGGAGACAGATTGAAAGGAAGATATCAATATGGCACAAGAAGGATTTTATCAAATGATGACAGCTAGAATGCATTAAATCAATATCAAAGACGGTAAGCATGATAAGCAAGAAAAGATCCTACTGTGATTGAGTAATCTTAGCCTAATACCTCCTATATGTAACACAGGCTCGTAGTCAACACTCTAAGACGAGTGTCGCTACGACATCGCACTAATTACGACTTCAGGACCTGCGTGGGCCACCACTAAAAACGTGTCACGACCCGCATCCGCTGTAAGGGCACGTGTGCATAACAACGCCCAGCCCACACCGTAAAAACGGCATAGAACGCTGTAGGTTTACTACTCTGAAACAGTTTATATAATATCAAGAACCTGTCGAGAATATGGTCAACTCCAAACGGAGGACAAATAATGATAATATATGAGTACTCATCACAACTCTAAGATGATAAAGTAAAGACTGAATGATAAAGACAACAAGACAATAAAATATAACATGTCAAGTCCAAACGTAAAGAATATACAAGCCCAAGTCCAAAGTCTCTAATACAAGCCAAAAATAATAACAGTCCAAAAGTAACTGGAGACAAGGTCCAGTACAAAACCTACTCTATCTACAGGACAGGCGGTATCTCGCCATGCGGGTCTAGGGTATCTGCCTTTAAACCTACTACGTCCGGTGGGCCGTAGTAAGTGCAATAATAGTCCTCCTCTACATCTGTAATATTTTCAACATATCCGGTCAGGATAGAACGAGTACATAAATCTCATAACAGATCTCAAGATAGAATAAAAGTTATAAGACTGTAAATAGAGCATATACAATAAAATCATGGAGTGTACATGTATGTATCATGGCATGATAAGCTGTAGAGCTAGAGCTAGAACAGGAAAGTAGAACTGAGAATGGTATATACACAAATCAGGATAAGCTATCTATCCAATGTGTATGAGTAGTAGTTTCAACTTGTGATCGGCTTGGGTACCTGTAAGAACGGGCCTGGCTAGTCATAAGTGCGGTATATGACTAACACTGTTCGAGAATACGGAATGGATCTGATCATAGGCATACGCTACTACTCCCACATCCCCAACTGGTAGAATGGATCCAAACAGGACACGTCACTGCACGGGATTCTAATGAGAAGGGAGCAAGTCTTCTCTAGAATCAGTGACCATATATTGAGCAAGAGCTACAAGAGAGCTTGCATAATACATCCCAAGCTAACAAGGAGTGACACCTCTCATCGAGATCCAGGAAAACCAATCTGTGAGAACCATGTGTCAGGAACAAGTATATCTACACTAAGTACATGAATCATAACAGTTATCATAAATTAGGAAAAAGTTATCAGAGAATGTACTCGCCTGTGATATGATATAATATGTCAACTGGATCCAGTACAGCGTCTCGAGGACCTATAGATAACAAGACATATTAATACTATGTTTAGGAAGTAAAGTCAAATCAATTTAAATCCTATTAAGTCATTCTAGGTCAAGGCACGTCAAACAAGACTGTACGGGATGAACCTAAGTCATATTAGGTTTAACCAGGTCAAACTGGGTCAATGCAAGTCAAACGGAATTATTCTAGGTCGATTTAAGTCAACAGTTGACTTACAGTTGACTTTTGGTCAACTGGTCAACTCTGGTCAACCCTAGGTCAACTCTAGGTCAATGGTGACTAATAGTTGACTTTTGGTCAACTGCTCAAGTCTAATGGAATTTGGAACTAAATTGGGTAAAGTGTTGACCCATAGTTGCTTTTGGTCTAAAAAGTCAACCGTGGTCAACCAAGGTCAAGACTAGGTCTAGGCGACTATTTCTAACCATTACCAACCCTTACAACCCATATCCAAGTCCATCTTGGACTCCTAAACCCTTATCTTGGCCGTAGGCCAATATCTTAATTTATCCCTTTACAAGGTAAATTTCTAACCTAGGCAAATACCAAGTTAGCCTACCTACACTTGGTATTTCGACCCGTGCTTCCTAGGGTAGTAGGATACTAGCCTATACGTTCATTACCTACCAAGTTTCCTAGGTAGAGTGGACATCCGGTCCATCTTACGGCCTATTGCCGATTATCTTGAATATCTCAAGATACGCGATGGTACGGTGCGATACCGTCGTCCTACTCCCATACGAAACCCCGATTTCAACTCGGAAGCCTACCCACAAAATCTAAATCACATAATCTAAGTCTTCTCCAAGTTTCAATGCGTTCCGACACTCGGAGCTCAATTTCACCCTCTAACTCAATCTCCTCTAAATTGATTTCCTAATTTCCCTTCCCCATATACTACACCACTCCTCTTTCCCTTCTACTTTTTTTCCTTCCCTTCTCATTATTCTATTTCTTATCCTTACTCTCATTCTTCTACTTCTCCTTATTCTTCTTATTCTAATTCTTCTTCTTAATCTTCTTCTCATTCTTCTTATTCTTTTTCCTTCTCCTATTCATAAATACATAACTATCTAACTATATATATATATATATATATATAGGGGGGTTATATAGGGGGTTAAAGGGGGGCTTGGGAGCTACTGCTGCAGCTACTACTGCTACCTGCTGCTGCCGCTGCTAATGCTGCTGCTGCCCTGCTGTTTCTTATTCTCCTTCTTCTTCTACTCCTACTTCCTCTACTTCTCCTTCTCTCTCTCTCTCTCTATATATATATATATCACACACACACACACACACACACACACACACACACACACACACACATATATATATATATATATATATATATATATATATAGACATACACACACACATATAAATATATGTAGACACACATACACTCTCATATACACACATACACTCTCATATACACACACACACTCTCTCACACACTCTCACACATACACAAACACACACATTAACTCACTCTCTCACCACCACCATCACTCTCATGACACCACCACCACCATTCCTCTACACACACACAAATACATATATATATATATATATATATATATATATATATATATATATATATATATATATATATATATATATATATATATACACTCTCTAATAAAGAAAACCCATAATAAACCCTTAAACTAGATTTTAGGAGAAACCTATAAAGCTATGGTCAAAATGTGGAGAATGATCTCCTCCACATTTATTGTGAAGAAAAATAATGCAAAAGAGAATTTAATGGAGAATTAAGAGCATACCTAATTTGTAGCTTTCTTGAAAAAGAAGAACTCAAAGAAGAGAATAAAATGGAGAGAGAGAGAGAGGTTGCTTTGAGATGAAGCAAAGGGGAGGAGGAGGTGGCTATACATGGCCGGCCAAGGAGGGTTATTGGGTTTGGATGGAGACCCATTAAGCCTCCACACCCAATAGACTTAGTTTGGGTTGGTTTGAATTTGGTTCGGTTCGGTTTAACTCCAAATGACTAATTAAGCCTCTAATGACTTGTTAAGCCATGGGAGTATGGTTTATTGGTTTCTAGCCTAGTTAGGATGGCATGTGGGCCAAGCCCAGCTGTATGTGGGTCCCACTAGGGTCCAGACTACCCGGGTCTCCAACTTAAGTCAAAATTGGATAAAATTCAAACTCAATCAATTAAATCCCTAAAAATCCTATAAAATTAAATAAAATTCCCAAAAATTATAAAACTTGGAAAATGACGAAAATACTCCTAATTCGAAAACTGGGGGTGACAATCGACAATGGTATGCCGAGTAAATACAGGTTTGAGGACTTTCGGTGAGGAGTTAATCAACAATACTCCACATCGAAACGTCTTCCCCAGGGTAGAAATGCCCTATACTTATTTGATGGGCTGGTTGTTGCACCACAACTGCAATCTGTTGCTACCAGGCCTGGGACATGATGTGGAGGTCTTCCTCCAAAAATTTAGCAAAGCTACATAGACTGCTACAACGGTGGCAGATACCCGGGCAGTTTTGAACTCTTCTTATGGTTGGAACTTCTTCTGTACCCGGCCACAAGTTTCAGCCGATTGCTTCAGCATTTAATTTGAAGATGAAGTCGAAGGAAGAGCTGTATTACCACCCTCAGTCTTCAGATGGCTTCAGTGCATCAGACCCTCTCACTTGATGTACAGAAATGAAGATAATTGTGCGTTTGAACCATATCTACCCAGTAGGTTCGCTCGTCAATTTGGTTATGACCAACTTCATGTTGGTAACCCCTCTACCAGTTTCTGTCACTATGGGAAACTGCTTGATGGTGCTAGGGGTTGGAGATATTTTAGTACTGCTCGTACTGGTGCCAAATTTAAAGTCTCAACTGCCACCAGCACTACAGAGCTACGTATACTTCATACGTATGCTCACTTTTATGCTTTAATTCGTTCCTTCACTCATGGCTACAATATGAGAGGTAGTCTGAGGTGGCCTAAAGAAAGAAATGTTGAGGAGCCAGTCAGGGTACCAACAGACATCCCTGACGATACTGCTATTCCAGATCCATATCTGGAAGTTATCCCTACGGGAGTTGGGGAGACAGCTGCAGAACCTATCATCATTGGCAAGAGCCGAAAAAGGAAACAAAGTGCAGCCATCACATTTCCAGAGAAAATCTCGAAGAAGAAGAAGAAGAAGGCTACCACAAAAAGGCCTTCCAGATCAAGAGCTACTACCCCGGAGAGTGACACTCCGGCCGAAGAGCCACAACACGTTGCATCTTCTTCAGCTCACCCTGGAGAAGGGTCTTCGGTCTCCCAGCCAGCAGCGTCAATGGAAGCGGTGACGATCCTATCTCTGGGACGTCTCAGCTCAGCACTTCATTTGACTTTGCCACAAAAGGCACAAGTTGCTGAATATGTTGCTCCAGTACATATTGTTGATTCAGGGCCTATCCCACCGGATGAGCCAGCTATCAACTTTGATGATGAAGCCTGGGATGGGGATTATGACGCGTACTTGGCACGTCCCACACCTACTCCAGGTAAATATAATTTATACAAAATCTATACAAAATTATGATTTTTATATATTGACTTACTTTATTTAATTTTTGTAGGTGTCATCACTGCATCCAAGCTTGTGGCTCCTCTATCTCCTCAAGAAGATATTTATGAAGAAAATACGAAGTCTGAGGAAGAGAACTTTTCTTCAGAAGAAGAGGATGCTCAAGAAGATGTACCACGAGAGCCCGAAGTGGAGACTCAGGAAGAATGTCCTCAATCATTAGAGGTACAACAGGCTCAACCAGAAGCGTCATCTCCTGCTGAAAGCCAGGATAAGGAAAAAACTCCAGTAGATCTTACTGTAGATGATGATGAAGCTGCTGAGGAAGAATCAGATTTGAATAAAGAATCAGCTGTAGAAGAATTCACTACAACTGAAGCAATTGAAAATCCTGCGAAACAATAATTGAGGAATGTGATGAAGGCGAACTCAAGTCACCAACTGAAACTGGGGAAATTATAATAGTATCCTCTGCTATTACTACTGATCCAGTACCAATTTCTGGAGAGCCAATGCCAGAACCCGAATCAGCTACAATTACCATCTTTCCATCCATCACTATCACTGTCACCGGAACTCCAGAAACGGTTGGAGTGACAAGTACTGAAGACGTGATCCCTGAAGCTCCTAGGGATCAGTTGGCTATAGCGACAACAACATCGTCTATATATATCTCGGTCTGCTACCGAAGCAACCACCTCTGCTAGTACTGAGGATACAATCCCTGCAACTCCTAGAGATCAATTGGTTATGATAGCAACGACAACATCATCTTTATCTCAGTCTGCTATCGGAGCAACCACATCTGCTCCTAATCTTCGAAAAAGAGACTTGGTTGAGATTGCTGCAACGCCGAGCTCTAATGCAGAAATGAATCTCTTAGTTGAGATTTATACTGAAGCTTTTTACAAGACACTGCCAGCTTTAATTGACATGGTCCTGAATAGGGGCCTTAGTTATGAAAGTTTGAAGGGTGCGATTGTTTCCACTATCAGGAACGTCGCCATGTTTAATGATGTTGAGAGAGCAACTGCATTGAAAAAGGTGGTAGAAGAACTTGAACAACCTATTAAAGAATATCTGAGACTGACAAGTGAAACCACTGAAAGTCTCATTCAAGCGGAGTGCGATGCTTTATTAGCCGAATACACTGCTCGAAAGACTACTTTCAACGACTCTCTCAGAGAATACAGCAGTAAAGTCGCCAAAGAGAAAGCTTTTTTTAGCTGATGCGAAGCCTTAGTTGGAGAGTTATAGAGAAACCTATAACACTTCAAATATGAAAATTCAGGAACAAAACGATAAAATTCGCGAAGTGAAGGCCGAACTAGCTCGTCAGAAAGCTGAGAAGGAGCAATTAATAGCAGCTCGTGACCAATATTTGACACAGAGTTCAATTCTGGAGGAACAAGTTTTTGGTGCTGAATCTACTATCAAGCACCTTGATGATGCCAGGGATAATCTGATAGCTATTTTTGCTAAGTTTTCTCCCATTTGCACTCCAGAGGCCCGAAGAAAGATAGCTACTGAAAATGTAATGGGCTCTCGTGAGAAGCGTTTGGCAGAGCTCCAAAAATTGCTAAAAGATATATCTGCTCCTCCTTAGGCAAATAAGGAGATTTTGCAATCTTTTATCTTATTCAATAAATAAAATATTTGTTTTGTAACCCTATCATTTATTTTAAAATTAAATAATAGGTATGAAATAGAGAATACTTATCGGAGGTAATATGGATATGATAAGTCTTCGAAATTCAATAAATTGTATCTATCCAGAGGTAATATGGACATGATAGATAATGAAATCTCGTTTTCTGTTTAGAGTATACAATACTATCGGAGGTAATATGGACATGACAGATCATAACAACTCAAAGAAAAATAGATTAATATTTGTTCAGAGGCCAAATGGATATGATAGATAGGAAATACAAGCAGACTTAATATTTATTCAGAGGTCATGAGAACATAATAAATAACAAATCCAATTTTTTAATCAACTAATAAGATAAAAGATTAAATTTTTTCTCCAAGAAGACAAGTAATCAGCTTAACCAAACATTGGTAGCTAGGAAATAAGAAGACAAACGTCATTGAGAATATGTACCAATAAAAATGAATGAACCAGCGTTTCTTTTGGGAAAAGAAAGACCAATTCAATTCCACAATTAAAGGATGAATCTGATGTAATGAGTGAACTAGCGTTTATTTTGGGAAAGAAAGATCAATTCAATTCCACAATTAAACGGATGAATCTGATGTAATGAATGGATAGGTCTTTTCGGGAATGAAAAGTTGTTTTAATTTCCAAGACCGATTCATTAATAGCTCTCTCCTATAAATAGATGAGAACTATTTGTAAAACTTCATCCTTGTTTCCACTCCTCTATTGGAAATGTCTTCCAAAGACGTGCCGTAAAAGACTGAAGTCACCATGAAAGCTGAGGACGTCAACGAGACACGCCCCGTTGAGCCAATTGTGTCAGGCCCTATCGGAATAGGCGAAGGCTCTTCTACGCCCAAGCCACCCCAAGACATTCTCGCTTTCTTAGTAGAGCCAGGAAAAACTCTTGAAGAAGAGGCACAGAGGATGGTTGCCTGCAAGTTTTTTGTGAACTCAGGCAATGATGTCTTCGATGCATTGGCTGACTATGTATTCAATAAGGAAGGCAGTGGTCCTCGTCCTTAATCCTTTGTTCTGAACAAAAATAATAAAAAAATATTTTATTTTCATTCTGTGTGTATTATTTTTTTTATACATAGTACTTCTTAAGAAATTTACCATTGATCGGCATCATGAGTAAATCTCCATTGGGCTTAGATAACCGATAGGCACCATTAGAAAACACAGTCTCGATTACATAAGGGCCTTCCCATTTTGCTTGAAATTTCCATGTGCTCTTATGAGTCATCACCATCGGTCTTCGAACAGCTAGTACTAGCTCACCAACTTTAAATACCCTCTCTTTAACTTTACGATTGAAAGTTCGAGATATGCGGGCTTGATATAGCTCAATATGCTGTTGTGCTTGAAGACGCTTCTCGTCTAATCCTTCAAGTTCTTGGAGTCGTAAGCGATCATTGTTCTCTGAAGTTAGCTCATTAGCAATGGCTATTCGAAGAGATGGAATCTGGATTTCCAATGGAAGGACAGCCTCACATCCGTAGACCAATAAAAATGGTGTAAAACTGATAGGAGTTCGGACTGTCGTTCGATAAGTCCATAAACATTCTCCAAGTTTCTCATTCCAATCATGTTTGTTAGAAAAGACAAACTTTTTGAGAAGTTTGATGATCGTCTTGTTGAAAGCTTCAGCTAAACCATTAGCAGCTGGATTATAAGCCGTAGAAGCCAGATTTTGAATTCGATTCTTATCACAGAACCGATAAAATGCCTGACTGGCTAATTATGGTCCATTGTCATGAATTATCCGTCGAGAAATCCCAAAGCGATAAATGACATGGTATTTAATGAAGCTAATCACATTAGATGTTTTCACTTCAGCAAAGGGAACTGCTTCTGACCACTTAAAAAAGTAATCGGTTATAGCCAATATAAACCGATGTCCTTTAACGGAAGGAGGGTTAATCGGACCAATGATATCCATACCCCAAGCTTCGAAGGGCCAAAAGACTGTTGTAGGATGTAGGAATTCAGACGGTTGATGAATAAAATCAGCATGAATCTGACATACTTTATATCGTCTTACATAGTCCACAGCATCTGCTATCATAGAAGGCCAATAATACCCCATTCTTCGAATACGGTCTTGTAATTTCGGACCTGATTGATGAGCACCACAAACACCATCATGAGCTTCGTAGAGTGTTTGTTTGGCTTCAATTTCTGAGAGACAGTGCAACAAAAGTCCATCATATGTACGACGATATAACATATGTAAAGACGAATCATAATAAAATTGAAATGATCGTCTCTTAATTGATGCAGCTTCTTTTGGATCTTCAGGTAAAATTTCATGAACCGCATAATTAATGAATGGGCTTCTCCAATCCCTCTGTTGGGCACTTGACTCTGTAGTATAACTCTGTTCAATATACAGATTATTCTTGACACAGAATAAGTCTCGGTCCAACAAAGTAATTGTTGTTTATCTTCAAATTAGAACAGCCAAATCTGCAGCTAAGCTAGCAAGAGCATCAGCTTCCAAATTCTGAGAACGTGGTATGAATTCGATGAAGAACCCTTTGAATGAAAGGACCAACTCGATTACCACTTGATGATAAGGAATGAGATCAGGATTTCTGACTTCATAAGTTCCTCTAACTTGATTAACAATCAGTTGAGAATCTCCATAAGCTTCTAGGAACTCAATATCCAATTATTTTGCTACTTGGAGACCAATCAGTAGAGCATTATATTTTGCTACATTGTTGGAGCATGGCTCATTGAGAGAATAAGCACGGTATATGACCATTTTGTCAGGAGAAACCAAGACAATTCCTACTCCGGAGACGATATTGCCTTTAGGTCCAACCGGTGATACTCCATCAAAATATAATTGCCAAATATCATCTCTCAAAGTCATGTTGCAATCCATGACTTCATCTGGAATATCTTCATATAGCTTCGATGTCTCAGGTATAGGGTGAGCAGCTAAGAAATCAGCTAATGCTTGACCTTTTACTGATTTTTGAGGTACATAGACCATGTCATAAGGAGTGAGCAACATCGCCCAGGTAGCAAACCTGGAGTTATGAATGCTTGGTTTTCTCATCAATACCCGAATAGAATTTATTCTGGAGATGACGTGAATAGCCTGTCCTGACACATAATGTCTTGTCTTTTGGACAGCAAAAACCAAAGCCAGACATTCCTTTTCTACAGAAGTATACCTGTGTTTAGCTCCGACCATCATTCGGCCAAGATAATAAATTGTCTGTTCATGACCCATATCACTTTTTTGTGCAAGAAGATTACCAAGTGAATGATCTAAGGCTCAAACATATAGCAAAAACAGTCTTCCTATGACTGGTGGTATCAAAACAGGTGGATTTGTAAGGTATTGCTTAATGTCATTGAAAGCTTTCTGACACGCTTTATCCCAAACAAATGATACACCTTTCTTTAATAGACAGAAGAAAGGTTGGCATCTCCCAGAGAGATTGGATATAAACCTCCTGATATAAGTAATACGACCTTGGAAGCCGCAGAGTTCTTTTAGATTGCGTGGAGGACGCATTTCAAGAATTGCTTTGATTTTATCAGGATCAACATGAATACCTTGAGAAGTAATGACAAATCCCAAAAAATTGTCACTGGAAACCCCTAAGAAGGACTTAGTAGAGTTCATTTTCAATTAATGCTGACGCATCAATGCAAATACTGTCTTCAAGTCCTGAATGTGATCATCTTTTGATCGACTTTTAACAGTAATATCATCTACGTAACATTCAACTGTCTTCTATAGATGTTGCTCATAGCCCGTTGATACATGGCACCCGCATTTTTAAGACCAAACGGCATAACCGTATAGCAGTAAACCCCAAGGGGTGTACGAAAAGCAGTATGCTTCTCATCTTCTGGATGCATCTTAATCTAATTGTATCCTGAGAATCCGTCCATGAAATACATGCGTTCAAAACCGTATGTATTGTCTATCATGACATCAGTAATTGGAAGTAGAAATTTGTCCTTTGGACAAGCTGCATTAAGATCTCAAAAATCTATGCAAACTCAGACTTTTCTGTTCTTCTTCATAACAGGAACAATGTTGGCAACCCAGTCTGGGTGTTGTTCTTCACGAACAAAGCCACATGTAATCAACTTTTTGACTTCCGCTTTAATTACATCCATCATATCTGGTCTAAAGCGCCGCTGCTGTTGTTTCACAGGCTTAGCATTAGGAAGAATAATGAGTTTATGAGTAGCAACTTTAGGATCTAGACCCGGTATATCCTCATAACTCCATGCAAATATGTCAATATATTCTTTAATCAGTTTTATCAACTCTTCTTTTTCATCCTCGAAAAGGTTTTTACTCATGAATATTGGCTTGGACGTAGTTCCGTCTCCAACATCGATTTGAAGAATCTCATCCTCTGTAGGTGGTTGTCGTTGTTCAAAACGAAGTTCCCATTGTGTGTCCGTTTGTTGGGCCCAAGGGTCATTCTCAAATGGCCCAGCTTCGACATCAGTTTGAACCATGTTAACTGAGAATATACACTTAGATTCATCATAATACTCTCCTCCAACATATTCAGATTCGATGAAATGGATTTCTTTGGAATTTGAGGATTGTGAAGAACTAGGAGAGAATTCTTATTGTATATCAGCATTAAACATGTGGGATGGATCATATCCTAACCCATGACGAGTCTTCTGGTAAAACGAATCACTACATAATGGTAATCGTCTACCCTTGCCTTGATTGAGACCTTGCATAGTCTTCAAATTATATCCCATATTTTAGATAATCTTGAGAGATTGTTGACTATATTTGTCAATTCGGATTCTTCCTTTATCTTTATCTTTAAGATCATCAGTCTGAACAACAGGGATGTTTCCAGCCAGGCCAAACACAATTTGGCGCTTGTTTTTTTATCAGACGGAATCACGAAATAAGATTCTTCGTGACGTCTATAAGTTGCACAAGCTTATGATGAAGTGGCTACAGGAAGAAGATAGAGCGAAGATGTTAGGAACCTTTGAGCATAAGGTCCAACATCGACATGAGGAGGAAAGGAATTTTCCTTATGGTCAATGTATAAGGTTTTCTCTGTATTTATGTCATCTTTATATTGATGACTTTGATCATCAGAAGATAAAGTCATTCTTTCAACAAATTTGACAGTCATATACTCAAAAAGGAAATCTTTATTGATATTAGAAAGTACAGAATGATTAATATTTACATCATTTATAATTTGACTGCTATGCTTCGGATTAATCATTAACGGACCGTCATTCGTCTTCTGTATAGACTTGCCAAGGTTGATGATCAACTGTGGTTCTGGATCATTCGTACGAGAAGTACGTCCCTTGACTTTGTTCATAAGGGGTTGGTCTTGGCTCTTTGCAGGAACATTCACTGATTCCTCAGATGAAGCTTGCGTTCTTTCTTTAACCTTGATCACCAGAGGTTGATTGTTGACAGGTTGGAGTTGGATTCGCCCTTTGACTTTGATCTTCAAAGGTTGTTCTTCTGGAGGATCTTCATTAATAGACTGATCTTCGGCAGATGATCGATCTTCAGCTATGTCTGATATCTTATTTACATGCTCTTGTTTGTAGAGCATTGAATCAGAAAAATAGGCTTCAACACCCTTGAAAGGATTTATATCAGCAAATTCAGTCTTCATAACCCCTTGGGAATCCACGTACTTGAAGCATTGGTGGAGAGTTGAAGGTACAATATTATGCTCATGTAGCCATGGTCTTCCAAGAAGGATGTTGTAGGATACGTCTGAGTTGATAACATAGAATGTCGCCATAGTTCGGAGATCACCAATCTGAATCTTCAAACGAATCTTCCCCAGTGGTTTACTCTTTACAGAGTTGAAACCAACTATTATGGTACTAGTGTAAGTCAAGTCACTAGTAGGGATCCTCAACAATCTTAGCATACTCTGAAGAATTATGCTAATGGAAGACCCAAGATCAATGTAAATCCTGTCAACTTCAATGGATTCGATATACCCAGTTAACACAAAGGCCTATCGTGCTTATTATGCTTCAACAACATATCATCTTGTGTGAAGGTAATGTTAGAAATTACCTCCATTACACTATGGCATTATGGGCATAACACTGGTATATTATCAGGAGTCTTGAGTTGAGCTAAGCACGAATCAGCTTGCAGTAAAGCTTCACTCAAAGTTTCGCGACTTTCTTTAGAAAGATGAAGCAACTCGAAGATAGAAAGTCTAGCCGGAGTATTAGCTAACTGGGCTAGAATATCAAATTTGTAGGGTTTCATCATCACCCCTTGATTGGAAGCAGATTTCAACGGGACGTCAAAGCGTATTGCTTTCTGTTTCCCCTTCTCAACCACAGAAGGTATAGCAGGAACAGGAGACGGTTGAGTTGGTGGTATTTCAACATCTTTTGCTTCTTTGGAGGATCCCTCATAATCTTTGTGGTACTCTTTCCCAGATCTTGTACCAGCAAAAGTTTCTTCTTCAGATTCAGAATAAAGAAGTACCATATTGCAGGATTTAGTCTTCCCTCCCTTAGCCTTCTTCTTGTGAGAATTTTTATGAGGAACCTCCGAACCCAATCCGACAGTAGATTTTTGACTTTGAATTTGTAAAGAAAGTCGTATTCCTTTATCATAATTTAAACCCTCTGCCTTTTGAAAGTCATAGCCCATCTTTTTTATGAGAAGGACTTATTGCTGACTGTACAAGTGAATGGGCAGCGGACTTTTAGTAGGTGGATCAACAGAGGAAGAAGAAGAGATCTCTGTAACTATAGGAGAATCAGGAATAGAAGCCTCTATAGCTACGGGAGGAGAAGGATTCGGGATACGAGGAAAAATCCCTGTAAGAGCTTTTTCATAAGCAGCGAAAACTTGTTGTGCCCTGTATAAGGGAACACTATTCATAGCTAGCCACTGTCGATGAGTAAGTTTGAGCTTAGTAAGAGGAGTTAGACTTGGAGGACATATGTTCAAACCTCTCAGTCTATCATCCAAAGGAAGGCAATCCCATAGATGATCCAAATCATCAGGATCTGGAATAACATGAGAAATCATGTTGCAGGTTTTAACTTTCTTATCTTTCTTGGATTTTGAAGTTTTATCTTCATTTTTTATTTCAGGTACTAAGTCGGGATGTACCCACATATTTTCATTGCAGGTTTTGACTTTCTTATCTGTCTTCTGAAGCAAAAATCATCCCTTGCTCACGAGCCAACCTACCATTGGTCTCAGCAGAAACTGCTGCTATAATAAACGAGGCCCAATTTGTGAATTGGAAACCCGTGAAGACAGCAATGGATGGCTGCAGATTCATTTTGCATGTATCAATCAGCGCTGAATCCGGCATACCAGGAGGCATCTTCAGAGTCGCCTGTCGGAAACGTTCGATGAACGTCCGAGTATCTTCTCTCTTTTTGTTTGATTTCTATTAAGGAGGACATATTCATATCCATACCTCCTTCATAGAAGCGAGAGAGAAACATTGCTTTAAATTCGTCAAAAGACGAAATGCAATTCTCAGGTAAACTACGATACCAGTCGTAAGCTGAACCGTCAAGCACCCGATGAATACTCGAGTAAGAAGAGCATCAATTTTCTACAGATGCACAGTCATAATATCAAAATAATTGATATATTGACTAGGAGAAGCCTTTCCGTCAAACAATACCATTGATTGTGGCTTGAACTTCGGTGGAAAGGGTACAGCATTCTAATGAGGAGGATAAGGTTGTTTAATCCCTAACATCTGGAGCTGATCCTTGTGCTTCAAAACTTCAAACTGTGCTTTTAATTCACGCACTGCTTGAATAGCTTCACTGGTTTGAGGAAGCACATTTGATTGAATAGTTGTTGGAAGTACCGTAACCCCGACCAGAGGCGGTACATCTTCTGGAATGATGGGATCTGGAGATGCCATTTTTGTTAACAACAGGTTCTTGAATATTCAAAGGTATATCAACCCCTTGACTATCTTGAGTTTGTGCTGCTACTTGCACCGGTGTTACTACTGCCGGTTGAACAGTTTGTTGAGTCGTTATTATCTGGTACATGTTTTACATCATGGTAAGCATGTCCTTTAATGATTGCTCAACGACAGTGAGACATGTTCTGTATTAGCAGATGATGTCTCTGGTTCATCTCCAATAGCGTAGGATTCAACTACTTTCGAAGATACAGAAGGATTAGTATAGAGATATGAATCGACACTATCATTTTCGGACTCAAAAGATTGAGTACCCCCAGCTTCTGATCCAGAAGTGTGCAACTGTCTTTGTCTTCTTGATTGAGTATTCTGATATACTCCTTCAAAGGAATCGAGAAGTCTGTTGAATTGTTATTGACCTGGAGTTTGGGACATGTTGCGTCTTGGACGTCGTCCTCTGTTGGTATGAGATGCCATGTTGACTGACGCATATGACAACTCATGTTCTTGGTCATCAGCTTGTTGTTGAGGTGCATTGAAACTTAACCGGTCAAAAACTGACCGTTTAGAAGCCGAACAACAATATTTGATTACGATCTGGTGACACTCACAATGGTAATTTTCTTGGGGGAGTGTCACGGGAGATTGTCTATTTTTATGCTTCTGCATTAGTAACTCGTGGAAATCAAAAGGATTAGAGGGAGTAGTCTTCTTTATTACATTTGGAGTAGAAAAATATTTAGTCCGTTGTGTATAAAGAAGATTACTGGCTGCATTCGCAAAACCAAACTATACATTTTTACGCGCTTGGAGTTGTGTGCGTAAATCCTGAGATTTTTGAGCACAAAGGACTCCATCTTCATTACGCATAATTTAAAGGTTTGGTACCTTGCGTACAGTAGTATAAGAAGGTTGTTGGTTGAAAACAGAAGTTTTACCAACTATGTTTTTATGCTTCATGCGTGCAGGTATATTCACTTTAGATGCAGAAGCATTATTATGAATTTTATCTACACAGTCACCGACAGGAGATTTACCTTTACGCATAGAGCATAAAACATGAGTATCTGTCACGTCATAGACGGGAGATTTTCCTTTACGCAAGGAGCGTAAATTTTGTGTGTCTACCGCGTCACAGACAGGAGATTTATTATTACGCTCAGAACGTAAAGCATTGGAGTCTGCCACGTCACAGACGGGAGACATGTTTTTACGTACGGGACGTAAAACTTGATTTTTATGCACAGAGCGTAAAACTTGATTTTTACGCTCAGAGCGTAAAACTGGAGAGTCTGCCACGTTACAAACGGGAGACTGATTTTTACGCCTATGACGTATCACCGAAGTAGAGACTGCCTCATCACAGATGGGAGCCTCCACAACAGGAGTGGGAAGGATTCCTTTGTCTTAAGAGACAGTAGGAAGATCCGAGGATGCTTTGGATTTGGGAATCCAAACTTTTCGTGCCTTCCTCGATTTCTGAACATTGGAGCAGCGAGTACCACCCCCAGTTTGGAGCATTTCTTCGTAGGCAGTCTGGTCGAAGTGTACAACCAGAGTCTTCTTTCTCGATCCGATCGACACATCATCGTATTGAGCAATTGCCTCCTCGTCAGAGAAAAAGGCCGTCCCCAGCAGAGTCGCCATTTTGTTAAGTGAAACAGGAGGTATTGGCCATAAACGTTACACTATTCCCCCAATCTCCAATTTGAACCCTAGGAGAGGGTTCCGTGTAGCAATGTGGTTTAAACATGCAGCTTGACAATTACTAAATAAAATACAAAAAAACATAACCGTAATGTGCCTCTGTTAATTGACTAGATCGGGAAAGTCGGTATCGAGGAGGATGTCAAGTTCATCTCCGAGATCCTACAGTTGAGAACCTTGGCTTAGAACCAAAATGAAACCATTCTAGGTGTGCTAGTTACAATCTCTAGAATTGGTCCTAATTCAAGTTTAAGTTTATTAATTATTCTACCGGAAACGTCTAACGTCGTAATTCTACGTTCGTTGTTATTTAATTAAAATAAGTCGGTTATTGATTAATTGGAAAAATGGCAATTACCGGTTACTTTGGCAAAACTTGGTATTTTCATAATATTTATATACAAAATTAGATTTTTCTTTAAATGAGAAAACGTGAATTCTTGTTAGATTACACACTTGCAATTTTACTAATTTATTTACTGTGAGAAAAACCTTATTAATTTTCTATATTAAAATAAATACTCATTTTAATAATCTACGCGTTTAAAGCCAAAACAATAACTCAGAAAATAAAGAAAAGCTACGCTACACAATACAGGGTCGTAGAAAAGAAAATAGAAAACTGGGCTTATGCCCTTACAATTATTTACATAAATGAATTTTAAGAATAATAATAAAATCGGGTGAATCCTGAACGCCGGAAAGCGGTCCATTCAGCAGGCCGAAGCCCTGCACCAAAAATACTAACAGCAGTACCCATTCCAAAAAATATTATAAATTAAAGATAATAATTAAATGTGTCTTAGACTTGGTTCAAAATATCATTTTTAGCTAATGCCTCAACGTCCGGACAATACCAGTTTCGTTTGCATTTTGCTAGGTCCCACAGACCGGTACGGTCGTCGCACGAAAATAAAAATCAACTAAATAATTCATTTGCAAAATAACTGGTTTTGGAAAGTATTTTAAAACTTTTTAAGAAAATTTGGGCAGCATTTTCTCTATAACTGGGATAATCCAATACTGGAAAAATGCCAACAAACACCAAAATAATTATCCCAAACCAGGAAAATCCACTGAAAATAATTTCCATCCACAAATATATGAAAATCTTATTCACAGAACATTTCTGAAATACCTTCCGGAAACCCGAAAATACTACGGAACAACTAAGAAAATGATCACAGAACCCAAAGATAATAGTTTCGAAAATTCCGAAACTAAACTCGGAATTCTCACAGAACCAAAAACCACAAAAACTTTCCGAAGGAAAGTTCGGAATCCGAAGAAACCGAAAACGCAACCGATTCCCGGGACGGGATCGGGAACCGTATCATCATTGACACTACAGAAGGGACACGGGGACACGGAAGTATACCTCGGATGCTCAGCTAGAGCTCTCAGATGTATAAAAGAATTCCTCGACAGCGCACGGGAGCGCGGACAGCGGTATGGGCCGCGGAACAGGGGTTTAGCCGGCGAGCACCTGTTTAGCTCGATTGCACTTTACTTACTGTCTGCCTATGGGCTATAACATGATTGACAGATCCTAAGGTTGATCATGTATGACTATACTCTTGCTAGTCCTAACATTTTGTAACGACTAGCTTCATGATCAGCTAAATATGTAATATTTGGAACGCCTTATTATTATATATTTAATGATCATACATCTTGTGACTTTTATCTACTTGCTCGTGATTGAGATACTAGGTTTGTTCATGACCATAGGAGACTGTTGGCTTGTAGTAAACCCTCATATATCTAGACAGCCGTGACCGTATAGCGAGGTGGGTTGCATTTTAATATACGTAGCTGGCTATGTCTGCCCCCGTTCTCCAGTATTCTAGTTCTGGGGCGTGACATGGTTTAAGTGGTGGCCCATGAAGGTCTTGTAAATCAAGATATGTGAGGGTTTACCGAATAGATGTCTCAATCAGTAATCGTCCTTGATCTCTGCTCGTATCTTCTGAATCCTTGGATTCTTGTCCTGATCATATGCTTGTATCATTGATCTGCCCTGGTCCTTATTGTTTCCTATGTCGTCTTCTTCAGCGGCATCGTTCCTGGACCTGTCGATCAGCCAGGCGGAGCACCTCCCATGGACCAGCAGCAACCTCGGGATCAAGCCCGGCATTCAAGAGTAGCCTCCAGAGTCGTGCCTATTGGAGGAGAGCCACCATTCCAGCCAGTTCAGCCTGTAGAACCGGATGATGGCACTTTGGTAGGTCTCATCAGGACCTTGATAGCTTCTCAGGATCGTAGAGGAGATGCCTTGTAACAGGTAGTGGCAGATACTTTGACCAGAGGCGGTCATCAGGATAACAGTGCGGCCAACAGCTTCAAACGCTTGAACCATCCATTCTTCGACGGTAGTGAAGATGCTATCGCAGCAGATGCATGGCTTCAGGACACCGAGGTGATTCTAGAAGCAGCCAGGACCCCAGAGATTGAGAAGGTGGCCGTTGTGTGCCTGCAGTTATTAGATCTTGCCCATAGCTGGTGGGCAGCGCAGGCCGATGGATTAGTGGCCCATATTTCATGGGCAGTATTCAGGGAGAGATTTCAGACTATGTATTTTGATGCTGTAGCTCGGTATGATCTACAGACGAGGTTCACCAATCTGAAGCAGATGGGCAGGACGGTCGACGGATATGCGGCCAAGTTTTCCAGGCTCAGTCGGTTTGCTCCCACCTTGGTGGCAACCGAGTATGATAGAACCCAGCGATTCCAGCAAGGGCTTCACCTAGAGATTTTATTAGCAGTTAAGCAGTTTGAGCATCAGACTTTTGATGCGGTCTTAAGGGCAGCTAGGAGGCATGAGTATACCTCCTAGAGGATTGTGGATAGGGTCGGAGGTCGAAAGAGATCCTACGGCCAGATGAATCAGTCTTCAGCACCAGCCCCGGCAGCCAGGGCTTTGACTATTGGGGCTTCGAGGCAGGCGACCTCAGTGACGTCGGTTCAATATTCAACCCCGACGTACCCTCAGCAGCAGCAGCAGAAGCAGAAGCAGTCTTCTGCAGTAGGATGTTCTCATTGTGGGAAGCCGAGCCATGTAGTGGCAGAGTATCACAGGGCACAGGGATTGTGCCTGGCTTGTGGAGCAGCAGACCATAGGATTGGATACTGCCCGACTAGGGGTGGTTCATCGTCATCCAACCTTTCTAGCTCTTCGGTGAGAGGACCAGCACCGGTCCAGCAGCAGCAGTATCCATTATTGAGACCCTTGCCGCCTCAGTCTCAGGCATTTTAGCAGTAACATCCCCAGCAGTATGCACAAGCCCAAGCCTTGAGCCAAAATAGGGAGCAAGGATTTCAGCAGAGGGGACCAGCACCCCGAAGGCATGGTCAGGCTATGGTGATAACCGTGGAGGAAGGATTGGCACCAAGTGAGGTATTGGCAGGTACTATTCTCGTCAACTCCTTTCCAGCTTCAGCTTTATTTGATTCTGGTGCATCGCATTCATTTATATCTGCACGATTCGCGACATGGATAGGATTGGAGCCCGAGTCATTATCAGTAAGGCTCAATATACTTACTGGTAACGATCTTATGGGAGTAGATAGAGTGTTTTCCTTGTGTCGGATCGTAGTTAGCGATAGAGAGTTCCCCGCTAGATTGATAGAGTTTCCGATGGCCGATTATGATGTGGTCTTAAGGATGGATTGGTTGAGGAACCAGTATGCTAGGATAGACTGCCATATTGGCAGGGTTGTTTTTAGCATTCCAGGTGAGCCAGAGTTTTTCTTTTCTCGAAGTGAAGTTGAGCCTTCTCCTCCAGTATTGTGGATGGCAGTAGCAGCAGCTCAGTTGCCCAGGATAGTGGATGAGTTTCCAGATGTGTTTCCAGAAGAGCTCCCAGGTATACCGCCAGAGCGAGAGATCGAGTTTACTATTGACTTGGTTCCCAGAACAGCCCCAGTATCAGAGAGAGTCTACATGATGGCGCCGTCAGAGTTAGAGATATTGTACAAGATGATTGAAGAACTCAGGATCAAGGGATTCATTCGTGCTAGTGGATCGCCTTGGGAAGCCCCGATGCTTCTTGTAAAAAAGAAGGATGGTACGTCTAGATTATGTGTTGATTATCGTACCTTGAACTCAGTGACAATCAAGAACAGATATCCTCTTCCGAGGATAGACGACTTGTTTGATCAACTCAAGGGGGCATCAGTATTCTCGAAGATCGACTTGCGGTCAGGATACCATCAGATCAGAGTCAGAGAGCAGGACATCCCGAAGACAGCTTTTAGATTGAGGTATGGACATTGGGAGTTCCTTGTTATACCCTTTGGAGCAACCAATGCGCCGGCAGTATTCATGGACCTCGTGAATCGTATCTTCATGCCATATTTGGATCAGTTCATAATAGTGTTCCTAGACGACATCTTGGTCTATAGCAAGAGTGAGGCGGAGCATGAGCAGCATCTCTGTGTGGTTCTTCAGACTCTCAGAGAGCACCAGCTGTATGCCAAGTTCAGTAAATACGAGTTCTGGCTCGATCGCATTTCGTACTTGTGTCATATCATCACCAGAGGAGGAGTTGAAGTGGATCCCCAGAAGATTGTGGCTATATAATCATGGCCGGTGCCTAGCACAGTTGCAAAAGTTCACAATTTTCTTGGATTGGCCGGCTACTACCGGCGATTTATTTCAGACTTTGCTCGGATTTCAGCGCCATTGACCCAGTTGACCCGCAAGGATGCGCAGTTTACTTGGACAGCAGAATGCGATGATTCATTTGAAAAGTTGAAGCGAGGCTTGATAACGGCTCCCATTCTCGCGCTTCCAGATGGAACCGGAGGATTCTCAGTATATTGTGATGCTTCTGGCAGAGGCTTAGGATGTGTTCTGATGCAGCATGGGAAGGTAATAGCTTATGCGTCACGATAACTTTGTGATTATGAGAGGAATTACCCAACCCATGACTTGGAGCTGGCAGCAGTAGTGTTTGCACTCAAGTTGTGGAGGCACTACTTGTACGGAGATAGGGTGGAGATTTTTACCGACCATAAGAGCCTGAAGTATGTTTTCACCCAGAAGGATCTTAACATGCATCAGAGCCTTTTTCCATGTCCTTTTCCATTTTGGTTTGTGCCAAATAGGAGGACAACCAAATTGGTAGTTAACATCTTCCTCATACTTGTTACAACATCTGTAACCAAGTACTGAGTTTTTAATAAATTTGTTCATTTGTGAAGCAGCCTTGGCTTGTTCACAAGTCTCTTCCATGGTTCTCATGCATGCTTTTTTTAGCATACCTGTTGTATGTAGACCATTTAAACCGCCACGTAGTTCATCATATTTAGCTTTAATAATATTGTTCCAAGGATAAGGAATTTTAGTAAAAAATCCCTCCATCCAGAACTCTTTTTCACTATTATTATTTAAATGGAAAATTAGTCCAATATATTTGGACACAAATTCTTCAAGCATGCAGATGTCGCACAAAATCATTTTGTGGAGTATCTTACTGTAATTTTTTGTTGCTTGAGAGACTTCCCCTGTGAAGTCGGCTAAGAGCTGTTTTATTAGCTCATTAAGTGCGAAGAATTTATCCTGATTAGCTTTAAGAGCTTCAATTTTCTGAGGATTTAGCATCTCAAAGTTACGTAACCAAGCAATGCAATCACCTTGCCAATGACTAGTGGCATAGTGAATAAATCCTTCAGTAGTAATATCTGCAGGTAGGAAATATGCCATTCCTTGCATTTTTTGTAACCAATTAGAGAGATATTCTCCAATTTGTTTGTGTGGTATATTTTCAAGATTTAGAATTAATCCATCAGATAAATATCTTCTATCATGATGATAAGCCTGTTGAGAGGTATGGAATTTATTCCAGTCTTTTCTTCTTTCTTCACGAAATTTTGAAGTATATGGAGAGGTTGCTCCTAAAACAACATTAGGATCTCTCATAAGTACTTCAGGACTGGGTGGTAAAGTCCCTAGATTCGTGAGTGGTTCTGCTTCTACAATCATTCCCATGGTGTCGGAACTACCTTGACCTTCTTCATTGGTACGAACGTAGAGAGGTTCTACTTCGCTATCCGAGAAGTCAGAATCTGAACTCTCAGCATACTTCCATTTGAAGAAGTCAATAGCCTTAGCATGTTGATCATAATATTCATATATTTTTTGACTATCGATATCACCTGACAACTCCTGTTGTTGTAATCTTAAGAAGTGTTTGTAAAAGTTTTCATCAATTTCTTCTGGAGGAATAGTATTAGTTTCCTTAGAAGAAAGTTTTAACATGTTTATGCTATTTGCCCAACGGCTTCTAGCAATAATTGTTGTGTTAGGGGGTAAAATAGTTGGCCTGCTAGAGGCTGTATCTTCCATAGGAACTTTCCCTAAACTCTTTAGGTGATTCCTAGTGAGGAAAACTTCACTTCCTAGACTTTTTATGTCATTTCTAGCTCCAAAAAGTTCTTTTCCAATCGCAGTAACATCCCTTTGGATACTACGCATGCTTTCATGCATATTACTATTCATAGTAACAATAGTGTCTACTATGAAGTTGTAAATCCCATTTTCAGGGTTTTCCGTAGAAGGAAGATGAATCAGATGATCGTATCCGATCAAGCTGTACGGACAGCGATGGTCACTCGCTGCTACCCGTGATTCGGCCTTAGCCTCAATACCGTCTCCCATGGGTGAGGAGTATGTTCTTGAGTATATGAGCTATAATAGGCTCTAGTATATTTTAACAAAAATATTCTGAGATCCCTGTGATTACTCGCTTTGACCCTTGATTCCGCGGCTAGACATAGCTCCCCTATGTACATGGACGGCGTCCAAGTACTACCGTGGTTTTCTGGCAGGGTTTGGCCTCGAACATACGACCACAAGCCTGAACTACCGCTTCACGGAACAAGAGCACAGCTTTGGTTCGTTTCCTACACCAAGCGTAAGAGCTACACACACATCTCAGCTTTATTCTTGTTAAAATCACTAAGAGACTATTATTGCACAATACTCAAGAACACAGGTATTTACTCACGCATAATTAAAAGAAAATAAAAGAAGCGAGAGATAACTTACTAAGAACCAGTAGATCTTTATTAAGCTGGCTCTGATACCAGATTTAAGCGGAAATAGGAAATATACAAGAACAAAAACAAAAGGGCACTCAAAACACACTTCTTACAAAATACTCTCAAACTCCGTTGCCCTTAATCACACACAATCCCCACAATATATAGGGAAGTAAGGGTCGGTACTAACCGGTTAAGCCCGTAAGGGCTACCGGTGTCTGCCAGTCTCTCCTCAATAAGTGAGGAAAGATTCCTCCTTATCCATCCTCCTCATCCGAACAGCTAGTGAGCTGTCACATCAGCTTTCGGTGCGCTGTCACCATCAACTTTAGATGGTATGCCGTCTTGTCAATGCTTTATTCGTTTCAGATTGAAACGAATCTTCCACCTGTCCCCCAGCTGGTGGTGAGTCATCAGAACTGCAACTAGGGGGAGGTGAGTCATCGTCCTCATCGGTAGGGATATATTCAGGAGTAATTACCTCCGCATCATAGACCCAAAAAGGTTGAGGGTCGGCCTGAATTTCGTCCCACCATCCATCCCAGTCATAGAGGTAAGATGTCGAACCGTCATCAACAGGCATTCTCTGTAACTGTTCGTCAGTAGGCACAATTGGTGCCTCAGCATAGTCAATATCTACATAATCAGTGTCAGAAAAAAACTCTGAAGGAGCTGATCCGCAGACAGAATCGTCCGGTAAGTTAACCGGCCCCGGGCAAGAACCAACTGATTCGTCAGTATCCATAAAACAGAGGAGTTGCCCACCAAGCTTCAAAGCTGCATAAGTTGAGACGCGATTGTAGCCTCGGCGAGAATCGCATCCTCCGCGCTGTCGTCTCCTTTAGCCTGAATACCTGCAGGACCAAGACACATGTTGTCGAAAAAATCCAAGAGCAGGATCTCATTATCTTCTTCGTTGACGGGCTTCACGGTAATGTAGTCCGCCAAAATGATGTTGCTGCTGCAAGAAAGGACCGCCTGTCCTCCGGAAAGCTTTCGGGCTTCGGCAAAGAACTCCTTCGCAGCGCCATATCTCTCCTTCCCTTCATGGAAGTTGCCTTTCTTGAAGGTAGAGAACTGAAGTCCTGGATCTCCGTCAAGGCGATGGAGCTCCCAAATCTGATACGAGGGGAAGCATTTGATGTAGCGCTTCTCCTCCCAAATACTCCAGATTCTGAACCTGAACATGTTCTGGAATCTGGAAGCACAAGCTTTCGCTCCTTCCCAGCAAATTTCTGGGATAAACTGTTTATAGATGTTTTCGTCCAAGGAGCAGATGAACATTTCGTGGACGAAACCTTTTTTAATTTGTACGGATAAATTTACAATTTCCTGAAAACAAGAAACCAGGTGAATGTTTCCGTAACTTGAATATATGACCTCTAATCCTTCAAAGTACTTAGTGATGTTGGAATCATCTAAGCGTCTGAAGTATTGTAAGAGGCGGGCTTCATCAATCAGCCCCTGCTTGTATCTAGTTATCATTCCCTGAGCCATGCCCTCAGCATCCATGCTTTGGGTTCGTTCGTCGTCAATGTTCAGGGAGGTGCAGAGTTTTAGCAAGTCTGGTATACGAAGATTGACCAGATCATGGCTATGAATCTGCTCGAGAATTTTACTGAGTTCTTTGTGCTCTGAAGAAGGTCCACAGAAAAGATCCCTCTCCATGGTGTCAAGTGCAGGAGACCTTGAAGTAGCGCTAGAGGCCATCATCGTGAGAGTCTGCTGCCTGACATCAAACAACTTTGAATTTAGCTGTTCAGACTTCTCTCGAACAGCAAGAAACTGTTTTTCAATCTGGGATAACCAAAAACTGGCTCCCTTGGTGTCGTTGGACTGAATGGCACGATAACAGCCATTGAATTTATCCCAAGCTTCCTTGTTATTTCTTTCAAGGTCTTGGTTGTACCAGTTTTTCACCACCGTGCTGGCGAAGGTCTTGTTTTGCTGAAAGGGAACGAGCCGCTTGGGTCCACCTTTCATTAGTTGTTGGGCCTGTGTGCCCTGCTGAGCCTGTGTGGCTTGAGAGGCCTGTGTGGCCTGAACTTGGGCCTGTGTGCCCTGAGGTGCTGATACGGCCATAGGGCTGTTTGCCTGGCCTGCCACGACTGGAACTGGGCTATTCGCCTTGGGCGTTCCAGCAGATGACGAAGATGCCTGTGCGGCACCGGCTTTGGCCTTTTTCTGGCCGGTAACAGGAGTGAAGGCATCCTGCCTCTTCATCTCCTCGTGAATGGACTTCATTTTCCGGTAGTCCTCCGGATCCATAGCATCACGAAGGCCTGGTAAGAGTATCAGCAAGAAAGTTAGTATATCCGGGAATATAATTAACTTCATAATTAAAAATCTCTAAATAAAGGGCAATTCTAATCCTACGAAGATTTTCTTCTGGATTATTAATAGTTTTCTTCTTAAGAAACTGAGCCACAGATTTATTGTCAGTTTCGATAATAAAATTTCTATAAAGAAGATAAATGCGCAAACTTTTTATTGCTAATTTAACAGCAAGTAATTCTTTATCATAAGTCGCATACTTAATCTGGGTTTTAGTGAATTTTCCAGAGGTATACGCAACAATTTCTTTATTTTTAGCAATTAATACTCCTGCCCAAAAGTAATCAGAAGCATCAGTTTGCATAACTAGTTTATCTTCATTCAAAGGAAAATAAAGGATTTTCTGGTCTTTTACCAGTTCCTTAATTTTAGCAATTTCTTCTTTTTCACTTAATGAAAGTGTAATTGATATTCTACTAGTATCCCATTTCCTAGGTTGTTCACCAGTCTCAGTTTTATACTTAGCTTGTTCAGCTGCTAGCTTTTCTTGTAATTTTTCAACTCTAGCAGAAAGGTGAGGAATAAACTTTCTACCGTAGTTAAGCAATCCAAGAAAACTTTGAAGTTCCTTCAACGTTTTGAAGTCTTCAGGAAAATCTTTTATCTTAGCATAGATGTGCTGCTGTAACTCAATTTGTCCATTTTTTATTACTTTTCCCAAGAAATCAATCTCTGTTCTACACAGTTCGATTTTCTTAGGGCTAAGTATAATACCATTATCAAGTAATGACCTAGTTACTTGTAATAAATGATCTTTATGTTCATCAGCCGTTTTGGAGAACACAAGAATATTATCAATATAAACAACGACAAAATCGAGATGACCAAATATAGAATTCATCCATTTCTGGAATATCTGTGGAGCATTTTTTAAACCAAATGGCATAACTAACCATTCAAAATGTCCCTGAGGACAACTGAATGCAGTTAGCTCAATGGAAGTTTTATCAGCTAGCTTAAGTTGCCAAAAATCAGACTTGGCATCAAACTTACTATAAAACTTAGCTCCCTGTATCTGCCTAATAAGATTTTCAGCAGAGGGGATAAAATAACCATCAAACTTTGTATAGCTGTTAAGCTTACGATAATTAATAACCATCCTAGCCTTTCCTCTTTTTATCTCAGCGTGATTTCTAACTAAGAATGCTGGAGATGAATGAGGACTATGGCTTTTTTGTATTAGTTTTAATCGAAGTAGTTCATCAATCTGTTTAGCGAATTCCTCCCTGTCAGTAGGAGAAACCATAATGCTATTAACACGAACTTTCGATTCTTTATGTGCATCCAAAAGCTCAATCTTACAATATCGTGGTGCCTTATCAAACCATTTTAATGGATTATCAGAATACAATGGTTCTAACATGCCATGAATAACTTTCTGGAAATTATTATCAGTCGGAATATTGTAGGTGCATATTTTATCGTCTATCTCACCACGCTGTGCTGTGGGTGGCAATTTTGTAGCAAGTGAAACATTAAATGGAACGCGAGGTATGGAGCGTCCATCAATATCAAAATAATGACGATTAAAGGGAGGATAATTACGCAGATTATCCATTCCTAATAAACAATCATTATCGAAGTCTTTTGGTAATAGTCGAAAAGTGTACTGATATGTTTTAAAATTACCATGAATATCAGGAATTTGGACATCAATTAGTGCCCCAAATTCAACAGATATTTGTCGACCCATAAAATCATTAAGTCGACAAGGTTTGTCTAATTTGTATCGTAAATGTTCGGGTATAAACATTTCTTGTAACAAACTAACTTCTGCTCCCGTGTCAAGGAGTGCATGAATAGTTAGTTCCTTATAACCAGGAGTACAAATGGTTAAAGGAATATAAATATGTCCCTGTGGATATGTTTTAAGATCAAGAACATGAGCTGTCAACAACAAGTTGATGATCAAGAACATGAGCTGTCATATGTGTCAGTCAACATGGCATCTCATACTAACAGAGGACGATGTCTTAGGCGGAATACATCTCAAACTCTAGGACAACAATAGTTCAACATACTTCTTGATTCCTTCGAAGGAGTATATCAGAATACTCGATCAAGAAGACAAAGACAGCTACAGACATCTGATTCAGAAGCTGGGGGTACTCAATCCATTGAGTCTGAAACTGATAGTGTTGATTCTTATCTCTATATTAATCCTTATGTATCTTCAAGAGAGGTTGAATCCTACACTATTGGAGATGAACCAGAGACGTCATCTGCTAATACAGAATAACGTCTCACTGCAGTTGAGCAATCATTAAAGGACATGCTCACTATGATGCAAAATATGCACCAGATTATGACTTAGCACACTGCTCAACCAGCAGTGGTTACACCAGTACAAGTAACAGCACATACTCAAGATAGTTAAGGGGTTGATATACCTTTGAATATTTAAGAACCTGCTGTTAACCAAAATTCTGCATCTCTAGATTCCATCATTCCGGAAGATGTACCGCCTCCAATCGGAGTTACGGTACTTCCAAAGACCATTCAATCAAATGTGCTTCCGCAAACTAGTGAAGCCATTCAAGCGGTGCGTGAGCTCAAAGTACAGTTTAAAGTTTTGAAGCACAAAGATCAGCTCCAGAGGTTAGGGATTAAGCAACCTTATCCTCCTCAATGGAATGATGTACCTTTTCTACCAAAATTCAAGCCACAATCCATGGTACTATTTGATGGAAGGGCTTCTCCTAGTCAATATATCAATTATTTTGATATTATGACTGTACACCTGCAGAAAAATGATGTCCTTCTCACTCGAGTGTTCATCGGATGCTTGACGGGTTCAGCTTACGATTGGTATCGTAGTTTACCCGACAATTGTATTTCGTCTTTTGACGAATTTAAGGCAATGTTTCTTTTCCGTTTCTATGAAGGAGGTATGGACATGAACATGTCCTACTTAATAGAAATCAAACAAAAGGAGAAAGAAGATACTCGGACGTTCATTGAACGTTTTTGACAGGCTACTCTGAAGATGCCTCCCGGTATGCCAGATCCAGCACTAATTGATACATGCAAGATGAATCTCGACCATCCATTGCTGTCTTTACAGGTTCCCAATTCACAGATTGGGCTTCATTCATTATAGCAGCTGTTTCTGCCGAGACCAATGGCAGGTTGGCGCGTGAACATGGGATGATCTTTGCTTCAGAGGAGAAAGGAAGGAAAGGAAATCCTGGTATTAATTTTGGCAATCGTAGTATAAAAGGAAAGGATACTCTTATGATTAATCTTTCCAAAAATAAAACGATGCCGAATAATTAGGATTCTTCCAGGCCAAAAGAAGAATATTCTTTTGACGAGAGCGACATCCCAGGGATATTCCAATGTCTGGTGAAGAGTGGCAAACTCCAAATTCCGGAGCCAAGAAGACCTAATGAAGTGGATTTGACTGACAATCCCAAATATTGTATCTATCATAGATACATAAATCATCCTACAAGGGCTTGTTATATTTTTAAGAAGAAAATCCAAGAGCTGATTGATGCCAATGCCATCGCTTTAACTAATGATGAGCATACAGTTACAACCAACATGGTTTCTCTACAATTTGGAGATTTTCCTCCTCAACAAGTCCCAGATGGGATTGTTCCAATTCCGAAGGCTACGATGAAAATTGTGAATATCCCGCCTGCCGATGAAAATTGTGAATATCCCACCATTAAAGAATGGTGAGATTATGTAGGTACATCCCGACTTCGTACCTAAAATGGAAGATGAAGTTAAAACTTCAAAATCCAAGAAAGGTAAAAAAGTCAGATCCTGCAACATAGTTTCTCATGTTATTCCAGATTCTGATGATTTGGATCATCTATGGGATGATATTCCTTTGGAAGACAGACTGAAACGATTGAACATATGTCCCCCAAGTTTAGCCCCTCCAGTCAAACTCAAGCTTACTCATCAGCAGTGGCTAGCCATGAATAGTGTTCCCTTATATAGAGCACAACAAGTCTTCGCTGCTTATGAAAAAGCTCCTTCAGGGACTTCTTCTCGTATCCCGACTCATTCTCCTCCCACAACTACAGAGACTTCTATTCCTCATTCTCCTGTAGTTACAGAGAGCTTTTCTTCTTCTTCCATTGAATATACTGAAAGTCCATTGCCTGTCCACTTGTACAGTCAACAATCAATCCTCCTCATGAAGAAGATGGGTTACGTCTTTCAAAAGGCGGAAGGTTTGAATTATGATAAAGGAATACGACTTCCTTTGCAAATTCAAAATCAAAAATCCACTATTTGATTGGGTTCTGAGGTCCCTTATAATAATCCTCGAAAGAAGAAAGTTAAGGGAAGGAAGACTAAATCCTGTAATATGGTACTTCCTTCTCCTGACTCTGAAGAAGAAGCTTTTGCTGGTACAAGATCCGGAAAAGAATACCACAAAGATTATGAAGGATCCTCTAAAGAAGCAGAACATGTTGAAATACCTCTAATTCAACCTTCTCATGTTTTTGCTAAATCATCTGTGGTTGAAAAGGGGAAACAGAAAGCAGTACGTTTTGACGTCTCATTGAAGTCTACTTCTAGTCAGGGGGTAGTGATGAAACCCTACAAATTTGACATTCTAGCCCAGTTAGCCAATACTCCGACTAGATTATCTATATTTGAGCTGCTTCGTCTTTCTAGAGAAAGCAGAGAGACTTTGAGTGAAGCTTTACTTCAAGCAGATTCATGTTTGGCTCAGCTCAAGAGTCCTGATGATACACCAGTGTCGTGTCCACAATGTCATAGTGTGATGGAGGCAATTCCTAACATTATCTTCACACAAGAAGACATGCTATTGAAGCATAATAAACATGACAGGCCTTTGTGGTACACTGGATATATCGGATATACTGAAATTGACAGGATTTACATTGATCCAGGGTCCTCAATTAGCATAATTCTTCAGAGTATGCTAAGACCGCTCAAGATTCCTACTAGTGATTTGACTTACACTAGTACTACAATAGTTGGTTTTAACTCTAGCAAGAGTAAACCACTAGGGAAAATTCGTCTGAAGATTCAGATTGGTGACCTTCGAACTATGGTAACCTTCTATGTTATCAACTCAGACGTATCCTACAATATCCTCCTTGTGTCACGACCCGCTTCCGAATAACCGGATACGAGTCGGACACGCCCAGCCTTTGTTGTTAGACAGAACAAAGTAAGCTGTACCATTCTAGGGAAAACTAGCCAGATAATATGAACATGGAATGAAATCACAGCATCTATATAAATGTGTCCCAACCAGAGTAAAGTACAAAATCTGAATTATTACATTCCAACTAATAAAAGAAGTCTGCTATTCTCAATACATGAAAAATAATAGGAAATACTAAAGAAGCTCTAGGCTTCTGCAGCCTCTAGGTCACAAGCAGCTCCAGCTGGCTCAACAGGAAAAGCAATATCCTGTCCATAGTAGGTGTCACACAAGGCCTCCATCTCACCTGCATCATATCCTATTCAGGAGCGGAGCAAAGTACAGTTCTAGGTAATGAACAATAACATCATGATATGGAAAGTAAATGCTGAAAGAATAAGAAGAACAAGATATGTAAAGAAAAGGAAGAACATGAACTACTGCTATAAAGATACATGAAAGATCACGACTGTATAAAGATGCAGGAAAGATCACGACTATAGCTAAAATCAGGATCATAGAAAACTAATGTAAGAACAAAACCCTGAACATGTGTGTTATGAATTTGAAATACTTCTATAATATGTGACCGACTTAGGTAAGACCATGAAAGAGCATGAAAAGATCCTGAAAGATCATATAAGGTACGGCTTAGGACCCACGTGCACTGTGCGAGGCCTAAGCTAAAGATCATGAATAAGTATCCGGGTTTGGTCACATATCTAGAGTATTTCCCTACCCCAAGATACAAGTAAGATCATGAAAGAACAAGCCAGAAAAGATCATGAACGTGTCGCAGTGTGTCAGCAATAAAGAACAAGAAAATGCACTGATCAAAACCATAGAGTGTACTTGCCTTGCTCCAGGAAAGTACAAGTAGGCAAAAGAGCTGGATGATCTCATGTAATTAATGATGTACAAGCTGGTTAAAAACTAGTTCTAACTTGGTATCATACAATTTAATATTCCTAACTACAAGCTATGATATTGTTTTAAAACCAATATCAACTACTCAATATTACTTCCTATAATTCACTTAAATATTAGTTGAACTAATCACCTAGAGAACTGTTTGCCATTAAAATCGTTTGATTGCAAATCTTAATACAAACAGAACAGTGTTACAATGTAGGACTTAGATGTAGTCCTAGGAGTACACTTTTGTTTAAGCTGGGTTCCTTAGTGCCAATGGAGCGAGTGGTAATACGTTGACTCCGTTGACGGGCTGACGACGGTTATCGGTTCTCTGAAGGTGTGGATTGCTCTGGGTGCTGGAGCTTGCTGAGAGGAGGAAGACGTTGAGTGTCTGTATCTGCCTCTCTGGTGATTTCTTGTATGTTCGTTGTGGATTCTCTGTGTTGTCCGTATGTGTGAGAAGGAAATGATCCCTCTATTTATAGTTTTGCAAGCTGGCTGCTGATGCGCGCATGTAGGATGCGCTGGTGTGTGGGGACGCCACGTGGAGATGGCTGATGGGGGCGTATGGATGATGCATCCTGATTGGAACGTTGAACTCTTCATACTGCTGTTGTGAGCCGGCACGTAGCAGAGGAGAAGATCTTTCTGTTGCTGAAATCTTGGACGAGTTGAGTCAAAGGATACGTGTCGTCGACTCGTGACTCGAAGATCTCGGATTTGGGGGGGTAATGATCTGATGAGCTGCGCCTTGGATTGGGCGCAGGAGGAGGCTGCGGTTTATAACCTTTAGGAGTTACAAACCATTTAGGGCGCATGGCTTTTGAGGCGCATGCAAGCGACTTTTCTTCTGTCTTTCGGGATCAGAGATCAGTCTGGGGCGCATGGCTTTCGAGGCGCATGCAAAGCTTCAACTGGAGACTCTTCTTCTGTCTTTAGGGATCAGTGAAGGGTCTGAGGCGCACGACTTTTGAGGCGCATGCTGGTCCGGACGTATGGCCGCGGAGGCGCATGCGGGGCTTCAACTGAGACTCTTCTTCTGTCTTTAGGGATCAGTGAAGGGTCTAAGGCGCATGGCTTTTGAGGCGCATGCAGGTTTGGGCGCATGGCCGTAGAGGCGCATACGGATGATTAAAGGGGGGCCACGTGGCAGTAGCCGTCGGAATAGAGTCATGATGATGCTGACGTTGCCGACGCTTCGTTCTCTGAAAAAGCTGTCAACTGTTCAAACATTGGGAAGCGTGCTACCAACTCTGGTGTCAGTTCAGCATTTAATGTTTGTGACATTCGATGGACAGCTGAGTGGGCACGTAGGTTGGTGTTCCATTCGGTATGGGGATGTGAGGGGGCGCATCCTCTGTGATGCGCCGGGTATCGCAGGGCGCATCTGTGCGATACGCCTGATGCTGGAGGGCACGTCCATGTGATGCGCTGTTTGGCTGGCGCATCCGACATGTCCTTTAATGCTGCGGCTGTCTCGCTCCTCGAGTGCTATAAATAGCCGTTTGGCTGAATTCGAGGCGTCCGGTTCATCAATTTAATACAAATTTATTGCACAGAATTCGGAGAGCCATCCACTTGGCGCATGGGTTTGATCTGCCCGACCTATAAATAGTGGCATGGAGAGAAGGTTTGCTCCTCGTTCCCTCACGTACTTCCAACATGAACTTGAATATGCGGGTGCATTCTGTCGATGAAGTGCTCCCGAGGGTGAAGATGAGATGTCGTGTTGTCTTCGATGCACTTGAAGGTGACTGTTACATCCAAAAGACGGAGTCGAGGGCTTCTCAGGCAGGCGGAAGGTGCCTGTTGCATCCAAAGATAAGGATGTTCGGGCCTCGTCTCCGTTGTTCGGGAAGAGCCGTAGATCGGAATGGCGGTGCTAGGCTTTCTCTTCCTTTAAAGTGGGTGTCGCCCACTCTGGTTGTGTTGAAAGCTCCTTGTGCCCTGATTTCGATCACGGTCTTCCTTGGGCTTTGGAGGCTCTTTCGAAGCCTCCCCTGGCCACAGCTTTTCCGTGCTCCTCCTTGGTTCCAGCCAGAGGGTTAAATGCTTTGTGGAAGAACTTATCAGGTGACCCTGGCTGGAAGGGCGGCACATAACTGGGCTCTGCTCGGCCAGGCGAGCCTGGCTAGAAGAATTTGCACATAACTGGGCTGCTGAAGGGATGCATATAACTGAGCTGGATGCACATAACTGAGCTGCTGAAGAGATGATGGGATACGCCTGGCTGGAGGCGCATGACATCTGCTGCGCCTAACTGTCAGCGCATGGTGGCTGCTGCGCCTATCTGGAGGCACATGGTGACTGCTGCGCCTATCTGAAGGCGCATGGGGGCCGCTGGCTGTAGATCTAGGATTTTTTCTTTGTAGAAATTCTCCTTTGTACAACCTTTTCTAGACATGTAATAGACTTTTATATGAATAAAAAGTCCTTTTTCGAATGTCTATGGTTTATTTTGATTTTGCTGTCTGAGTTCTGGCGCATGTAGTGTCTGGCGCATGGGCTTTCTGATTATGAAATTTCATGCTTCTACAAGACCCCCTTCAAAGTTTTCAAAACTTTTGAATAAGTTTTGGAATACTTTGAATAAGAAGCATGGAGGTCAGGGCGTACGATTGTTAGGCGCATGCCTGTGCGGACGCATGCTCCTTCCAGCTGATGATGATGATGCTTTGGTAACCACAAAGATTAATGATGATCTTTTGGTGGTATTTGTTGTTATCTCTTCACGGAACCCTAAGCGACGGCTGAGATTACACATCATCGGTTCAGCGTGCGACCAAGCCCTATAAATAGGTGAGGGTTGGAGAGAGAAAGAGATCTTCTTCTCTGTGCCTTTGCTTTCTTTAGAGTTCTTCTTCAAAACCCTAACTTATTTCTTCTTCGAGAGAATGGCTCCCAAGACTCCTCGCGGTGGTGCCGGTAAGAGAAAGGAGAAAGCGAAGGAGCCTGCAAAGGTTGTGACGGCTGATGTTCCCCGACGACCTGTCGAGGTTCGGCCGGAGGTGGTTGGTAAGTCTCAGTTTCCGTACACCAACGCACATAGACCTTGGGTCTTTAATGATGTGCCGCGGTCTTTGTTCGCCAACGCGCATAGGTTTAAACTGATGATGCGCTGCGGCTCTACTGCTGACGCGCATGGGTTTAAACCCTGATGATGCGCCGAGGCTCTACTACTGACGCGCATGGGTTTAAACCCTGATGATGCGCCGAGGCTCTACTGCTGACGCGCATGGGTTTAAACCCTGATGATGCGTCGAGGCTCTACTGCTGACGCGCATGGGTTTAAACCCTGATGATGCGCCGAGGCTCTGACGCGCATGGGTTTCAACTCAGATGATGCGCCGAAGCTCTTCTTTCTCTTGTTGCTTCTAATATTTTCTGATCTTTGCCAGTGTCAGTGGCGATCCCACCTTTGAATGAAGTATTCTTGGATGCTGCCTTCAACCAGATGGGGGTAGAGCATGATAAGGAAGTGATAAACCCCGATCAAGATGCTCTTATGCTGGATCAGCCTCCTGAGAGAATGACCCAAATCTGTGAGCAACAGCATGGGTTCCTTAAACGGATGATGGAACGTGGTATTTTAAAATCTTCCACATCTGATAAATTGACCTTCTTGAAGCCTGAGTTCCTGTTCGGAGACCGCCTCACTTCTACTGATACGACGGTGTTGAAGGTCAAGGAGGACTGGTTCTTTACAGTGAATGGAGTGCATATGACTGTTAAGCAACTTGAACGTCAATGGACTTTGACGTCCTTCTGTCGCCTTGTTTCCCAGAGGAGGATGTCTTGGGATCTTACCCCCTCTCAGGGGGGAGCGGTGACTGGCGTCATCCAAATTGATTCTGTCTTCGACCAAAGGGTTACTTTGACCGCCATACGGTCTGGGTCTTCCTTCACCTGGCGGACTTTACGTCCCGGGAGCCTCTACAGTGACGTACCCATTGATACGTTTGCTTATAGTGCCTCGACTTTTACACATCGTATGTTTATGATGGAACGTTCATACCCGAAAGGGGAGTTTCGGGTAGAGGGTTGGTGCCATTACGTTTCCAAGTGGGATAGACTGACACTCTGGATCTTGTCGCAGTTTCGGGCCGAGCTTCGAAAGATTGGGTTGACTGCCACGATCCGTGCTACCCAGGCGGGTGTTGATCTCAATAGGCACATATTTCTTGCACTACTGGAGATGTTTGATATCCATACTGGGACCTTTTTTACTCCGGTGGGGGAATTAGGGCTCGCACTTCATGAGATGTACGAGGTGTCAAAACTCCCTTGGGGGTCGGAACCCTATGAAGAGTACTTTCCGACCAACGAGGAACTTCAAGTCCTGGGGGATAGGGCTGAGGAGATGACGGTTGTCTTCAAGGAAGTGGCGAGTCATCATTACTATATGCAGAGAAGGGATAGAAACGGGGCGCAGCCCCATGTGACCGCTTGGAGAGATTATGTCTTTAGACAAGACAAAGAAGATCCCTCACAGTTTTCTACTCCGCCGGCGCTTTCTCGTAGCGAAGTGCTGTCTGAGATGAACAGGTTAGGGGAGAAGAATCCCCGAGGAAATGAAGACCAGCAGTCAGATGCACGCTCCTACAGCTGCTTCTGGCATCTCGCTTATCGAATGTCATCCAAGGCGGTGTTGGCGTCTTATCTGATGATATGGCTCCGGGATTGCGTGTTCGCAGGCGGATCCGGTGCCGTGGAGAGGGTAACCCGGAACTTAATCCTGCCAACCGTGAAGTTGGTCTTCGGCCGGCGTTTGGCTCTTCTCCCCGCAATGGTATGTAACCTGCAGCGAGGTTTGCGAGAGTTTGCTGGAAATGTGATTCATGACAGAGGCAGAAACAATAACTTCCCGTGCGCCGAACTGACATTTCACTATTTGATGGGATGGCTGATTTTACATCACCCCAGTGTGATGAGTCCAGGCTCGGAAGAAGACTATAAGGCTGGAGATGCACTCCTTCGTCGTTTCAATCGGAGGAGCTGGTCGCATACTGGCGTCCCTGTTTGTAGAAAGGTTTTATCCCGTCTTCAGGGTTGGGAGATTACCAAAGTTGGTCCAATCTACTTGGGTTTTGAGGCCAATGAAGATTTAAGGGATTCGGGCGAAGGTATCACCACTCTGCCTCAATGGGGATTCCGTTGGTTGCAGAGTATCCGGCCATCTCATCTGGTATACCGGAACAGGAATCAGTGCTACCTGGAACCATATTTGTCGAGCCGCTTTGCGTGGCAATTTGGTTATGCCCAGATGATGTTGGATAACTCCAGTATTTCTCTGGGGTATATTGGAAGTTTGTTGGAAGGTGCACGAGCTTGGCATTACTATAATGCCGGATGTACCGGGACTCGTTTTACGTTGCCCGTCCTAGATCCGCGACCGCCCATTCTTTACTCAGCCGCCAAATTTTACTGTGCTATGGCTGCCGTGCCCCCCGGATATGACAGGGAGACCAGTCTGATTGCAGGCACCCCGTTAGCAGTGACCGGGGACGTGCCAGTGAAGGCCCGATCGCATCGTCCGTCAGGGGTAGGTCAACGGAGTGCCCCTTCCGCATCTCAAGCAGAACCCTCGGGCGATCGATCAAAGCGACGTGCAGACATAGGGATCGAATCCCCCGTACCGAAAAAGCAGAAGAAGGCGTTGTCACCGACGGCGTCATCGGATTCAGCGTCCGCAGAGGTAAGAGCATCCCACATAGTCTGATTTTGGTTCCACTATTTACGAAGCTTCACCTTCTTTTGTAGGAACCGCTGAAAAGAAAACCTCGTACTCCAAGGTCGAGTGGGAGCAGACGAGAAGAGACGGTGGGCTCGTCTGAAGTGCGTATCCTGCCGACTATGATGTCCCCCACGGAGGAAGATCCAGAGGATGCTGTTGACGTGGAGATTCCAGTATCCCCGGATTATGTCAGGAGGGAAATTGAGGGTGCGGCAGCTTCCGAGATGGCAAAGGTCACAATGGAAGTCTCAGGTGCCGAAGGAAGCACGCTGTTTCCTGGTGGTGAAGAAGAATGGAGTTCGTCGTCTTCTGATGACGTTGCTCCCGAGTTGCAAGAGCTTGTTGCGGAGGCAACAGAAGTAGTTGAGACAGATGAGAGGGTTGAATCCCCTCCTTGTTATGATGAGGGGAGGTCGGCTGTATCATTGCCGAGTCCTACTCCGGCTTTAACCGTGGAAGTTGAGGCGGCTACCGCTCAGGAGGTAGCGACAGATTCTGTCCCAGTTGAGGGACTTGATGATGAGACCCGTCTGCCGGTCACGACCGCTGAGACGGGTCAAGAGACAAGTGATAATCTCCCTATTCTGCCAAGAGATGTACCAACTGTTGATAGGACGTTGGGGACAGCAGAAGTGGTCGCTGATGTCGGTGGCTCCTCCGGGCTCGAGAAGGGTAAGGGTGCAGAACCCTCTGTAGCTCCTTCTACTTGGGGGACCATCTCGACGCCTGTGTCGGCTCCTTTTGTTGCTTCGGCTCCTCGGGCTAGCAGTCCAGCCCCTGTTGATGAAGGGCCCATTGATGCCGAGGTTCAAGCCTCGCCGGTTGAGGTTGGCGGATCTTCTTCTGGTCCGCAAACTGTAGTAGCTCCTCCAACTCCTGCTATGACGCCGCAGGTCCTGGCGGATGCAGACGAGTATGTGAAGTTCCTCGTCGAGGGGGTATACAAAATGCTGCAGAAGGGCATGTCTGCTGTGATGGATGCCAACGGGAGTTTTGCGACAGCAAAAGCTCTGGCAATGCCCTGCATCGAGCTGATTCGCATTCACCAAGGCCACGACCATATGGCCGAAATTCTGGAGGCTTCGGTGATTGAGCTGGACGAGCGGCTCACGGAACTTCAACGCATCCAGCGAAATGACCTCTCCGTATTAATAGAGGCAGAGAAGGGGAAGTTGATTGCTGAAATCGAGTCTTCTCGCCAGGCCACTGTGAGCGATTTAGAGCGTGAGGTGGCTGAGACTGAGGCCGCGGTAGAGCAGTTGCCAACATCACGGAGATCGACGTCCAGATGCGCCACCTTGAGGACCAGTGGGCCCGACTCCAATTAGAAGCTGAACGTGTTCGGGCTGAACACGCAACATTCAAGCAGGAGGAAGCGACTTTTACTCAGCGGACTCTTGCTTTGGCTCAGCAACGACGACAGCTTGATGAGAAGTATGAGGGCGAAACTTCCGCTGAGGCTATCGAATTGATGCGTCAAGAGGCCGAGCGTCGAGTTCTGGCAACTGTAGAGACTCGTACTGCTGACCTGAGACAACGAGTCAGAGAGCTCTCGACCCATCCTGGAGAGGTTTAGGGATTGTAGCTTCTTCCTTTCTTTTGCAACCCTTGTTGAGGGATAGTGTAGTTTTGTACTCTCTCTTTTTTTGAATAAAGAAGTACGCAACTTTTGTGATGTGTTTATTTTTTTGTCATGAACTTGATGATTTGTGTGGACCTATTATCTTTTGCGCACCTTGGTTTTTAGGTACAGACAATAAGTTTGAAGGAACCATTATGTTTGCTCAGAGGTAATGTGGACATGGCAATCATTGGGTTCAAAAATGATAGAATCTTCCTACTCAGAGGTATTATGGACGTGGTAGGAATGATCTTGGGGGATACGCTAAACAACTCAGAGGTGATGTGGACATGGAAGTTCTGCGATCAATGTACAATAACGCAGGGGTTGTTTGTACGAGATGTTTACTCAGAGGTAATGTGGACGTGGTAAACATGAAGGGTAGCGTAGGCTTACGAAGTGTAAGATTCCGCTTTGTAGGGCGTAGAGAGACAACTCAGAGGTAATATGGACGTGGTTATCTTTCTACTGGAGGATGCCACGGAACAGCTGGGTTCCAGAAGCGTATGAGTTGGTGGAAAGAGGTTGTTTGGGGAAGTACATGTCTGGAGGATGTCAAGAATAGTACTTCTTTAGGAACTTGCCGTTGATGGGCATCATGAACAAGTCCCCATTGGATTTGGCGAGGCGGTAAGCTCCGTTTGAGTATACCGTCTCAATGATGAAAGGTCCTTCCCACTTGGGCTCGAACTTTCCTGGTGTCTTGTGGGTCAACACCATTGGTCTTCTGACTGCTAAAACCAGGTCACCAACTTGGAAAGTCCTCTGTTTGACCTTCTTGTTGAAAGCCTGTGATATACGGGCTTGGTAGAGTTCGATGCGTTGTTGCGCTAGGAGACGCTTTTCGTCAAGTGCCTCCAGTTCCCGCAGACGACGACTTTGATTGTCCTCTTCTGTGAGTTTGTTTGTGATTGCTACGCGGAGTGAGGGTATCTGTATCTCGAGAGGCAGTACCGCTTCGCTCCCGTAAACCAGGGAGAATGGAGTGTTGCCTGTTGGGGTCCGTACCGTTGTGCGGTAGGCCCAAAGGTATTCGCCAAGCCTTTTGTCCCAGTCGCGTTTATTGGATGACACGACCTTTTTGAGCAGCCTAACGATAGTTTTGTTGAATGCCTCTGCCAGTCCGTTTGCTGCCGGATTGTAGGCGGTTGAGGCCACGTTCTGAATACGATTCTTGTCACAGAACCTGCTGAAAATGTGGCTGATAAACTGAGGACCATTGTCATGGATGATCCGCCGGGGTGCTCCGAAACGGTAAATGACATGGTGTTTGATAAAGTTGACCACCCTGGAGCTTTTTACTTCTGCCAGTGGGACTGCTTCCGCCCATTTGGAGAAGTAGTCGGTGATGGCCAGGATGAAACGGTGTCCTCTTGATGAAGGAGGGGTGATTGGTCCCATAATGTCCATGCCCCAGGCTTCAAAGGGCCAGGAGGCGACTGTAGGATGTAGCGGTTTCGATGGTGTATGTATGAAGTCTGCATAAAGTTGGCACGCATGGCACTTCTTAGCATATTCAACAGCGTCGGCGGCCATGGTTGGCCAGTAGTAGCCCATGTGTCGCAGTCGATCTTGCAACTTAGGACCGGATTGATGAGCTCCACAAGTTCCGTCATAAGCTTCTTGAAGAGCTTCGGTTGCTTCTTCGTTGGACAGGCATCGCAGGAGAAGCCCATCGAAGGAACGTCGGTACAGCGTTTTGGTAGCTGTATCGTAGTAAAAACGGAGGGAGCGTCTCCTGACTGAGACAGCTTCCTTCGGATCCTCCGGAAGGATTCCGTAGACAGCGAAGTCGATGAACGGGAACCTCCAGTCTCGAACATTGACACCAGTATTTGCCGGCATGGCGTGAACCACCTGCAAGCATAGGTTGTTTCTGAGACAAATCAGGTCTCGGCCAGTCACCGTGACATAGTATTGAGTCCCAAGGGGCGCTGCCAATGAGGCTGCGAGGCCAGCCAGAGCATCGGCCTCCAAGTTTTATAAACGGGGGACATGTTCGATAAAAAACCCGGTGAAGGTTGAAATGATGTTCAATGCGACTTCATGATAAGGGATTAAATCTTTATGGCGAACCTCGTATTGTCCCCTAATTTGGTTCACGACGAGTTTTGAGTCGCCGTAGGCTTCCAGATGGTCAACCCCCAGCTGTTGTGCGAGCTGGAGTCCCATGACGAGCGCGTTGTACTCGGCCACGTTGTTGGAGCACGGCTTCGAAAGAGAGTACGCACGCTGGATGACCAGCTGATCGGGGGAGACTAAGACTACCCCTACTCCTGTGATGATTTGGCCTTTGGGGCCTGTTCTCGAAGCACCGTCGAAGAACATCCGCCAAACGGCGCTTCCTTCGATGACGTTGGACACTTGGACCTCATCCGAGATATCTTCATAGAGTTTTGAGGATTCTGGGATGGGGTGTGCAGCTAAAAAGTCAGCCAGGGCTTGACCCTTGACAGCCTTTTGCAGAACAAACACCATGTTGTACGGTGCTAGCAGGATCGCCCATGTAGCCAGCCGGGAATTCAATGATCCTGGCTTCGTCATGAGGACTCTAAGCGGATTGACTCGGGAGATGACATGAATTGTCTGACCCGAGACATAATGACGAGTCTTCTGGATGGCAAACACCAAAGCCAAGCACTCCTTTTCAACGGGGTTGTACCGGTGTTCGGCCCCAATGAGTGTTCGACTGAGGTAGTAGATTGCTTGCTCGTAGCCTGTGTCGCTGTTTTGAGCCAGCAAAGCGCCAAGGGAATGATCCATGGCACGGACGTAGAGGAGAAATGGTTTGCCGGCGACGGGTGCTACCAGGACTAGTGGGCTTGTTAAGTAAGCCATGATGTCGTCGAAAGCCTTTTGGCACTCCTCTGTCCAGACGTAAGAGACTCCCTTCTTCATGAGCTGAGTAAAGGGTTAACATCTACCAGAGAGGTTTGCTATGAACCTCCGGATATATGCCAGACGTCCCTGTAGGCCCCGAAATTCTCGAAGGTTCTTCGGAGGGTCCATGTTGAGGATGGCTTTGGTCTTCTCAGGATCAACATGAATGCCTTTCGCTGTGATGACAAAGCCCAAGAATTTGTCGCTAGAAACCCCCAGAAAGGATTTAGCGGGGTTCATTTTGAGTTGATGTGCCCGCATGAGATCGAAGACTGTCTTCAGATCTTGTAGGTGATCAGCTTTGAGGCGGCTCTTGACTGCGATGTCGTCAACATAGCATTCGACTGTCTTGCGAAGATGTTGACGGAAGATGGTGCTCATAGCTCGCTGGTATGTCGCACCGGCATTCTTCAAGCTGAAGGGCATCACTGTGTAGCAGAACACACCCTTCGGTGTCCTGAATGACGTGTGTTTTGCGTCATCGGGGAACATCTTGATTTGATTGTAGCCTGAATACCCGTCCATGAAGGACATGCGCTCAAAGCCACATGTGTTGTCGATCATCATATCAGTGATTAGAAGCGAGAATTCGTCCTTCGGGCAAGCAGAGTTGAGGTCCCTGAAGTCGATACAGACTCGTATCTTCCCGTTCTTCTTGGTAACAGGAACGACGTTGGCTACCCAGTCCGGGTGTTGTTCCTCACGGATGAATCCGCTGGTCAAGAGTTTGTCTACCTCCTGATCGATGGCATTCATGATGTCCGGACGGAAGCGTCGCTGTTGTTGTTTGATAGGTTTGGCATCAGGTAAGATGTTCAACCTATGCATTGCGATCTGTGGATCAAGTCCCGGCATGTCTTCATAGCTCCAGGCGAAGACGTCGATATACTCTTTAGCCAGTTGGATTAAAGATTCTCGATCTTCTCCTTCCAGGCTTTTACTGATGAAGATGGGTTTAGAAGAAGACCTATCTCCGAGGTCGATCTGCTCGACTTCGTCTTCAGTGGAAGGTTCACGTAACTCAAAACGCGTTTCCCATTGTTCTCCTAGGCGTTGGGCCCAGGGCTCTTCTTCGAAGGGTTCCGGCGCTTGGTCCTCGCCTTCACCTTTTTGAGGTTGTGCTGACATCATGTTAGCTGACAGCACTTTTCTGAAGACTGATCCGATGCTGGTATCGGAATCCCAAGTCGAAGCTTCGGACGAGTGGGAATGTTCTACGTCTTCTGCGTCTGAACTCTCTAGGGTTGATGGCGGCGTGATATAGCCTAACCCCCGTCGAGTCCGATTATAATAGTCCTGTGGCTTTCCATTGGGCATCGAAAGCTGGACAGGGAGATGCCGACCCTTGCCGTAGTTTAAGCCTTTGTTGCTTTTCAGGTCGTAGCCCATCTTTTGGATGATGTGCTTTGCCGTATCCGTGTACCGATAGACTTGTACTCTGCCGGAATCAGTTTCGGGCTCGATTGACGGGAGGTCCCGATGACGCTCGATTTTGCCCGAGATGATGGTGCCTTCGTCTCGGCTTCGTGGAGGGACTATGAAGACTCCTTGCGACGGGACTACTCGATTATGATGGACGGTCGTTATTTGTGTTTGCAACGACCGTAGAGCATTATCTAATGTATACATGGCATTCCAGTGTGGAAGACAAGAATAATTAAAAGACACTCTATTATTGATAAAATACGAGATCTTATCCCGTGGGATTACATTGTCAAAGGAGGGTGCCTCTACGTCAGCCGAGATATATTCACCAAGCTCCTCGTCTGTAAGAACTGGGGGCGGACTAGGAGAGTCCACCACAGCTTTGATGCTGGGGTCGGAGAGGGTTATGTGAGCCTTCTCTGACACCTTGGATGACTGCGGCGGCTTGCCCTTGAGACGCACCTTGAGAGGCGCCTCGGCTGCGCCTCCGGTGAGTGGTGCCTTCCCTTGTAATTTTGCCACCAGGGGAGCCGATGTTTGAGGCGGTTTTCCCTTGAGGCGTATCTTCAGGGGTGCTTCGCGAGCCGACGCTTTCCCTGATAGCTTGATGCTCATTGGAGGCGCCTTCTGGGGTGGTTTCCCCTTCAGTCAGATTTTCAAGGGGGCATCGGGAGTTGTCTCAGGCTCCATGTCCGGCTCTGTTGCCGTCTCTGCCTCATCATCAGCGTCGTTGGCTTCCTCCTCGTCAATGGGCTTGTACAAGTCAGAATAGGTGAAGTAGGCCTCAATCCCTTTGAAAGGATCGATGTCTGCAAACTCCGTCCGGATGACGCCATTAGTTGATACATACTTCATGCACTGGTGGAGCGTGGAGGGCACCACCATGTACACATGTAGCCATGGTCGACCGAGCAGGATGTTGTAGTTGACCTCGGCATCTACCACATAACAAGTTACCTCAGTTTTGAGGCTGCCAATGTGACACTTCAGTCGGATCTTGCCCAGTGGCTCGCTCTTGCTAGCATTGAAGCCACTGATGGTTGTATTGGAGGGCGCCAGCCGGTACATCGGGATCCCCAGCTTGGATAGCAGCGCCTTCGGGATGATGCTTAGGGAAGACCCAGGATCGATCTGAATTCGGCTCACCTTGACCGAGCCAATGTACCCGGTGTAATACAATGGTCGGTTATGTCGGTGATGCTTGAGCAGCATGTCTTGTTGGGTGAAAGTTATGTTTGGGATAACTTCATCCGCACAATGACAGTGCGCACAAGTAGTTGGGAGGTCTTCAGGCTGTTTGACCTGACTGAGAAAGGATTCAGCGTCCTTCAAAGCTTCGCAGAGAGCTTCTCGGGAGTCTTTAGAAAGACGCAGGAGCTCGAACAAAGATAGGCGCGCAGGTGTACTGGCTAGTTGTGCCAGAATGTCAAAGTTGTGAGGCTTGGACAGCCCCGAAGCATTCTCCTTCCGTAGAGGTCTGTCAAAACGGGCCTCCACCTGCTTCTGCTTATTGGCTGCTGAGGGCTTAGATGGACCCTCCTCAGGGATGGTTCCAGGAGGCACCACCTCGGCGGCAGCTTCGCCGGACTGGGAGTTCTGTTGTGCACACGTCTGCACTGGAAGTGCCTCTTCTGTTGAAGAAGAGACTGTACGGCAAGACTTGATCTTCCTGCCATTTGATTTGGAGGTAGGATGTACCTCCGATTGAGTCACCTCAGAGACGAGGTCGGGGTGAACCCAGAGGACCTCTCCTCGAGATGTGGTGAGCGGGATGAGTCCACTCACATTGTCACGGGTAGGTGGTAAGTTTACTACCTCCATTGTCGCCTTAGGGATGGGGACGACGCCATCTTGTGTGGTAGTTGGTGGCAAGGTGCCGAACTGCAGTAAAACCACATTGGCTGATACCGTCTTCTCTTCATAGTCGATGGAGATTACATCCGCATTGATCATGCGCTGGATGTAATTTTTGAGGACGTAGCAGTCCTTGGTCGGGTGTCCGACAAACCGGTGGTAGTGACAGTACCTCGGGTTGTCCACTTTCCCGACTTCATCAGGCCGCTTCGGGTCCGGTAGCTTGATCTTGTCACCCTGCTTCAGTATCTCAAAAAGTTGCAGGGTGTCGTCATCATTGAAGGAATAAACTTCCTTGGGTCTTGGTGCCAGTGGAGGCTTCTGAGTAGGCGCAGATGCGCCTTTCGAGGCATTAACAGTCAATGCATGTTTCCCCTTTGCTTCTCGTCCGGAGCTGTTAGCTGCAGACTTTTTCCCCTTATCGTCAAAGACGGGGAAGCTGACACCCAGAAGACGTGCATTGGCCGCCTTCTTTTCTGCAGCTTCAGCTTCGATAATCAGGGAGCTCCAGTCAGGAGGGGGAGTAGAGTTGAGCCAGAGCTTTACTGCAGGCAGCATGTTCATACTGCAAGCGGAGAGGAGCGCATGTTCTGGCATGCCTGGAGGTAGCCTGAAGCAGGCCTGTCGGAAGCGTTCGATGAACACCCGAACCGTTTCCTTCTCCTTCTGGCGTACCTCTATGAGAGACGCCATCGCCATGTCCTTCCCACCGTCGTAGAAGCGGTCGAAGAAGAGGCGCGTCAGATCGTCGAAGGATGATATGGAATTGTCGGGGAGACTGCAGTACCAGTCATATGCCACCCCTTTCAGGGCCCCGACAAAGATACTGGTGAGGAGCGCGTCCTCCTTTGGAAGATGCCCTGTCTGTGACTGGAAGTACGTCAAGTACCGTCGCGGAGAGTCCTTCCCGTCGTATGGGGTGAGTGTTTATACTTTGGGGGATAAACCACCTTGTTCCACTCGAGGGGATAAGGCTGGGGAATGCCCATCTTTTGGCGTTCCTCTTGCCTGTTCTTGGATTCGAAGCGCTCCCGCAGATCTTTGATCATTTCGACCACATCCTCCGTAGAGCTAGGAGTCGGGGAAGGAGGTACCATCTGGATTGGAGCATTTGAGGGCTCCGAGGTCCGAGGTGCTTCTGTATCTGAAGGCGCCCGTTGGAGGGGCACACTCGACTCCCCATTAGCTCCTGGGTCGGGACCAGTTGAAGGTGTCCTGATCAATGCTGACCGCATCTCAAACACTGCTTGAGTCAGTGCTTGCATGGAGGCAGCGAGAGTTTTGAGTCCTCCCTCCAGTGAGTCTATGCGCTGGACTATGTCCTGTGATGGCGCATCAGATTCCACTTCATCCCCGGCCATGTATACTGTCCTGACGCGGCCAGGAGTGGATGGGTTGGTTAAGGCTTCGCTTTCGGCCTCACTCTCGTGTGGGGGAGTCACTTCTCCTGGTGTTTGACCACCCCCAGCCACATTCTGGAGTTCATCTTCAATAGGCGCATCTGCAAGGGTATGATTGCCCTCAACCCCGTCTTAAAGGACCTCTTTGTTTCCAGAACTACCCTCGGCGGTGTCCTGGAGGACATCCTCATTATGAGGGGTTTCAGGGAGACTAAACTCTCCTTGATGATGAAGGCCCGCCGCAGCTGTGCTTTGGATATCTTCGTCATCGGAAGGAGACTCAACAAGGGTTTGGCTACCCCCAGCTCCCTCCACGGACTTCTTCCTCGACCGAGTGCCCTCGAACACTCCAGAGGTCGAGACAGCTGCCTTGGCTTTCCTCGGCTGGCTTTTGGATAAAGACGAGGAATTGGCAGTCGTCTTCCGTACTGATGAGGAGTTGGAAATCACGTTGCATGAAGCAACCTTTGGCTCCTCTTCTGCTGACACCTTCGTCCCAAGGCGACGTCGGAGAGGTGTCGATGACTGTAGCCATTGGAAGACTGATTGCCTTGGTGGTACTGCCTCCTTGCCACAGCAGTTGATGGCGACCACCGCACAAGTATGCCCCGTGAGAGGCGCATTGTGCTCGTTGGTCGACTCTCCTGACCGGCGCTTGTGAGTGATCACGTGGCACAGGTCGTTGGAGGAGAGTATTGCCTTCACACCCCGTTCAGACGAATGGCAAGGCCAAACGTCGGCGTGGTTAGGTGAGTGCTGCGCCCCCTGATCTAATACCACGCAGGCATCACGATCAGTAGTGGGGGAACCACAGCATTTGAAGTGACTTGAACGGACCTCAAACGCACAACCAGAGGAGGCGCGGGAGTTCAAGACCACTGAGTTTGCCTCACTCGACTTGGTTATGCACGCAGTAGATGCGCCCAAGCGAGATGAGGACTTTGAAGGTCGACTCGTTGTTGGTACAGAAGCGCCTGAATCAACCTTGTACAGCTTGCCATCGGCAGCGCGCATGATTGTAAGCGCGTGCCTCTGGCCGGCTGCTGGCATAGCACGTTTATGGCGCATGGCCCGTGCCGCCTTAGATTTCTTCGTACTAGCCCGCTGGGGCGCATAGTACTCAGCATCCAACTTCTCCTCGCCATTACAACGAGTGAGTCTGTCAAAGACAGAGGCCTTTTATGGCGCATCAGAGGTGATGCGCGGGGCATTGGCTGCGCCCCTGCTCCGTCGACGCATCTTTCTCGCCTGAGAGGGAGATAGCTGGGGAACGTGGTCGGCTGCACGCTTCCCCAAGAGATGTGCTGCATCAGCGGGCGCACCTTGGTTGCTGAAAACGTCAGCAGAAAGGGAAGGCTGGATTGCTGCATCCCCTTCAGTGGTGGTGCCCGAGGCGTCGACCTTGCGCACCCAGGCTGTACGAATCTTCTTCGACTTTGGCAGCCGCTTCGAAGGACTCGTACTTCCTTCAGAGATGAACTCCTCGTACGCCTGTTGATTGAGGTGCACGAGCAGCATTTTGGGAGAGGAGCCCACCTTCACATCGTCGGCCTGTGACACGACTTTCTCGAAAAAGGAGAAAGAAGTCCCCAGCAGAGTCGCCAGCTTGTTTGCCATTAAAATTGTTTGATTGCAAATCTTAATACAAACAGAACAGTGTTACAATGTAGGACTTAGATGTAGTCCTAGGAGTATACTTTTGTTTAAGCTGGGTTCCTTAGTGCCAATGGAGCGAGTGGTAATACGTTGACTCCGTTGACGGGCTGACGACGGTTATCGGTTCTCTGAAGGTGTAGATTGCTCTGGGTGCTGGAGCTTGCTGAGAGGAGGAAGACGTTGAGTGTCTGTATCTGCCTCTCTGGTGATTCCTTGTATGTTCGTTGTGGATTCTATGTGTTGTCCGTATGTGTGAGAAGGAAATGATCCCTCTATTTATAGTTTTGCAAGCTGACTGCTGATGCGCGCATGTAGGATGCGCTGGTGTGTGGGGACGCCACGTGGAGATGGCTGATGGGGGCGCATGGATGATATGCCCTGATTGGAAGGTTGAACTCTTCATACTGCTGTTGTGAGCCGGCACGTAGCAGAGGAGAAGATCTTTCTGTTGCTGAAATCTTGGACGAGTTGAGTCAAAGGACACGTGTCGTCGACTCGTGACTCGAAGATCTCGGATTTGGGGGGGTAATGATCTGATGAGCTGCACCTTGGATTGGGCGCAGGAGGAGGCTGCGGCTCATAACCTTTAGGAGTTACAAACCATTTGGGGCGCATGGCTTTTGAGGCGCATGCAAGAGACTTTTCCTCTGTCTTTCGGGATCAGAGATCAGTCTGGGGCGTATGGCTTTCGAGGCACATGCAAAGCTTCAACTGGAGACTCTTTTTTTGTCTTTAGGGATCAGTGAAGGGTCTGAGGCGCACGGCTTTTGAGGCGCATGCTGGTCCGGACGCATGGCCGCGGAGGCGCATGCGGGGCTTCAACTGAGACTCTTCTTCTGTCTTTAGGGATCAGTGAAGGGTCTAAGGCGCATGGCTTTTGAGGTGCATGCAGGTTTGGGCGCATGGCCGTAGAGGCACATGCGGATGATTAAAGGGGGGCCACGTGGCAGTAGCCGTCGGAATAGAGTCATGATGATGCTGACGTTGCCGACGCTTCGTTCTCTGAAAAAGCTGTCACCTGTTCAGACATTGGGAAGCGTGCTACCAACTCTGGTGTCAGTTCAGCATTTAATGTTTGTGATATTCGATGGACAGCTGAGTGGGCACGTAGGTTGGTGTTCCACTCGGTATGGGGATGTGAGGGGGCGTATCCTCTGTGATACGCCGGGTATCGCAGGGCACATCTGTGCGATACGCCTGATGCTGGAGGGCGCGTCCATGTGATGCACTGTTTGGCTGGCACATCCGACATGTCCTTTAATGCTGCGGCTGTCTCGCTCCTCGAGTGCTATAAATAGCCGTTTGGCTGAATTCGAGGCGTCCGGTTCATCCATTTAATACAAATTCATTGCACAGAATTCGGAGAGCCATCCACTTGGCGCATGGGTTTGATCTGCCCGGTCTATAAATAGTGGCATGGAGAGAAGGTTTGCTCCTCGTTCCCTCACGTACTTCCAACATGAACTTGAATATGCGGGTGCATTCTGTCGATAAAGTGCTCCCGAGGGTGAAGATGAGACGTCGTGTTGTCTTCGATGCACTTGAAGGTGACTGTTACATCCAAAAGACGGAGTCGAGGGCTTCTGAGGCAGGCGAAAGGTGCCTGTTGCATCCAAAGATAAGGATATTCGGGACTCGTCTCCGTTGTTCGGGAAGAGCCGTAGATCGGAATGGCGGTGCTAGGCTTTCTCTTCCTTCAAAGTGGGTGTCGCCCACTCTGGTTGTGTTGAAAGCTCCTTGTGCCATAATTTTGATCACGGTCTTCCTTGGGCTTTGGAGGCTCTTTCGAAGCCTCCCCTGGCCACAGCTTTGCCGTGCTCCTCCTTGGTTCCAGCCAGAGGGTTAAATGCTTTGTGGAAGCACTTATCAGGTGACCCTGGCTGGAAGGGCGGCACATAACTGGGCTCTGCTCGGCCAGGCGAGCCTGGCTGGAAGAATTTGCACATAACTGGGCTGCTGAAGGGATGCACATAACTGAGCTGGATGCACATAACTGAGCTGCTGAAGAGATGATGGGATGCGCCTGGCTGGAGGCGCATGACATCTGCTGCGCCTAACTGTCAGCGCATGGTGGCTGCTGCGCCTATCTGGAGGCGCATGGTGACTGCTGCGCCTATCTGGAGGCGCATGGGAGCCGCTGGCTGTAGATCTAGGATTTTTTTTGTAGAAATTCTCCTTTGTACAACCTTTTCTAGACATGTAATAGACTTTTATATGAATAAAAAGTCCTTTTTCGAATGTCTATGGCTTATTTTGATTTTGCTGTCTGAGTTCTGGCGTATGTAGTGTCTGGCACATGGGCTTTCTGATTGTGAAATTCCATGCTTCTACAAGAACTAATCATGATTTAAGCTAGAGCCTATATCTATATCAGTTTTAATTAGGAAATTAACTCCTAGCATACCTTGCTATAGGGTTAAAATCTATAATTTAAGTAGAAATCTAGTTTGCAAATCTGTACACATATATCGGTATAAACCATAAATTAACTCCACTACATATTTTACCTAAGATTTACAAGAAGTAGTTGATAAAATACCTACTGAATTCATTCCTGAGAATTACATTGGAATGTATCAAGTGTCTCAGATTTCTGAGACACTCGAGTTAGTTCCTGAGAATGTTCTCAGGCTTCCCTGAGACAGCACTCTCAACAAGTCAGATGTTCCTGAGTTCCTTCAGGTTTCCTGAGACACACATTCTTAGAAGTCTCAGATTACCTGAACAATCTGGACTGAAAAGTCCCAGAGTAACATTGAAACTTCAATGTCTCAGATTACTGGGACATCTGGACTGAAATGTCCAGAGTAACATTGAAACTTCAATGTCTCAAATTACTGAGACATCTGGACTGAAATGTCCAGAGTAACATTGAAACTTCAATGTCTCAGATTACTGAGACAATCTATTCCAGGTTCCTGCACTCTCAACTCCCCAGGTTTTCCTATTTCCTGTTCACTAAGTGTTCAAGTGTATCCCATTGAAATTAATCACGACAATCTAACATCCTATACTACTAGGTATTGGGAAAATGCCCAAGCTACAGAGCCTGTTAACTGTATCCAGTTGGAACAGGGTACTGCAAGCTGGTCCTCTCAGGCAAGCAATCAATGGTACAGGACATATTAGAGTTTAACAAGACTCTAAGGTTAACAGTTCTGATTTTATCTTGAAACTACACTTCACCAATATCCTGATTTCTGAGAACAAGATCGAAATTCCTAGAGTCTATTTCCATACACACTTGGTTATCTCAAACCTAAATTGTTTAACCTATAGTCCATAACTAAACCTATATGGCATTCAGATACTTGATCAGTGCATAGCTGATACCAGGGTACCCTCAATTCTTGGTGGAACTGGCATCCTATATATCCTAATACATGACCTCTCAGGTTAATTCAGACCCAACTCGAGGTCAGTAAAGAAATGGATCAACCCTAACACACTATAAGGAAAGTAAAGCCTAAATTCTTATTAAAACAACTTACATAAATAGGTTAGTGTCTGCCAATCCTCAGAACAGTGTTGATAATCCCAGATTTATCATTTCTCTTATAACTACTTAGGCCATCAGTCATCGTTAATCCATGCCAAGCTATAATCTTACATATCAGTCATCTGGGAAAACTTACTGTTAACAATCAATCCAGGTTGTAACCTCTGGGTTAACACCATACCCCTAACTAAAGAGGATTTCTCATCTGCACTGTTCTCAGTCCTGCACAGTTGATATTCACAATTTCTCGAGTACATTGTACAGAAATACAATCGACTGATATCCAGTCCTATCCTGATGAACAACAATCCTAACATCTTAGTCTTAAATATAGTTAAACAAAATTAACAATGCTTCCTATTTCATATATTAAAATAACAAGGTTAGAGCCATAAAATGCATAACCATCTGTCATTCCAAACCTACTTATAAAGTTAAATTAAAAGGATTGGAAAAATTACCTGAGACTCGATTGGGTTTTGATGTGCCAAGAACACAGTCTCAGATCTGTTAGATTTCAAATCGTTGGGGAGAACACACAAACAGTTGGAGTCCCTGATTCCTCACCAATGAGATCAACAACTAGCTCATCAAGGAAGGAGATCGAATCAATAATTACTCAACACAATTTCTAGTCTAAGGAAATGCTCGATTCCTCACCTCGGAGTTGCTTGATTGATAGTACTAGTATGGATCAACCAAGAAGGAGACAAGTCACCAAGAAGATTCGAAACAGAAATCAATTAATCCTATGATCAACGTTGAACAACCTTACGTTAGATTATTGAATGTCTAGAACAGGGGTTGAACGAATTCTTCATAAAACAACCATTCACCTTAGTTCCTAATCTGATCGCGATTTATGAACCAACAGCAATAGCTCCTCACGTCGACTTCATGATCTGATGATCGTCTGCAATGCTTCTCGATCCAGAAAGACGATCCGCCATGGATGGTTAGACAAAGCTTCGATTGGAGAAGATGATATTGGAAGAATGAAGGAGGCTGCTCCTCTGAAGTGTGGGGAGAGATGACCTTAAATAGGCGGTTAGAAGAAGAATTAGAGGGAAAGCAATTGAGGAGGTTGTTAGGGCACATGGCCGATTGTCAGAGAATCGGTTAGAAGAAGATTTGAATTCTTCAGGTCAATTGTTAGGAGTCTATTCCTAACAGAAAGAAATGGTGGTGATTTGTTTAAAAATGAGCTGATTCATTCATAACAGAGGGTGGTGTTGATGATTTAAATGGACTGGTTCATGGGCTTCAGTGAAAGCCCCAAAAATTTACTTGAAGGAAAGCCCAAATAAATTAAGCTATAGAAGAATTAATAATAGTAATATTAACTTAGAAAAATATCAGGAAAATTATTTGAAAATTAAAATTTCTGAAAAGTGGAGTTACACCTTGGGAGACCATGGATTCATGAACATAATATTGTGCCTTCAACCCTCCACCAATGTTTCAAATACATGGATTGCAAAGGAGTTATGAAGACTGAGTTTGTTGATATCAATCCTTTCAAGGGTGTCGAAGCTTACTTTTCTGATTCAAGGCTCTACAAACAAGAGCATGTGAAAGAGATATCAGACATAGTTGAAGATCGGTCATTTACTGAAGATCAGTCTATTAATGAGGATCCGCCAGAAGAACAACCTTTGAAGATCATAGTCAAAGGACGAATCCAATCTCAACCTGTCAACAATCAACCTTTGATGATTAAAGTTAAAGGAAGAACTCAAGTTTCGTCTGAGGAATCAGTAAATATTTCTGCTAAGAGCCAAGTTCAACCTTTTGTGATTAAGGTCAAAGGGCGTACTTCTTGTACGAATGATCCAGAACCACCTTTGATTGTCAATCTCTGCAAATCTACGCAGAAGACGGATGATAGTCCATTGGTGATTAATTCGAAGCGTGGCGATCAAATTATAAATGATGTAAATATTGATCATTCTGTACTTTTTGATGTCAATAAAGATTTCCTTTTTGAGTATATGGCTGTCAAGTTTATTGAGAGAATGACTTTATCGTCTGACGATCAAAGTCATCAATACAAAGACGACATAAGCACAGAAAACACCTTATACATTGACTATAAGGAAAATTCCTTTCCTCCTCATGTCGATGTCAGACCATATGCTCAAAAGTTCTTAACATTTTCTCCCTATCTTCTTCATGTAGCTGCTTCTTATGATGACAAGTCTGAGCAAATATTTTCAGTCAATATTGTTCAAATTGATGGTGAATCTGAACCATTTAAGAATGATCCTTGGGCTCAACAAATGGACACTCAATGGAAACTTCATTTTGAACAGCGACAGCCACCTACAAAGGACGAGGTTGTTCAGATTGATGTTGGAGATGGAACAACATCCAAACCAATATTTATCAGTAAAAACCTTTCCGAAGATGAGAAAGATGAATTGATAAAACTGATTAAATAATATATTAATATCTTTGTATGGAGTTATGAGGATATGCCAGGTCTAGATCCTAAAGTTGCTACTCATAAGCTCAACATTCTTCCTAATGCCAAGCCTGTAAAACAACAGCAACGATGCTTCAGACCAGATATGATGGATTCAATTGAGGCAGAAGTCAAAAAATTGATTACATGTGGCTTTGTTCGTGAAGAGCAATACTCGGATTGGGTTGCCAATATTGTTCTTGTTATGAAGAAGAATGGGAAAGTCCGAGTTTGCATAGATTATCGAGATCTTAATACGGCTTGTCCAAAGGATGAATTCCCACTTCCAATTACTGATGTCATGATAGACAATACATGCGGGTTTGAATGCATGTCTTTCATGGATGGATTTTCAGGATACAATCAGATCAAGATGCATCCCGAAGGTTAAAAGCATACTTATTTTCGAACACCCCTTGGAGTTTACTGTTATACGGTTATGCCGTTTGGTCTTAAAAATACAGGTGCCACGTATCAACGGGCTATGAGCAACATCTTTCAAGAACATCTACGAAAGACAGTTGAATGTTATGTAGATGATATTGCTGTTAAGAGCCGATCAAAAGATAATCACATTCAAGACTTAAAGCCAGTATTTGATTTAATGCGTCAGCATCAATTAAAAATGAACCCTACTAAGTCTTTCTTAGGGGTTTCTAGTGGCAAGTTTTTGGGATTTGTCATTACTTCTCAAGGCATCCATGTTGATCCTGATAAGGTTAAAGCAATCCTTGAGATGTGTCCTCCTCGTAATTTGAAAGAACTTCGTGACTTTCAAGGTCGCATTGCTTATATCAAGAGATTCATATCTAATCTCTCTGGAAGATGTCAACATTTCTTCCGTCTATTAAAGAAAGGCGTATCATTTGTTTGGGATGAAGCGTGTCAGAGAGCCTTCAATGACATTAAACAATACCTTACAAATCCATCTGTTCTGGTACCTCCAGTAGTAGGAAGACCATTTTTGCTATATGTTCGAGCCTTGAATCACTCACTTGGTGCTCTTCTTGCACAGAAAAGTGATATGGGTCATGAACAGGCAATTTATTATCTTAGCCGAATGATGGTTGGAGCTGAACACAGGTATACTCCTGTAGAAAAGGAATATTTAGCATTGGTTTTTGTTGTCCAAAAGACAAGACATTATGTGACAGGACAGACTATTCATGTTATCTCCAGAATAAATCCTATTCGGATTCTGATGAGAAAACCAAGCATTCTTAATTCCAGATTAGCTACCTGGGCGATGTTACTCACTCCCTATCATATGGTCTATGTACCTCAAAAATCAGTCAAGGGCCAAGCATTAGCTGATTTCTTAGCTGCTCACCCTATACCTGAAACATCGAAGTTATATGAGGACATTCCAGATGAAGTCGTAGATTGTAATATGACTTTGAAGAATGATATCTGGCAATTATATTTTGATGGAGCATCACGGGTAGGACCTAAAGGCAACATTGTCTCTGGGGTAGGAATCATCTTGATTTCTCCTGACAAAATGGTCATATATCGTGCCTATTCTCTTAATGAGCCATGCTCTAACAATGTAGCAGAATATAATGCTTTGCTGATCGGTCTTCAAGTAGCAAAAGAATTGGATATCGAGTTCCTAGAAGCTTTTGGAGATTCTCAATTGATTGTTAATCAAGTTAAAGGGACTTATGAAGTCAGAAATCCTGATCTTATCCCTTATCATCAAGTGGTAGTTGAGTTGGTCCTTTCATTTAAGGGATTCTTCATTGAATTTGTACCACGTTCTCAGAATATGGAGGCTGATGCTCTTGCTGGCCTAGCTGCAGACTTGGTTATTCCAATCCGTAGACAAAATACAATTACTTTGTTAGACCGAGATTTATTCTGTGTCAAGAATAATTTGTATATTGAACAAAGTTATACTATAGAGTCAAGCTCTTGGCAAAGGGATTGGAGAAGTCCATTCATTGACTACGCACTTCATGGGATTTTACCTGAAGATCCGAAAGAAGCTGCATCAATTAAGAGACGGTCATTCCGATTCTACTATGATTCGTCTTTACACATGTTATATCGTCGTTCATATGATGGACTCTTGCTGCGCTGTCTCTCAGAAAGCGAAGCCAAACAAACACTAAGAGAAGCTCATGATGGTGTTTGTGGTGCTCATCAACCGGGCCCGAAGTTACAAGATCGCATTCGAAGAATGGGATATTATTGGCCTTCTATGATAGCAGATGTTGTAGACTATGCCAGAAGGTGTAAAGCGTGTCAGATTCATGCTGATTTTATTCATCAACCGTCTGAATTTCTATATCCTACAGCGGCCTCTTGGCCATTCGAAGCTTGGGGTATGGATGTCATTGGTCCTATCAACCCTCCTTCTGTTAAAGGATATCGGTTTATATTAGCTATAACCGATTACTTTTCTAAGTGGGCAGAAGCAGTTCCCCTTGCTGAAGTGAAAACATCTAATGTGATCAGCTTCATCAAGCATCATGTCATTTATCGTTTCGGGATTCCTCGACGAATAATTCATGACAATGGACCACAGTTTGCCAGTCAGGCATTTTATCGGTTCTATGATAAGAATCGAATTCAAAATCTGGCTTCTACGGCTTATAATCCAGCTGCTAATGGTTTAGCCGAAGCTTTCAACAAGACAATCATCAAACTTCTCAAAAAGTTTGTCTCTTCTAATAAACGTGATTGGAATGAGAAACTTGGAGAATGTTTATGGGCTTATCGAACTACAGTCCGAACTCCTACTGGTTTTACACCATTTTCATTAGTTTATGGATGTGAGGTTGTCCTTCCATTGGAAATCCAGATTCCATCTCTGCAAATAGCCATTGCTAATGAGCTGACTTCAGAAAATAATGATCGCTTGCGACTCCAAGAACTAGAAGGATTGGACGAGAAGCGCCTTCAAACACAATAGCATATTGAGCTATATCAAGCCCGTATATCTCGAACTTTCAATCGTAAAGTTAAAGAGAGGGTATTCAAGGGTGGTGAACTGGTATTAACCGTTCGAAGACCGATGGTCATGACTCACAGAAGCAAAGGGAAATTCCAAACGAAATGGGAAGGCCCTTATGTAATTGAGACTGTGTTTTCTAATGGCGCCTATCGGTTATCAAAGCCTAATGGAGATCTACTCATGATGCCCATCAATGGCAAATTTCTTAAGAAGTATTATGTATAAAGAAAAAGGCAAAATGAAAATAAAATTTCTTTTGTTTTTATTTTTGACTTTTGTTCAGTACAAAGGACTAAGGATAAGGACCACTGCCTTCCTTATTGAATACATAGTCAGTCAATGCATCAAAAGCATCATTGTCTGAGCTCATAAAAACTTGCAGGCAGCCATCCTCAGTGCTTCTTCTTCAGAAGTTTTTTCTGGCTCTACTAAGAAATCGATGATGTCTTATGGTGGCGTGGGTGTAGAAGAGCTTTCGCCTATCTCGGTTGGGCCTGACACAGTTGGCTCAATAGGGCGTGTCTCGATGACGTCCTCAACCTCAACCTTTCTGGAGACTTCATTCTTTTGCTGCACATCCTTGGAAGACATTTCCGATAGAGGAGCAAAAATAAGAATGAAAAGTTACAATGAGTTTCTGCCTATTTATAGGAGAAATTCATTAATGAACCGGTCTTAAAAATTGAAACAACTTTCCATTTCCGAAAAGACCTATCTGTTCATTACATCATATTCATCCATTTAATTATGGAATTGAATTAACCTTTTCTTTTCCCGAAAGATGCGTTGGTTCATTCGTTCTCTCATTGATAGCATCTGTCTCTTTATTTTCCAGCTACCAAAGTTTGGTTAAGCTGATTTCTTGTCTCCTGGGAGAGGGATTTTAAATCTTCTATTTTATCAATTGATTAAAAAGTGGGATTCGTTATTTATCATATTTTCGTGACCTCTGGATAAATATTAAATCTACTTATTTTTATTATCTATCATTTCCATTTGACCTCTGCATAGATATTAATCTTATTTTCTTTTTGAGTTCTTACATACTGTCATGTCCATATTACCTCTGATAGTATTGTATACTCTAAAAAAAAGAGAAAACAAGATTTCATTATCCATCATGTCCATATTACATCTAGATAGATACAAATCATTGAGCATAGAAGACTTATTATTCCCATTCTCATATCATCATAAAAGTCTATTACATTTCTTAGACTTTCTTACAAATCATAGTGAAAATCTATTACACTCTTGGATTTTCATTCTATACAAACAACGATAATCTAATAGAGATCTATCACTTCTTTGGATCTTCTTTTGTTGAATTCGTTGTTGGTGTCAGTTCCTTGCTGTCTGAACCTCAATGGCGACGAAAGCAGCAGGGACTAACTCTGGTCTTCTCTCTAAGACGAGAGAAGAACCCCAGAGGATGGCAGCCCAAAGACGCGTTGCTGCCAATACAACTTGTGGAGGAACGTCTGTCCTTCAGAAGAGCTAAGGATGTATCCAACATTGGGATACGATTCCTAGTTCTGCCGTGAAAGGAACTCTACTACCCAATCTCTTGGGTTAGAGTTGACTCCACCGTCCAACTCTCCGTGTATAAAGGCTCTTCCTACCAACAGAGGAAGACCCTTCTATCCTACGAAGAGTTCTGAGTTGTCTGATTTGCACGTCAAAAGCGCATGAGCTCCCTGATGTGGATGTCAGAAGAATGCTCCTCACAGTATCCGAGTCGCCAATACCGGTTCTGGAAAAGTTCTTCAGCCAAACTTCTGCAGAGGACAGCAAAAAAAAATGGTGTTAAACATAAGTGTCATCAAGCATATATAGGTGCTTATGCGCTATGTTGTCTTTGACAGGCACGCTATATTCTACAAAAGTTTTTACGCCTATTTTCAGAGGCTCTTTTACGCCAGTGTGTACGCCTATCTTCAGAGGCTCTTTTACGCCAGTGTGTATGCCTATCTTCAGAGGCTCTTTTACGCCAGTGTGTACCCTATCTACAAAGGCTCTTTTACGCCTATTTTACAAAGGCTCTTTTACGCCTATTCTATAAAGTCTTTTACACCTGTTCTACAAAGGCTTTTTACGCCTATTTTCAGAGGCTCTTTCACGCCCGTGTTTCATGAGCTCCTCATTTGTCAAGGATTTGCACTCATGTGGTCATCTGTTCTCAATAAAGAAGTTCAAAGGCAGACAATTGCTTACGATCAAACTTACCATTAAAGTCGAATGGTTCGACTTTAAGAGTGGTTGAATCAACGTCTAGTGACTGGGCGTACAGAGGAACGCCATTGGAAAGTATCGCCATCGTCATTTGTTGGAGAAACGACATTGCAAAAAGCTATCTTCAGAAGAATGGGAATGAGAATGAGAATGTATAAAACATTTCTCTAATTCAGCTATTTATAAGGATTGAAGAAACAGTTGGCGTGAGCCTATTTTCGGGAAAGATCCTATTAAAAGGCGTGCATGACCACAGGACAAATGCCACGTGTTGTTTTGTTTCTCTTGGAAATAAACAACCATAGAAGCAGTCAAAAGAAGTGTTGAACAATTCTATGCATCAACAGATAAAATCAACACTAAAGATTTTATTTTTATAAAAGGAAGGGGAAAGTAGGCCCCTACAGATGAGTTGAAGTGTCACAAATGCATATATGACACTTCTACAATAAAAACATTATTTTTCCTCTCCTTCATTAGGCTGACGAAGAGAGGCACCTAATTCACGCATGTTGTGGATCCTAGAGCGGCGCATCAGGCTAAGGAATGCTTCTGCATCGTCCGGTCCTTCGTATGCAGTTGATGGACCACCGTTTATACGCCCAAAGACAGCTGGGGTCAGTCCAAAGCACTCTAGAAGATTTTGCGCTCGCTCGTTCTCTATCTCGAGGGCAAGCCTGGATCTCGGAGTCTTTTCTCCATTCGACTCTTTCTTTGGTGTCATGATAGTACGAGGACGTAAAATGAAAATAAAGAGATCTTCTTTATATATACACAATCAAATCAACTCTTCATATTCCTCATGGGAAATTGATCATTATTAATGTGACTCGGGGAGAAGAAGAGGCGTTCGAATGTTTCGAGAAGAAAATTCATTATGGCGGTTGAATATTGACCGACATTATTTCTTGATTTTACGCCGACTGTTGGATATCCCAAGTTTTACGCTGACTGATCAAATCCCTACTTTACGCTTCTGTTCAAAGTGTTTCAAATTTTGAAAATATATTTGAAAACTTTGAAGGGGGTTTTGTAGGAGCGTAAAAAGTGCTTCACAAAATGAGTCAAAGTGATAGATTATTCCACTCAAATTGATCTACTTTACGCCAAATAGAGGCTAATCACTTTACGCCCAAAGCAAGCTAACCATTTTACGCTCGGGTCTAAGCCAATGGTTTTACGCTTATGACAGGCTAACTATTTTTACGCTGGACAAAGCTGTCAAGTCTTGCATTTAATGTAAAGTCTGACATGAAGATATTAATGATGGCATATACCACAGAATTCGAAGGGATTTGTTTTATACAGAGACCAATGTTGTCGTTTAGTATGTGGATTGAGCTACTTTACGCTCGCAATATGGCTTCTTTTACGCATGGAGACTATACGAGTTTTTACGCTCAAAGTTGACGTGTGCGTAAAGTCTATTTGAGCTACTTTTACGCTCAAGGTTATTTAACAACCACTTTACGCGGGGAGTCCATGTCAGGGCTATTTTACGCCTAGTTTACTGCTTTACGCTCAGAGTACATTGGGGCCATTTTATGCCCTATTCTTTCTAACCAAATTGGAACGTGGTTTGCCTACATGGCTTTCATGCCACATATTTCGAAGAACGTGTGTACGTGCATCCTATTCTTACTGAAATGATGTGATACATGTCAACATGTGCAGAGGATGACTTTGATCATGGGTGGCAGTTGTAGCGTAAAGACGGAACTTTTGCTGAGTTTTTACGCACAGAAGCCCAAGTCTATAAATAGACTTATTTTTCTCATATGACAGGGACACACACACAGGAGAGACAGGAGAATACAGAAAGATCAGAGCCCAGAGACTTTGAATTTCTAAGAGCATCCTTCTTCAACTTTTCTTTAAGAACAGAGTGAAGCAAAGCAGGAAAGCATTCGATCTCGCCATCAGTGCCCAAGTGTTGTCGATACCTTTCTGGTGACTTAGTTCTTCCAGTTGTTCATCTTTCAGCAGTGTGCTTTATCATCATCGTATGGTCCAAGGAACAAAGTGATCATTTACAAGATCAGACATCTATAGCAATACTTTCCTAGAATCAAATTTGTACTCTTTGTACTTTTTCTCGTTTTTCTTTCAAAAGCCAATTTTCAAGGCATTTTGTTAAGCGAAACAGGGTGAACGTGGGGAGTGCTGTGTGAAGGGGGGTCGGGTGAGAGAGTGGGTTTGGGTTTTTTTTATTATTATAGAAAAAACTAATATATATATATATATATATATATATATATATATATATATATATATATATATATATATATATATATATATATATATATTACAATGAAAGAAGGATTGGAGAATGGGTTCGGAAAACGGGATTCGGGAAAATCGGGTTTGGGTCGGGGTCGGATCCCGGCACGGGATCAGGACATGCGGCAATCAAAGATCCCATAATTAATTTAAAAATAATATTTTCCTGACCCGACTATTATATTAATAACAATAATTATAATTATTATTATAATAATAATAATAATAATAATAATAATAATAATAATAATAATAATAACCTAATCTAAACTAATAATCCTAAATATCCAATGATTAATCTAAATCCAGAAAGCGGGTTTCACAACCTTCCCTCCTTAGAAAATTTTGTCCTCGAAATTTCAAAGATAAGGGCCAGGGTACAATCAAAATAACTAACCTCGATAAAAAATAGAATTTAAATTATCAGGCACGATCGGATTCTAGGCATGATCTCTAGGTACAATGATAAATATAGGCACGATCCGAATTATTTAGATATGATCTGAGATAGAGTTGAAATATTGTTGTGATCAAAATCATTTTAGCACGAGTAAAATTAATCAAATGATCATAAAATAGTAACAATCAAATGAGGTCTCGTGAAACAGAAAAGACAAGAAAGAAACGAACGTCAATCGTTTATTAAAAAGACAGAAAATAAAGGAATCTTCTAAGATGAGGGACTAAAAATTCCAAATCAATTTGGAATGGGATATAAGGGTTCGTGACTAAGGAGAACTCAACAGGTTGTATGATGGGAGGATAGCGAGGATGATTAGAACAATATATCTATGATAGGAATGTAATCGAGTAAGATATTTCCACTGAGGGTCGAGTGATGATCAAAGGGAATAGAAATAATATTGTTCCACTATTTCAACGATCCGAAGATATGATATGAAGGAAAAAGACTTACAAGATAACTATCTTAAACCAATTTCTAACTAGTTGAACCTTCGGTATCTACATAAAACTAAGATATCTGCCAAGGTATTGAAACTAAATATATTTTGAAATATAAATCATCTAAATCAATTTTCATCCATCGTTGTATTTAACTCGTATACCAAATGTATTTCAGATTTCAAGTATTTCTTTCGATCAAGTTATTTTACAGATGTCAATTTCCAATTGTCCGCCATTCTTCCAAAATTGACTATGTCAAAGTTTATAATATTCACTCGTCATAGTAAATCCTTAGAAGTTCTTTAAGTTGATCCATGACCTCTATTCGAGAATTCTCAATTCTTGAAACCAATTGACAAAATTATAATCCCTAATCAAATTCTAATCCTTAACCATGCATCTAACGATCGTTCTTATCCAACGCATTAGCAAAATATCCCAGAATCCCAATCATTCTTACCATAACTAATATGAGTCTCCAAAGTTTGGTAGAAATTACAAATCCATTGGCTAATTACCAAAGTTGTATGCCAATGGTCTTATCTCAATTCCTAGCTGCTTATTTCTTATCTAGAACCTATCATTCCATTGCTCGTATTATTCCTTCCATGGCTATATCCGTCCCTTCTAGGTATAGTAGTCATCTAACCATAACAGTTGATCCTCGTCAAGTGTTTCTTTACTTGATCATTATATTCACATGTTTATATCCAAATTCACTTCCTCCATGGGAGAATTTTACCAAATCTTAGACTTGCCTCGCTAACTCTACCTATGTCTTTCTCTATCTCCCATACTCTTCTTTAATTATAGAATTCAAAGTCGTCAAATACCTTTATTTGTTTGAATGAGGTTTAGGCACTGATGAGCACTACCAACAGTTATAACCCGAATGAGTCACAAGTTAAGACATACCACTCTCCTAAGACTAGCTTACTCAAGGTATCCTTCTACCTTTCCTACCCTTTAGCTAACTAATATTGATCCCAAAGATGTCCTTACTAGAAATGCGATAGGTAACAATCTATGTTTCTCCCGCATATAGCTATACATTATATACATATAGTCATCTACAAGATGTATATTAATTAACTATTTAATATATAAAGCTAACCACAACTATCCACAGCTTCCAGAATATGTAACTAAAAAAATAATAATAAATAAATAAATAAATAAATCAATATAAATATATATATATATAACGTACTAAGGTTAAAACAGGAAAGAGATTGAGTCCATAGAGATTGGTATGATCCTAAATAGTTCTAGGAAAAATCAAGTACAATTTTTATAGAAAATAGATCCTTTCTGGTTGTGATAAGAGATTACTGGAAATAGAAAGCCATTAAAAATACAAATCCTTTATTCAGACAACAGTGAGAATAATTTAATGGTGCAGAAAAGACAACCATATTATGGATATAGTTTCAATAATATTCGAAAACCCAAATATATCCGAAGTCACTTTGCTTCAAATTCATGCCTCGCCAGAGTGCACCTGACTGCAGTGAAATTTGGCTCCACAACTTGGATAGAAATAGGTTTTCGAGTATTCTATCAACTTTATCCATTTCCTGGCTGAACAACATAGGAGACAAATTTGATGCATTTAGGACGTAGCCTCAATAATATCCAAAAACCTATCAACACCTGAATCACTTCAACTTAGAGTCTATGCCCCGCCAGTGCGCAACTAGCTGCAGTAAACTCGCAGTTTTCATAATTCAGACAAATGACTACAACGCAAATGTGCGAATCCATATTAGGTCACTGAATATTTTCTCAACTTTGTCCATAAGAATTTTAAAGAAGTTTCCTAAAAATTCAAACGAGTTCTAAAGTTCTAGTCATGATAGAAAAAGATGTTGATGTATGTTCTTCTAGAATCAAGAAAATTTATCAAGATAAATATGTGTTCCAGTATCCCTTGAGATTTGAGAGATTGGTTTGAAGTCATGAAATTGGTCTGACTGGATTATGGCTAATTGAGTTGGACACAAGATAAGATAGAAGCACCAGAGCTTCGAGTTGAGTTGAAGAAGCCAATGAGAATATTCCCGACAAATCACTTAAAGGATACTGACATTTACCAAAAAAATTTTGAAGAAATAATTTCTTATCCAAGGAAAGTTTGAGAATGTGCTGGGTAAGTTGGGTTGACACAAAAAGAAGTATGTCTTATAGATTCAAGGAAGTCAGGTTAAAATGGTTTAGCAAAGCCAAGCTGGGGATAGTTCAACAATTCAAAAGTTTTTCAATGACTAAAGAAAATTTAATAATAGGATGGAATCAATTCTCTGACCGTTCGTGATTCACGATACTCAAGCATTGAGTTTAAAAGCTGTCTAGGCCTTGAATTGATCAAGAAGTTGCATAGAGAGAGTAGGGTTTCAAGTTGAGTGGAGGGGATCAACAAATAAAATATTTGGAATAACCTAGGAGATAACAATCAATATTGAAATTATTTTTAAAAATATCTTCTCTAGGGGAATCATGAACTAACTAGGCTGAACCAATTCTTTTGGTAATAATTAATATGGAGGTTTTATAGTTCCAGAAGAATTTGGTTCAGGATTCATTCCAAGAAAGTCAATTAGAAATGAGTTCAAGGCAAATAGTTGGATACGCTAATCGTATAAGTACTTCGGGTAGATAAGAGTTTATTAGAATTTAAAACTCTAGATAGCGAACGGGTCTGGATGCCAAATAAAGGTAGAGCGATAAGATTTGATCAATAAATGGAGAAGTTGAAAATATGTTTGCTGAAGAAGGAGATTGAAGAGTTCTAATATTGGTCCATAAATAGCAAAAAGTATAGATCCTAAGGGATGCTAAAATCTGTTAAAGATATGGAAAGAAGATGATCCCGAAAATCACGGGACACTAAAAGATACAAAAATCTAGAAAATAAAATATGTAGTAACATATACCATCATACAATCGGCCTAAACTGGTTAAGGTCAAAATTTACTCCTTATGTCATTATCACTTCCAATTGTTATAAGTACCAACTAATATCTGGGTATTCCAGAATTCTATCCTTCCAATTTTTAATCACCGATATATCTGTGATAAATAGTGCCTTACACACCTTCTCATTAAGATTAGAATCATTCAACTTTTCTGAAATTGTATCGTAGTGGGGGGGGACATGGCTTTGGGAAAGATATTGGCCAAAAATAGTGTAATCAGGGTAACATGTTATGCTTCGGTAAGGTATCATCTAGTGCTAATCAATAGCTCTTATTGTAAAACCCCTAAATTTCTACTAATTTTTTTTATTATTAAATTTAGTACTGTTTTAAAAATTTATTATTGTACGTCGCGTAGTCGTATCGTACGTCGCGTACGGAGTTTTAATTTTCGTAATTGCTCGTCGAATGCGAATATATGCGAGCGTACATATTTAGAAAAACATTTTATTATACACTTTCAAAAATATTATATATAATTTCTATTCTTGCTATAAAGAGCATTTTGTTTTTAGCAGTTATTATTATAATTAATATTTTATTGTATACTAGGAAAATATATTTATGTAAATATTATTTGAGCATACATACATCATAATAATTTATTACCTTATTTTAATAAATAGTGTAATTTTTGAAATTATTATTATTAGCATTTTTGGAAAACATATTTTTGAAATATTTGTGACAATTTAAGTTTTGATTTGATTCCATGAATACATTTAAATAGTAAACTAATATCTATGTTTAAAATTGATTTGATTTTAAACTAAGAAAATTAAACTAGATTTAATTAGATTTGTATTTGGATTTGATTTAATGGAGAATTATCTATTTTGCGTTTAAACTTTTCCTAATTCCTATCTAATTGGGAATTCCCACATCCTATAAATATAGGCAGGTACTCCTCCAATATTTTTATCATCCACATTATTTTTCTTCACAAATTATTTCCACCATCCTCAATGTGCGTGCCTCGTGTCCATGTCCAACATCTTTCCGTGTCGGCCGTGACAGCCTCGGGTCCGACCCCGGTGACATTCTTATTCCATTCTTTTTTACAAATACATTATCGTCTATTCCACGTCGGGCACCCCCGACAAAATCAAATTTCCTAAGCTAACCTATTCTAACCAATGACAGCCTCCTTCCTCCTCCCTTCAACCACACCACCACCACGGATCGACGACCCTAACCCGCCCAACTTCCCGGCAGAAGTCCAACCACCGTCACCATCTACCCCGATCACCACCGTCACCACAACCGTCGTCATCAGTAGAACCAGACCCTCGCCAACACCATGGATCTGCCACACCGCCACCCACACCACCCGAGCACTCGACACACCACCACAGCCACCAGACCAGACCAAGCCCAGCCTCCATCCCGTCCACCGCGACCACCACACAGCAACCCATCCCGATCACAAACCACCACCGACCACCACTACCCGACCCACGACCACCGCCACCGCGGCCATCGCCGCGGCAGCCACCCCTGTCACGATCGACCGACCACCACACTCGGTCGTCGCCACCAGACCAAACCCGTCACCGCCGACAAGCCCAAAAATCTGCCAGCCAGAGAAAGGAAAAAAAATCAAAACACGACCGAGACACCCACCGCCGTCGCGGCCACTGCCGCTGTAGCCCAGCCACCAACACCACCGTGGCACCACCGCCACAACCACCGCCCCCATCTCCAACATCGTCGCCAAACCAGCACACAGAGAAAGAGAAGAAGAAGAAGTAGAGACCCTAACCTGACCTGGCCTCGACCGGCGACCGTCGAGCCCGGCGAGAAGCCTCCGATCCATCCTCCGGCCGGAAGCCCCGCGCCTCACCCTCTTCCGCCGCGAGACTCCGGCGTCTCCGCCCTCCGTACGCCATCACGACCGCCCGCGCCCTCGGTCAAGCCCCGGCCACCGAACCTTTTTCCTCCGCCTGAGCGCACCACTCCGCCGTTACTCCTCCGCCGCGACCGGCTTCGCCGAGCCGCGCGCCAAGCCAGCGCCGCCCTTCCCTCTTCCTTCCTCCGCTCCTCCCCGGCGAACTCTGCCGAGCCGTGCCCTATCTCCGCCCTCTCCTTCGTTCCGCCCGGCCGCCGCCGTCCGTAGTCTCGTCGAAATCCTCTCCGACCCCTCAGTCGCTGGTGCCCATCTCGCCATCCCCGACTCCCCACGGCGAGCTCTCCGCTTCCCAGCGAATTCCCCTCTCTCTCTCCTCCCGATCGCCATCTCTTCTCCTTCCCTCTCTCTCAATTTTTTTTTCCTTCTTTAAAGAAAAAAAAACCGAGGAGGAGCAGCAGTCTAAGCCTGCTGCACTACTGCATTGGACTTTTACCGATTTTAAAAAAAAAAATTATTTAAGTGTTGTTTGCTTTTGTATGTTTATTAAAAAGTATTAAAACTAAGTTAATATTCTGTTTGATTTGTAACAGTATTAAAACTATGTTAATTTTGTATTTTTAGTAAATACAATAGTGAATAGAAATATATGTGATTTCAAAGCCTAAAAATCTTATTATTTTGTGATACTTTTATCTAAATATTCTCGTAGTATTTAACTAAATTTTAGTTGCCTAAAATAATTTTAAGAATATTTTTCTAAACTTTTTATCTAAATATTTTCACTAATAAGATATGGGTTTCTATCAAAAACTTATCCTTGTGAAACGTATAATTTTAGCCTAACTCATTTTTTTCCTTTCATATTTTTAGTAATTATCGAATATTATTTTTACTAGAAAATATAGCTCCTATCTAATATCTAATTTTTGACGAACTTAGTATTTTTATTCAAAAATAATTTTTCTTGTCTGTGGACCTTTTCCTATACTTATTTTGACTCGTGAAAAATTTGCTTTTAGGAATTTTAAATATTTCTAAAAACTCGTATATATATATATATATATATATATATATATATATATATATATATATATTTAATTATCCATTATTTCTTTAATTTATCTCCTGTCCGTATCCAAGTCCTGTTGTTCCTATTCCTTCGCCCATTTCGAGACTACCTTATGCCCACCCCAACTAATTTGATCCTTCTGGACTCAATAGAACTGTCCGTGCCACCATCCGAGGTCCCTTTGTACAGTTGTTATACCAAAGTCGCAGTTTATGCCACAACGATCATTGCAGCACACCAGGCGTACTACCAGGCAAGACACCTTGCCATTAGCTGTTTAATTATTTTTAGCTCATATTTCATGCATGTCTATTATTTTCTTTATAAACTGTGATACATGGCATAACTGTTCTTTTATATTTCCTACTGTGTATTATTTTTCTTACAAATTAAATCTAGATTTAAGGGACCACCTTGTGTGTCGCATTCATTGGCCTTGACATGTTGTAAACACGAAGTTGTGTGTCGTATATAGAACACGGAAGTGCGTGATTGGCTGGCCACCAGTACGTACAAGCCATGCGATAGGAATAACCGCTAATAGAGGTTGCATGCTAGTTTGACTTAGCGGTTATAGTGGTTTGTGTTGTGGATACGACACAGTAGGCATTGGGCGGGAAGGACAATTCCTTAGCGTATGGGCTTCGATGTACTTCCTTTGTGACCCGGACTCTCCGCTGGAGATACGGGGTTGATGACCCAAGATTACTGACGGCTACTGACGATTCTGCGGAACGTCATGCTCTTCCTGCTGGGGCCTCTGGTGCCCAAGGGGGACTATGTCGATCCTATTCAGCCAGGGCCCATGCGTAGGAAGGATTGTTCTTAACAACATTTCACTTAGAATGGTAGGCTACCCTATCCGTTAGGTACGAGTGCTTTTGGTTTGGGTACTTGTATTTGACCGTGACTTGGAACAATAACTTGTCGCGGATTAGTTCGTCACATCTTGTCCTTGTTTGGTTGTAGGTGTGACTTACTACTTCGATGAGAAGGTATTGAACCTTGTTGGGGTCCGGATACCATATCGGATTCTTAGCATGGAAAGATACGTCGCCGTAAATTAGTTTACCATCTCCTGTCCTTGTTTGGTTGGGGGGATGGTACGCTCGTTCAGTAGGTGCGTATTGGACTATGTTATAAATTCGATTTACTTAATTATTGAGCAATATTTATTCAGTTTATATGGCATGCTATTATGTGTCTTGTTACGTCCCTCTGAGGACCTAGTTGTCTTGCCAGGTGTGTGCTATTGTCTTTCGCAGGTGCTTTAGCTCTAGCCGTGATCTTCGCTACTTCTTCGAGGATGATTGCATTTGGATCGTCTTCGCTTCGCTCGTCGCTCATTTCATTTCCCATGTATTTTATTTTCCTTATTTTGTTGGTAGTGGATTTGTCTCCGCCCAACATATTGTATCAAGACAAATTCATTCTCATTATATGATCTTTTATTCATTTATTCTGTGTGGATGAGTTTAGTATTGGTTTTACTGCATTTTACAGCTTATGTATTTATACGAGGCTTCCATATATTGGAGTATACTTCGTATGAATACAGCTGGCATATTTATGTTCCTAGTCCTACGTATTTTGGGACTGGAGCGTTACACTTATGGTCCTGGTCTGGTTCGAGCAGTCTCCCGTTGCTCAATCTACTACTACGATTCTCTTGCGTCATGCATAGAAAACAAGATCTTGCTAGTACCGACTAATAGGTTGTCGTCATAGTCTGGCTAGTTTAGGGGCAAGCATAAACAAGGTAACCTACTATTCTATAAGCAAGCAAAAATAGTTACTTATATATAGATAATTCGGTCATATGTTGTGACAAACCAATGTTCTAGTGTTCTAGTTGTTTCTAGATATGTTCTCCTAAGTTGTTGATTTGGACCTGTATGGGCCACCACTAAAAATATGTCACGATCCGATCCCAAATTATTGGGTCGAACCGGATCATGCCCAGCCTGCACCGTTGTGAGACGGCGGCAGTAAGCTGTTCTATATGCAGGTATTCACAACAACATCTATATATATGTCACAACTCGAATATACGGAAATAAAAACTTTTATTCAACAATTGAAGAGTACAACTGGAAATGAAAGAACTGAAATAAAGTGTTGAATTCAAAACTTCAAAATAATAAAAACAAGAAAAACTGAAAATGACTAAGCGATCGGCTCGTCGGACTCAGGTCATGCGTCCTCCAAGGGAGACTCTGGCAATACCACAGGATACACAACCGGGTCATAGTAGCTATTGTACAATAGCTCAGCATCCTCAATGTCACCTAAAAATATTTGTCTCCAGTCAGGAGGGAGCAAGTACGAATATGTATCTCATATTTCAAGTAATAATGGAAAAGTGCAGGCTAAACAGTTGAAACAATATTTTTCAGTAATTCTACGATTAAAAACAATGTGATTTGAATGTGTAATCGTCTATGACCGGCTTGGGTTATACAATAGCGTCCTAGCGACGCGATACGGCTTATCCCCGTGTGTAAGAGGGGTAAGCTCGCACAATCTTGCAATATGGGGGTATTGGCCATAAACGTTATACTATTCCCCCAATCCCCACAATCAATATTAATCAATGTTTGAACCCTAGGAGAGGGTTCCGTGTAGCAATGTGGTTTAAACATGCAGCTTGACAATTACTAAATAAAATACAAGAAAACATAACCGTAACTTGCCTCTGTTAATTGACTGGATCGGAAAAGTCGGTACCGAGGAGGATGTCAAGTTCGTCTCCGAGATCCTACAGTTGAGAACCTTGGCTTAGAACCAAAATGAAATCATTCTAGGTGTGCTAGTTACAATCTCTAGAATTGGTCCTAATTCAGTTTTAAGTTTATTAATTATTCTACCGGAAACGTCTAACGTCGCAATTCTACGTTCGTTGTTATTTAATTAAAATAAGTCGGTTATTGATTAATTGGAAAAATGGCAATTACCGGTTACTTTGGCAAAACTTGGTATTTTCATAATATATATACAAAATTAGATTTTTCTTTAAATGAGAAAACGTGAATTCTTGTTAGATTACAAACTTGCAATTTTACTAATTTATTTACTGTGAAAAAAAACCTTATTAATTTTCTATATTAAAATAAATACTCATTTTAATAATCTACGCGTTTAAAGCCAAAACAATAACTCAGAAAATAAAGAAAAGCTACGCTACACAATACAGGGTCGCAGCAAAGAAAATAGAAAACTGGGCTTATGCCCTTACAATTATTTAAATAAATGAATTTTAAGAATAATAATAAAATCGGGTGAATCCTGAACGCCGGGAAGCGGTCCATTCAGCAGGCCGAAGCCCTGCACCAAAAATACTAACAGCAGTACCCATTCCAAAAAATAATATAAATTAAAGATAATAATTAAATGTGTCTCAGACTTGATTCAAAATATCATTTTTAGCTAATGCCTCAACGTCCGGACAATAACCGTTTCGTTTGCATTTTGCTAGGGCCCACAGACCGGTACGGTCGTCGCCCGAAAAAAAAAATCAACTAAATAATTCCTTTGCAAAATAACTGGTTTTGGAAAGTATTTCAAAACTTTTTAAGAAAATTTGGACAGCATTTCCTCTATAACTGGGATAACCCAATACTGAAAAAATGCCAACAAACACCAAAATAATTATCCCAAACCAGGAAAACCCACTGAAAATAATTTCCATCCACAAATATATGAAAATTTCATTCACAGAACATTTCCGAAATACCTTTCGAAAACCCGAAAATACTACGGAACAACTAAGAAAATGATCACAGAACCCAAAGATAATAGTTTCGGAAATTCCGAAACTAAACTCGGAATTCTCACAGAACCAAAAACCACAGAAACTTTTCGAAGGAAAGTTCAGAATCCGAAGAAACCGAAAACGCAACCGATTCCCGGGACGGGATCGGGAACCGTATCATCATTGACACTACGGAAGGGACACGGGGACACGGAAGTATACCTCGGATTCTCGGCTAGAGCTCTCAGATGTATAAAAGAATTCCTCGGCAGCGCACGGGAGCGCGGACAGCGGTATGGGCCGCGGAACAGGGGTTGACCGCGACTGCGGAAGTCGGGAAGCACGCCGGAGAGGCGGGTCGGCGGACTCATGGGGTCGCCGGAGAAGCGTCGTGCCGCAGAACAGGGGCTGGGGCGATCGGCTCGCGGCCGGGCACTGCGAGGGTCGGCCGACTCAGATTCGATCGCGCGGGAGACGACGCGCGAGGCTCGGACTCGCGGGACAGGAAAACGGGCGGCGGGCGGAGGCCGAGAGGCGACCGGACGGAGGCTCGCGATCGAGGGCGCACCGTCGAGGGGATTGGTCGCGGGGGTCGCCGACGAGGGCGGACGACCGGAAAACGTTGGCTGGAAGGGGGGTTTGAAGTGGTGGTGAGTTTGGTTTGCTTGGAGAGTAAGGGAGAGAATGGTGATGGCTTGAAGTTGGGAAGGGAAGAAGAATGGTGAAGGGATGATGATGCTGGTGGTTCCTCCTTCTTCTTCTTGTTCTTCTTTTTTTTTTTAGCTAAGAAAAGGTGCTGATGTGGTTGGGAGTGAATGGGGGAGAAAATAGGGGAAGGGGTGAACGTGGGGAGTGCTGTGTAAAAGGGGGTCGGGTGAGAGAGTGGGTTTGGGTTTTATTTATTATTATTATTATTATTATTATTATTATTATTATAGAAAAAAACCAATATATATATATATATATATTTTTTTTTATATATATATATATATATATATATATATATATATATATATATATATATATATATATATATATATATATATATATATATATATATATTACAATAAAAGAAGGATTGGAGAATGGGTTCGGAAAACGGGATTCGGGAAAATCGGGTTTGGGTCGGGGTCGGATCCCGGCACGGAATCGGGACAGGCAGCAATCAAAGATCCCATAATTAATTTAAAAATAATATTTTTCTGACCCGACTATTATAATAATAATAATAATAATAATAATAATAATAATAATAATAATAATAATAATAATAATAACCTAATCTAAACTAATAAACCTAAATATCCAATGATTAATCTAAATCCAGAAAGCAGGTTTCGCAGTATTTTAGACGTATTTTAACGTTTGTTAATGACATGGGTACAAACTGAGCAAAAATTAAAATATGGGATCTTTTTTTTTAAACAATGGGTCTTCAAATGCAAAATCGCAAATCTATGAAGGGTTTATTTGCACTTTACCCAAAGATTGGGGGTAACCCTAATTAAAATAAAATGGGGGGAAGTAAAATAGAATTAGCAATTGGGGTTAGGGGTGTAAACGGGCCGGACGGACACGGACAGTCCACTGTCCGTGTTCGGTCCAAAAATGAAAATGAGTTCGGACGGACGGACACGGACAGTCCACTGTTCGAATTCGGGCCGGACGGACACGGACAACCACTGTTCGTTAATTCAATCGGACGGTCCACGGACAAATGAAATATATTACCAAAAGCTATTATTTTATCAAGATACCTTGATAGTTGATACAAAAAATCAAGTTGAAAGAAAATACAATTGAAGGTTATAGAATACAACAAACAATAGTAAAAGGTTAACAAAAATGGAGACCGAAAAAAAAAATTAATGCAAAACCAAAATAATATGACATAATTGATGTAAAACCAAAATGAGTCTCCACTATCGGACGGTTCGCGGACAAATTCGGACCGGACATGGATATGACCGTGTCCGGGTCCGATTTTTAAACGGACCAAAAAAAATGTCCAAGTTCTGTTCGTTAATTAATCGGACGGTCCGCGGTCGAACCATTTATCGAGCCGGACACGTACGGACAACGGACTAGTTTGTCCATTTTACACCCCTAATTGGGGTGGGGGAGGGGGGTGGTTTGGTTGGTTTTAAATACAAATAACTCAAAAAAAAAAATGTTAAAAATGGCAGTAATTCAGCCGGTCCAAACCGCCTGGAAGAAAAGGACAAAAAGAAAATTTCTATAAAAACGTAGCGGTTGGTGCGTAAAAAAATAATCTTCACTGTCAAGGTGGTTATTCTCTCTCTCGCATTCTCTTCTCTCTCGCGTTCTCTTCATTGTTTTATTTTTTCGTCCTTTTTTTTTTCAAGAAATTATTTTTTCTGCTGTGTTCATTGTTAGTCACAGAGAGCCACAAATATGCTCTTCATCGTGAGGCAACAATGAGACTCTCTTTTTAATTTACGGATTTGCTATTTTACTCTCTCTTGCGTTCTCTTCACTCTTGCTCTTCATCGTGAGGCAACAATGAGACTCTCTTTTTAATTTACGGATTTGCTATTTTACTCTCTCTTGCGTTCTCTTCACTCTTCTATTTTTTTTCGTCCTTTTTTTTTCAAGAAATTATTTTTTCTGCTGTGTTAGCTCTTAGTCACAGAGAGGCACAAATATGCTCTTCACTCTTTAATTTATTTTTCGTGAGGCAACAATGAGACTCTCTTTTTAATTTACGGATTTGCTATTTTACTCTCTCTTGCGTTCTCTTCACCCTTTTATTTTTTCGTCCTTTTTTTTTCCAGAAATTATTTTTTCTGCTGTGTTAGCTCATTGTTAGTCACAGAGCACAAATATGCTCTTTCACTCTTTTAATTTTTCGTGAGGCAACAATGAGACTCTCTTTTTAATTTAAGGATTTGCTATTTTACTCTCTCTTGCGTTCTCTTCACTCTTTTATTTTTTCCAAGAAATTATTTTTTCTGCTGTGTTAGCTCATTGTTAGTCACAGAGAGGCACAAATATGCTCTTCACTCTTTTAATTTTTGGTCCTTTTTTTTTTCAACAAATTATTTTTTCGGAGCTGGATTCATCATGACAGGAGCTTGGGCTGGCTTTTCTCTGGCTCCGCCCACAGTAGCTCACCTCTCAGAGTTATTCAACTCACAGACAATGAGACTCTCTTTTTAATTTACGGATTTGCTATTTTACTCTCTCTCTCTCTGTTTTCTCATTTTTAATTACTTTTCTTTTCTTTTTTCTTTTTTTTAACTTGATATGTAGCTTCCAGAGGCGGAGCTACAGCTAGGCTGGGCTGTAGCCGGGCTAAAATTTTGTTTTTTAAGAACTTGTAGAAAATATGATTTTGCTTATATATATATATATATATATATATATATATATATATATATATATATATATATATATATCTATTCTACTATATAATAGGAAAAGTTGGTGGTGAAACTTTTGAATTCCTAAAATACCCTTTAGTATTCTATAAACATGATATTATTGAATTAACTTGCATGTCATTTATGTTTAATAGTAAAAGTAATAAAGTTTGCATGCTATAAAGTCTCCTCCTTTCATACAACTCTTCATGTTCCAATAATAATAAATCTTTTTGTCCTTACCATTTTTCAAAGGTTATTATTTTGAATAGAAAATAAAATGCTTCATATTCCAATGATAATAAAATTCGTACATCGATCAGCATTGTAAAAAGAAAGCTCACACATATGAGTAGTCACCTGAAAAAAACGGTAGCTGATCTTATGATATTCTAATTATAATACGTACAAAGTACATACATGTAGACTAGTATATATATATACTAGCATATGTGCACGTGCCTTGCACGTATTTTAACATTTATTAATTAGTTTAGGAAGACCAAAGGGTAGTCTTCCTAATTACTAAGTTGTTCTTATTAAAATTAATGAACTATTTTTAATTAGTATAAGTATGTAAAGGTATTTTCGGAATTCAAAAGTTTCACCATCTAAGTTTTCCTATTATATAGTAGAATATATATATATATATATATATATATATATATATATATATATATATATATATATATATATAAACTAAATTTTCTTATTCGATTTTGGACCAAATCCAAAACTGAAACCAAAATCGAATAAATTTTTTTAGCATTTTCAAAACCAAAATCGAACCAAATTTTTGTAAACCGAATTGGTTTGGTTCAATTTTTGGTTCAAAACCGAATTAACGGAATGTTCATCCCTAATTATAAATATAGGAACAAATATTGTTATTAGCAACTTGATTTGTCTTAACATTTAAATATTTTTTTACTAGGAAAAAGAAAGAATGGTGACAGCTTATTATATATGCGATTTTTGCTTCGAGCGCTTTCCAGACCATGATGGTGGTTTGGCCGAAGCCACATTTCACGAAGTCTGGTGTGGACGCTCGGCGATGCCAAGACTGAGGAAATGGCTCCGACAAACCCCGGGTCTTCTAGCTGCGATATCGGATTCGGCGTTCAGCATCAAAAGCATCGTAGTTGATATAGAGAGTATTAGAGGAGTTTAAGAAATGATGTGGTTCTAGTTGATATAGACAGTATTAGAGGATTTAAGAAATGCTGAAGTATAATGCATATGTCAATTGTTAGTTTTTTTAAGTTGTAGTATTTGAAATATTAATTCAATTGTCTAAGTTTACTGTTTCATCTTTTATGTGTATATTTTGAAAATTTTACATTTTTTTCTTTTGATAGTTGAAGCTGTGAAGATGGTACGATGAAACATTAGGACAATTTTTGTTTTTTTTTTTGTTTTTAATAGAAGTTTTAACCATTCTCGTGCACGTGACCAGCGAAAATAAAATCAGTTTCTCTCTCTTTCTAGAATTTAGAGGAAAAAAAAAATGAAGAAAAAAAACTCGCTCTTCGCCATTCTCTCTGTAGAGCTCTTCCTCCTCCAATGGCGTCATCTGCAGATCTCCTCTTCTCACTCCGCAGCAACTTCTACATCGGAGCGTGCCAGGCCGCCATCAACAACAGCGACGTCCCCGGCCTCTCCCAGGAGGACGCCATCGAGACTAGGGACTCCCTCGTCTAGGGGTCCTACATCGCCATGGGTTCCAACGAGGTCCCCTTCTCTCTGATTCTTGAAAATTATGATCTCATGAAGAATTTGCGATTTTCCTGATTTCAAAAATGTTTTGGGTGTAGTTGGTGATCAACGAGGTCGATTCGTCGGCTCCGAGGACTGATCTTCAGACGGTGAAGATGCTCGCGCTCTATATCTCCGGCGATAAGGTAGATTTTGATCCGATTTCTTCTTCTCCTCCTCCTTTAATGGATATGGTGGATTTTGGCTGGATCTAGGGTTTTCAAACCCTAAAATTCTTCGTTTCGAGGCTTAATTTTGTTTACGTGTGATTTAATGATTTTTAATGTGGAGTTTGGTTGGATCTGGAGTTAAGAACCATAGTCATGTTTAATTACTTGTCGAAAACCTAGATTCTTCGTTTTGATTCTACATTTTGTTCCCGTCTGATATAAATTGTTTAGAAACCCTAGATTCTTCCGTTTGATTCTACATTTTGTTCCCGTTTGATATGATATGAATTGTTTAGATCTTAATTCGGTTGGTTTGGTTGGGTTTGGAGTTAAAACACAGGAAACGGGAATAAGTATAGATGACAGGTTGCTTTGGGATCTAAGGGTTTGATTTTTATGGAACTTGATATGATCAATGAAGCACGAACACTCCAAAAATCAGTGTCGTATCGTGTAGACCATGTACCAGACATGACACGGACGCCCCCTGACATCAGTGGGGGCCAGACACGCCGTGTCAGTATATTGTCGTAATCGTATCACTGCAATATATATATATATATATATATATATATATATATATATATATATATATATATATATATATTACTTGCCGAGATGTCTTATCCTTCAGATGCTGCAGAAACTTGGCTCTTCCTGTAGTGTTTTACTTAAGTCGATCAATTTCCTCATACTTCGCCGTGACACGGACACCCCCTGACATCATTGGCTGTTTCTCCTGAGAAACTTGTGTTTCTTCTAGATACAAGACCAAATTCCTACAAGAACAAGTTATGTGATAAGCTATTGTGTTATTTAATACAAGTAATGTTAACATATTATGTTCAAACCTCGAGAGTTATGTGATAAGCTATAATAGTTTTGTGTTATTTAACACAAGAATTGTTAAAATATTATCATTCAAACCATCGAGGCAAGTCAGGACAGGACCACCCCTCACCCACCTTTCTATCTTCAGAAAGATACAGTGGAGCTTCTGTATATAAAAAAAGGAGCCTTATATAGTCTAATTTTGCTCTTCTCTGTCATGCTCTTGCTCCTTCATTTAGGTTGCAAAGGAGTTGGGAATCATCAAGAATAGATGCTTTTTTTTTTCTTTCCTTTTTTGTGACAAATTATGCTCTCATATCAGATCCGAAGTCGCAACAAGCATAATTACTTTTATATACTGTCTGTAACATTTAACACCCCCCCTCTTTCGGATTTGTTCCTTTGTTGATGATATAAGCCTGTTTGTGTAGGGTTGAAATTTCTGATGCTGATAGTCATGCTGGTTCGACATCCGGAGAGCTGATACCGGTCACGAGATCTCCAGATGCTGCTGTTGGCGCCCTTGTACGCATGCTCAAGACTGCAGCACCATTGCGACAAGATTTCACCAACTCGGCCATTTCTTCCCAAGCCAACATTGAAGAAGCGTGGAGGATGAGAGGAACCCAAGAGGACAAAAGCAAGGAAGCCGAAGTGGCGGAATTCGAAAATACTGCACCGAGTGAGGGTGGTGGATCTCTGTCATTTGATATCGGCCAAGCGGGAGAAACCAGTTTCTGAAGGCGTTGAAGGCAGACTTCACTCATTTGATATCGGCCAGGCTGGAAATTTTGACTCGAAAGGCTCGTCGGAGGTCCGGTGACGTCAATTCCGTCTTGTACATGTGTACAGTATTCATATTTTCTTGAAGCAGCCAATTCTCATTTACGACTGACTTGGGATATGCTAACGCCGGTTGCTTTTTGTGACTTGTAACCAAGTATTTTGTCTATATAATTTAACAGAAAGTACAAGCAACTATGCTTTAGATAGAATCCATGATAGTATCTACTCTTGCTTTACTCCTCTTGTGAACGTTGTGCAGTGGAAAACAAATACTTTGTGGTTCTGTAAATGCAGTTTTTTTTCCCTATCAAGTTATTCAGGTTTTAGTTCCTGATGTCTGATGTATTGCCAAAATCGAAGTGTTTTGAGAACTTTTATATGTTTCTTCCGTTTATATCCTTATTAAAAAATATATAATTATAACTACTAATATCCTATTATATTTCTTCAATCTCATATTTGTTTCTCTTGAAGCTACTTACCCCAAATGTGTGTAAGATATTGTTTGGGAGGAAAATGTTATAATTTATTTTTCAGGAGGACTTGTTTTATGTATGGATATATAAGTAATTTGATTGTTCTAATTTCTTTTTAGAATAGTTCAATAATGAATTACTAAATGTGGGTTAGATTAGTTTAAAAACCCTACTTAAAGCAGTTCAACACCGGATTTCTCGTAACTGCTCATAACCAATACTTTAAAATACCTCATAACTACACCCCAACAATTGCTAAGCAGTTAAGTTTATATTATCATTATTGTCGTAAGGCAAAAACTCAAACACGCCAGAAATGTGACGAAGTATACTCGTATAATATAAATCACTCAAGTGCAACTTACAAGCAATCCCAACCTCTTTTTATATAGGGAGAGAGGTTGGGGGTTATGAAGAAATGAAGGGCCAAAGGTCATGTGTAGGTTACAAGGAGATGAAAGGTGAAAAGCTATGAGTTACAACACTCCCCCTTGGCTCTCCAGAAATTCTTCTTGTAAACACCTCTGAGTTTCTTCGTCTGTCTGTAGCTTGCACCTTCAAATTTGACCACCTACTTGTGCCTCGTCAAAACCTTGCCAAAGAAAACCCAGTGGAAAAAACTTTGGTCGAAGGACAAAAGAGTACACACAGGTCAGTGTGATGGGGGTAAACTAATCATTGCAAAGGTGTCTCGTCAAAACCTTGTCAGGGAAAATCCAGTGGAAAAAAAACCGCTGATCAAAGGACAAAAGAGTACACGATGGTTTAGAAGTATACAACTGGATACTCCCCCTGATCATAATAATCCTTAGTGAATAAGGGATTTGAACTGTGTCTCGTTAAAAAAAACCTTGCCAAGGAAAATCCAATGGAAAAAAACTTGGTCTAAGGAAAAAAGAGTACACAAGCATACATCAGGATGCTCCCCTTTTCACTCGCACTCGACAGGGCGCGGGATATATGCATAACATGGGCGTTTGGAGGCGCTCGTTGGGGCGCTTGTTGGGGCGCTCCCCCTCACATACACACAACATGGTGCAGGAAATATGTTTCACTTAGGCTAGCTCTGAAAGTTTCCTAAGTCCAATCGCTCTGACATGTTTCTGGAACGAGTGTTTCGGCAGTGACTTGGTGAACAAGTCTGCACGGTTATTCTCCGATCCAATGTGTTGCACTTCAATCTTCTGAAGCGCTTGTTGTTCATGTGTAAAGAATAACTTGGGCGATATGTGCTTGGTAGCATCCCCTTTGATGTAACCATGTTTCGCTTGATCAATAACAGCGGTATTGTCCTCATAGACGACAACAGGTTCATCTGGGTCATATGGAAGATCACATGTACTTTAAATATGGCCAATAACAGCTCGAAGCCATACACACTCTCTAGTCGCCTCATAGAGCGCGAGTAGCTCAGAGTGGTTCATTGAAGTAGCCATTAAGGTCTGTTTGCGAGACCTCCAAGAAATCGTCGTGTTCCCAATGGTAAAGACATAACCATATTGGGAACTCCCCTTGTGCGGATCAGATAAGTATCCCGCATCGGCGTAGCCAACAAGGGTCGCGTTGCTTCGAGTGCCAAGAGCGTTGGACTCACTCAAAACCGCGTAGGGATTGAACAAGCCCAAGTCCGTAGTACCCTTAAGGTAGCGAAAAATGTCTTTTATGCCATTCCAATGGCGGCGTGTTGGCGCGGTGCTGTGTCGAGCTAGACAATTCACAGCAAACGAGATGTCCGGTCTAGTACATTGGGCCAAGTACAATAAAGCGCCTATTGTACCCAGATAAGAGCACTCATGACTCAATATCTCTTCGTCGTCCTCTTTTGGACGGAATGGGTCCTTAGTAATGTTTAGAGAGCGGACGATCATGGGAATAGCGAACGGCTTAACGTCAAAATGACTAAAGCGTCTCAACACCTTTTGGGTGTAGTTCGTTTGATGGATAAGAATTCCATCTTTACGGTGCTCGATCTGCAGGCCGAGGCAAAACCGTGTCTTCCCAAGATCATTCATCTCAAATTTCCTCTTCAGGATATCAGCAGTTTCTGACAAGTCTTTTTTGGTTCCTATGAGATTCATGTCATCTACATAGACCGCGATGATTGCGTATCCTAAAGTGGATTTCTTTATGAACACATATGGACAAAGTTCGTTATTAATGTATCACAAATCGATCAAGTATTCGCTTAGGCGGTTATACCACATTCGTCCGGATTGTTTCAATCCATATAGCGAACACCTCAGTCTAATCGAGAACGCGTTCCGTGGTCGGGAACTACTTGATTCAGGCATCTTTAGTCCTTCAGGGACTCTCATGTATATCTCTGTGTCCAGATCCCCGTAGAGATAGGCTGTGACCACATCCATGAGCTGCATATTCAGTTTTTCGAAAACTACTAAACTGATTAAGTAGCGAAACGTTATGACGTCCATTACGGGAGAATACGTCTCCTCGTAATCAATTCCAGGGCGTTGTGAGAAGCTTTGCGCCACAAGACGAGCCTTGTATCGTACAATCTCATTTCTCTTATTACGCTTCCTTAGAAAAATCTATTTGTGACCAACTGGTTTAACATTGGGTGGTGTTGGAGCTACAGGTCCAAACACGCTTCTTTTCGCTAAGGAATCTAATTCAGCCTGGATTGCTTGTTTCCATTGTGGCCAGTCCGTTCATCGTTGATGTAGTGCCCCGCTCCGCGAAGGCACTAGATAAACAGAAAGATCGGATTGCTGGCTCTGCAACAGAAGACGATTAATCTGGGTGAGTGGACAAAGACTCATTTTATGATTCGCTTGCGCCTTAAGAATCTGAGTTTTCGATTGAATGCTTTTGTTAATAACAAGACTGTAAATCCTGAGTATGCTTAAAAGAGAACCTGCCCCTTGTCTGCTAAGAAAAGAGATCTGTATCCTGCCTGAAAAGAAGATGGAATTGTTTATGACTTGCTCGATTTATGCATGATTCATTTGATATCGCATGCGCATTGGGGAATCCACTTAGTGACGAGCTGAACCCTAGAGAGTCACAGCGGCTAGCGACAAGCTGAACCCATGAGAGTCACAGCGGTTAGCGACGAGCTGAACCCAAGAGCGTCACAGCGGCTAGCGACGAGCTGAACCCATGCGAGTCACAGCGGTTAGCGACGAGCTGAACCCGTGGGAGGCACAGCGGCTAAGATGGAAATGATTGTGGCTTTTCAAAGATGTGTTTTCAAAAGAATATAAACTGACTAATGCATTCATGAAATGAATCTAGGTAAAGAGTAGCAAGATCACATCACAAGAAAATGTTTTCTCACTAAATGAACAGTGATCGTTTCAGAAAAATGTAGCTCCTTTGTTCACAATTCACCAGTATGCTGATATACTGACCCATCATCAGTCTGCATGCAGGTGCACTATGCATCGAGAAGGATAGTCCGAAGCGATAGCCCGTGCCTCATCCTCAGGAGCCAGAAATCAGAAGAGATGCCAAGAGATGACATCTGTGCAAGAATTTGGTTTTGTATATAAAGGGATGTAATGTATGGGAACGGGATCATTGTAATCTGTAAAGTTCTGAGAGAATGTAATATTGTATCAGAGAGAATCGAGAGCTTGTAATCTGTTCAAATGAAATCAATAAAGAGAAATGTTCTTGTTACCATTGTGTTCAATACCTGTATTCTGAAATATGTCCGCTGCTGCTTCAATTTTCTGCGATACGTTCCGCTGCGTATTGTCAACCTTGTCTATCTTGTCTTGTTCCAGGTCTTGGCCTTGTGCAAGCGCAACTTAGGCTTGCACGGCATCACGCCTTAGCGAGGACGAACGGTCCCAAAGAGCCCGAAGCGAGGACGAAAGGGACTCTGCGGGATCGGGGCGTGACAGAATGGTATCAGAGCAACACGATCCTCTGGCCAATTTTGATTCAATTGAATTTGTACATGTCTTCTGATCGAAATTCCGTTGCCTACTCGATATCAATAATGAGATGAACGTTCCATACAATAAGTCCGTAAATATTTTTATGATGCCGGCAATGTTTTACCGATTTGATTGATTGAGATTGAAATGCTTGATTGAACAAGAGTTTTGATATGATCTGAATTGTGATTTCATGGATTGATGATGGCGAAGGATGAGGACTATCGCTGCTAAGGATATCGTAAGTTTCTCCTTAAGTTTCGAGGACGAAACTTCTTTTCGGTGGGTAATTATGTAGTGCCCCGCTCCGCGAAGGCACTAGATAAACAGAAAGATCGGATTGCTGGCTCTGCAACAGAAGACGATTAATCTGGGTGAGTGGACAAAGACTCATTTTATGATTCGCTTGCGCCTTAAGAATCTGAGTTTTCGATTGAATGCTTTTGTTAATAACAAGACTGTAAATCCTGAGTATGCTTAAAAGAGAACCTGCCCCTTGTCTGCTAAGAAAAGAGATCTGTATCCTGCCTGAAAAGAAGATGGAATTGTTTATGACTTGCTCGATTTATGCATGATTCATTTGATATCGCATGCGCATTGGGGAATCCACTTAGTGACGAGCTGAACCCTAGAGAGTCACAGCGGCTAGCGACAAGCTGAACCCATGAGAGTCACAGCGGTTAGCGACGAGCTGAACCCAAGAGCGTCACAGCGGCTAGCGACGAGCTGAACCCATGCGAGTCACAGCGGTTAGCGACGAGCTGAACCCGTGGGAGGCACAGCGGCTAAGATGGAAATGATTGTGGCTTTTCAAAGATGTGTTTTCAAAAGAATATAAACTGACTAATGCATTCATGAAATGAATCTAGGTAAAGAGTAGCAAGATCACATCACAAGAAAATGTTTTCTCACTAAATGAACAGTGATCGTTTCAGAAAAATGTAGCTCCTTTGTTCACAATTCACCAGTATGCTGATATACTGACCCATCATCAGTCTGCATGCAGGTGCACTATGCATCGAGAAGGATAGTCCGAAGCGATAGCCCGTGCCTCATCCTCAGGAGCCAGAAATCAGAAGAGATGCCAAGAGATGACATCTGTGCAAGAATTTGGTTTTGTATATAAAGGGATGTAATGTATGGGAACGGGATCATTGTAATCTGTAAAGTTCTGAGAGAATGTAATATTGTATCAGAGAGAATCGAGAGCTTGTAATCTGTTCAAATGAAATCAATAAAGAGAAATGTTCTTGTTACCATTGTGTTCAATACCTGTATTCTGAAATATGTCCGCTGCTGCTTCAATTTTCTGCGATACGTTCCGCTGCGTATTGTCAACCTTGTCTATCTTGTCTTGTTCCAGGTCTTGGCCTTGTGCAAGCGCAACTTAGGCTTGCACGGCATCACGCCTTAGCGAGGACGAACGGTCCCAAAGAGCCCGAAGCGAGGACGAAAGGGACTCTGCGGGATCGGGGCGTGACAGTTGACACTCGGCAACGCTGCGAGGTTTCATGTCATCATTGTTCATAATGTCAGTGGCCAATGAGTATATGAACACATCATCGATGACAGTTTCATTTTGCTTCAAAATATCGTCTAAGCTAGCATACTCGACGGATATTTCGAGGTTATCGGCATGATTAGGAATAGGCGTTTCATCTGGAACGCGCTCTTCTAATACATCGTCGTGATCCTTAATGATCTCATGTGGCAAAATGCTTTCAACAAGATTTCTCCGCTTCCGGGGCAGAACATCTTTGGAACCAACCGATCTTCCCTTCTTCTTGGGAATAGCGGCGGACTGGACGGCCGATGGCAACGTCCTTTGCTCGGCGGGTTCGACCGGAGCAACATGTTACATAGGAACATGGCGTCTCTCAGGGACATCTATCCTTGCAGGCACATTTGCAGCAGGTATAATTGATCTCGTGACTTTTACTAGGTCGCTAAATGCGTTTGATATTTGATTTGCAATATCTTGCAGACCTAGAATCCTCTGCACTTCCTTATCACTATGTGCAGAGGGGGGATCATGATGAGCAAAAGCGGGCACATGCCATGCTAATTCACGTCGTTTCTCATCAACGTTAGCGTACATTTCTCCCCCTAACGACGGGAAGATTACCTCATCAAAGTCACAATCCGCGTGTCTCGCGGTAAAGAGATCGCCTGTCAAGGGCTCTAAATAACGAATGATGGACGGGGAGTTATAACCGACATATATTCCCCGTCGCTTCTGAGGTCCAAATTTTGAACGCCTTATCGGCTCAATTGGAACATTGACTAGGCACCCAAACATGCGAAATGTGAGACGTCAGGCTCACATCTAGTAACCAGCTAGTACGCGGAAAGTGGTTGGATGGCCATGGGCCTCAGACGGACCAAATTCGCAGCGTGCAAAATTGCATAGCCCCATGCAGATAGTGGAAGTTTGGTACGCATAACCAAGGTCCGCGCTGTCACTTGCAGTCGCTTTATAAAAGCTTCCACTAGGCCATTTTGGGTATGAACATACGTAACATGGTGTTCAAGATTTATTCCCAAAGTCATGCAATAATCATCGAAAGTCTTCGATGTAAACTCTGCGGCATTATCAAGTCTAATAGACTTTATCGGATAATCCGGATGGTGAGCCCTTAACTTAATGATCTGGGCGAGGAGTTTAGGAAACGTTGCGTTTCAGGTGGACAACAACACAACGTGTGACCATCTAGTCGATGCATCAACCAAAACCATGAAGTATTTAAATGGTCCGCATGTTGGTTGGATTGGTCCACAAATATCTCCATGAATTTTTCAAGGAATTGAGAAACCAATCTCGTAGGTTTCACATGGAGCGGCTTGAGATTCGTCTTCCCAATCGAGCAAGCTTGGTAAAGGCTTTTCGGATTTACAACGAAATTCTTTCCTCCAAGAGGATGCCCATGCGATGCATTCATAGTGCGAAGCATCGTATTTTGACCCGGATGACCTAGCCGGTCATGCCATAGCATAAAAATGCTCTCATCAACTGGCACTCGGCGAATGATGAGATTACTCTCGATGTGTTGTATCGTAGTGAGATACAAACCACTTGAAAGACTTTTGTAACTCCTTACATTCAAAATTTGTATATTTTTGGAATCATAATAAAACTTGTTAATGGATTTGTTTTAGTTCTTTCTTATACCAAAAGAGAGTTCTACTTTTAAAATAAATATTAAGTATTATTAATTCTCAAGTTCTGTCAACCCTTTATTTTGCTAACAAATTTATGTTATCCGTTATTATAGTTACTAATGGTTATGTACTAATTAATCTATTCTTGCTAATGCTAATATTTATTAACGAGCTGAATTATTGGTTGATTAGTTATTATTATTTAGCCATGCATGTGGTTAGCTATTAATTAATTAGGAGATTAACTAAAGTTGTTTTAGAATTTGAAATCTGTTTCTATTTATCGGTTCTTTTGAAAAACTATTGGAGGAAAATTAGACTTTGGAATCTGTTTTTATAAAAATTCTGTTTGAATTTGAATTTTGAAATCTGTTAGAATTTTTATTGTTTGGAAAGCTGTTACAACTATTCCTAATTCCTGCCCCCAGATCTACACTAATTTACATCTCTGCCACTACAGAATTTTACCCCCAGATCTGTTGTTATTTACCAGCCTGCCACTTCCTACACACACAATTTTATATTATTATAAATACTGACAGTATGTCAGTGCCCAGTTTCCAAAATTATATTCTGACACGTCACACAATTCCTCTCTCTCTCTCTCTCCTGTTCTCTCTTTCTCTCTGATCGAGGAGCGACCACCGCCGAGCGCGACCATTTTCGACCATCCTCGGCCGAGAAGTCGCCGGAGTCCTTCGCCGACCGCCGCCTTGGAGCCAGCACCACCTCGACTGCTGCACTCTTCTCGGAGACCGCGCTCATCGATTCCTGCGCCACCGCCATACAGCACCACCTCGACTGCTGCGCTTCCATGGAGACTGCGCCGCCTTGGAAGCTGTGTGCCCCTTCGATTTTTGTGCCGACGCCTAGGGCAGTGGGCCACCGCCATCGGTGACCAGAGCGTCGCCCTTCGGAGCTGACGACCGCCTCCCGAGGAGCTCGTCGTCGTCGCCGACCACGGATCTGCTCAACCACCGCAGCGCCTCGTCGTCAGGATCCGTTGTCCAGTGGCCGGATCTGCTCAGTCACTGCCAACCGCGAGCCGCTGTCGTCGGGGATCTGAACGTCGACCGTCGTCTACGTCGTCCAGAGCGCCTGGAGCCGAGGATCGACGTCCCCATCACAACCGAGGGTGAGTTTTTGACCCGATCTACTCGAATCCTTTCTCGTTCTTCCTTTTGGTCCTCTTGTTTCTAGATCTAGGGTTTTATTTTGAGGTTAGGGTTTCAGACCATAGTTAGGGTTTTGTGGTTTGGGAGCAGAAGGAAGAGGAAGAGTCAACCGGGGAGGAAATCTTTAGGGTTAGGGTTTCACTCGGCTGAGACTGAGGAGGAAGAAGATGATGGGTTGTGGGCTAAGCTAGTCGACTGAGTTTTCGTCTAGGGTTAGGCCATGGCGGGATCTACCAGGGTTAGGGTTCAGGCGAGTAAGTCTGCTGGTTGGGGAAGGAGAGTTGGACTGGCTTAGGGTTTTCGAGCTGTGAAGAAGAAGAGAGAGAAGCATGGCTAGGGTTTTGGCCATGGAAAGTTTTAGGGTTGGTTCTCTGGCTGGAGGAGGGAGGCGAAGAGCTGGGCTGAATCTTCGGCTGGGTTCTGGAAGGATTCATTAGAATGGTAGGAAAGAGAATTTTTGGGTATTTATCTTGAGGAAGTATGGATGTGCCGGGTTGGAAAAAATGGAATCGGGCTTAGTTTTAAAACAGTTTAATTTTTGTTTGATTTAAGTAGTAGAAGTTTAACAGTAAGGTCTTGGGCTTAGAGTGAAGGGGCTGGGTAATTGTTGGGCTGAAACAGGTTAAGAGAAAGGAAATTGTAAGGATTCTGTTTAAATGTAACATGTAGGCCGAGTTAGATAGGCTATTTAGTTGGGCTCTCGTCCAATAGATGTTTGAATTTGTTGATTTAACCATATAAATAGGAGCTGGGCTGGATTGATGGCTGGGTTCTGGATTGTTTTTAAATAAATTTCGTGTATAGTAGGTTATGGGCTGGACTAAATCTGACATTTATAATTTCTGAAATAATAATTTAGAGTAAATAATGGTTATTATTATTTTAGTAGTAATTGAATAATTTTGTTATATTAGTAAATTATAAAATATCATTAGAAGCAAATGATTTAGAAAAATGTTTTACCATATATATTTTGTTATAAATATTATCTGTTAATATTAGATAAATTATATTTTGTAAATTGTTAGCTATCAAGTATTTTCTAAACATAAATGATTTTCTTACAAATTGCTATAATAAAATTATATATTTTATTTATGATTTATTGGTTACTAGTATTATATGTTATTAATAAATGTTCTTGTATTTTCTTGCTAGCCAGTTTAGTTAAATTCTCTTTTATTATTTAAGTAATTATTACCTCGTTAATAAAATGTTTCTAATATTCCTAAAAAAACATCTATTATATATTTTATTCTGGTGATTAAAACTATAATATTTTCTAAATATTGTTAACTAGTTCTTATCTAGAAATAGATGAATTATCTAAGTTAGTTAGCTGCTATCATTAATTCAAACCTTAATAACTTGTACAAAATATAACAGGTGATTTACAACCATGCAGTACTACTCTCGTGCAACCAAACCGAGACAAGTACACTGACTCGACTTGTACCTTGTTTTTCTGTCTTACATTCATGTGCCATGTTCTCATATCGGACACGAGATACACACGATTGCCTTGTACCATTGTTCATTGCTTGTGAGTCATTGTTATTGCGGAGGTTGGGGAAATATTAGCTTTTGTGTGACCACACCCAACATAGGTATTATGGATAGCATAATCGTACACTTCACGTACGATGAAGCCGTACCTTGTAGAATTGATTGACTCATTGATTGATTGGTTCCTAAGCCGGTCACACATGTTTTAATATTTCAAATTGTCACACTTGCATATTGATTGTCGTGATTCATTACCTTGTACATTGATAGCCGTGTTCATTGTCTAGCATATTGATTGTCGTCTATTGTCTGCAGTTTTACATTTCATTTCTGGTACCGCAGTTTCATTTCCATTTCTGGTATTCTGGTTTCACCTTGTATTCTGTACTACAGATTACATTGTATATTGTCTGGTCAGGGTTGTACTTTGCTCTTTTCCTGACATGATACGTTGCAGGTGAGTGGGAGATTACATGGAGCTTGTGATTGCATTGGATATTGCAGCTTTTCTTTTAGTTTATTTTTTTGGAGATTGTATCTTGGATATTCATTATTGTATATTATTTCATTTGACCGGATTTGTCTCCGGCTGATTTTGTATTTAAAAGACTTGATGGATATTGGTGATCTTTTTGGGACGTTTATAAAAGCTGTGTTTGTTTACATTACATTGTGACTTGGAGTTTTCCTTAGTATTGTACAACTTACTTCGTCGTGTCCATCGACGAAGGCTGGACGTGTCCGACTCGTATCCGATTATTCGGGAGCGGGTCGTGACATCTTTTCAATTTCTTCGTGATACGCTTTTGGCCATACTAAGTGGAGGTAATGAAAAGATACTCGAAGCCATGTTCTCGAGCAGTTTCAACATGAAATCCGTTTTCTCGAATATCCTTAAAACTCAGTAAGGTATACGACTGGACCTTGGAGAATATAATGCCTCTGATACTTCAACGGGAGTACCATTGGACAACGAAAAACGGGCTTTGCCAAAACCTTGAACAAGGGTTGAGGGTCCCGAAATGGTTGTCACTGAGGTTACTTTAGGCGTATAGGAGATAAAGTATGATTTATCTCTCAAGATAGTGTGAGTCGTTCCACTATCAACCAAACAATCTACTGCCCCGTGTTCCATGCCTATAAGTAAAAAAAATTAAAGTTTGTCACACGTTTAAGGAAAGTGCTCGAAATAGAACTTTAATTTATCGAGAAAACAGAAAATACAAACCACCAAAAGTTTCATGACTTAAATCAAATATAGAGAGAAAATGAAGATTCATTCTTCCATTTCTGCTACAAAATCGGGGGTCTCAAGATTTAGATTTTCGCACTCGTTGACCATATTTGCTTCGGTCCGGCGTCCCTTGTGATAGTTATCAACTTCTTGGGGGGGTGCCCTGTAAGTCCGTTGCATATGACCATAAGCACCACATTTGTAGCAGAGAGTAGGCGCTTGGCCCTCCACTCTCGCTTTGGGACGACTGGCCCATTAGTTCTTACCATGAGACTGTCTAGGAGTCAAATGTCCTTGGTTCTTGTTAGAACCTCGCTTTGGGTGACGAGACTTAAACTCGCCTCTGTTCCTTGGCTGGGACGACCTGCCCTTGTCTCGTTTCCACCGTGGATTTGGTCCACGGAGAGCGTTTGTATCAGGCATTGGAATTGCCTTTGTTCCAGCAGGACGAGAATTGTTGTTTCGTATTAAAATGAGACTGTTCTTCTCGTCTAGTAAAAGCTGGGTGATGAGCTCGAGAAATTTGGTGAACTTAGACTGACGGTATTGCTTCTGGAGCAAGTTGTCAGTGGAAGAAAATGTGGTGTATGTTTTCTCTAATAGATCACTGTCGGTTAATATCTCACCGCAATATTGGAGAAGTGATCGAATCTTGCAGACTTCATTGTTATAATCAGTTACGCTCTTGAAGTCTTGGAAGCGCAGGTTCAACCAGTCATGACGCGCTTCAGGCAGCCATATGGTCTTCTGGTGGTCGAAGCGCTTTTTCAGAGAGTCCTATAGCGTCTTCGACGAGGAGATTTTAATGAACTCCGCCTTCATGGCGTCAGATAAATGCCTGCGGAATAGAATCATCGCTTTGGCGTTCATTGAGCGAGTGACTTCCACTTCGTGCTCTTCCTCGTTATAGATGACGTCCAAGAGGCCCTGAGCATCTAGATGGTTCTGGATGTCTTGCGTCCAGTCCAAGTAGTTCTTGCCAGAGGCTTCAAGGATGGAAAAATCAATCTTGATCGACATTTTTCTACAACCGGAGAAAAAAATCTTGATCAGTCAACATATAAAACGACAGGTTTATATGGATTTGGTTTGTATAAGCAACAACAAAAAATCGTAAATAAAAACAATTTTTTTTTTAAAAAAATTCTCTTATATCGATCGACGGGCCGATATAGATAGGTCAATTAGTTTTTGCAAAAATGCATAATTATAAATACAATTTGAGCAAAAATAATATTCGGTCAACCCCTTTCAGTAGCTCTACGTGAATATGACCGGACGAAAAAATGAGGGAGGAGGGTCACCAGGGACCGCTTAAAAACCAAGCCCCAAGTTCTTTCTGACATCATACTCAAATAGGTGAGCCTATTCGGAGAGACTTCGTAAAAAAATTTTAAAAGTAAGAATAAATAAGATTTTTCAAGAAATTCACACTATTTGCGAACTGTGCAAAATAGGTGACAATTTAGTGCATGCTCAAAATGAACGTTGCTTTTGAAAAAAAAAAATTAGCCAAAAATGTTATTTTGGAAGGCCCAAATTTGGCGGTGCCAGAATTTGTTTATGTAGCCAAAACCATTTTTCAAAATTTTCAAGTTTGTTCTTTTTCGTAATTACGCAAAAAAAAAAACGTACAACATAAACAAGCAACAGCACACAAAAGAATTGGTGCCTAAGCAAGCGGCACCAATAAAATGTCAACTATTTTTCGGACGTCTAATGAAGCGACGCCCAAAAAATAGCGACAAAAAAATACAATTTTATTTTCATCTGTTACAATGATTCACTGAGCAATATAAAAAAAATGCTACTGAGGCGCTCGTTGGGGCGCTCCAAATCCATCATTACCAAAAAAAAAATGTTAGCTCTCCAAATCCCACTTTCAGCAAAATATATATATATATATATATATATATATATATATATATATATATATATATATATATTGTAGAGACAACAAGAAGAAATGAGCAATAATGTTAAAATAGCTAAAATGGGGAAGTTGGTCTAAAGGGCTAGTTTAAGGTTCTTGTCCGATAGGTCCTGGGTTCAAAACCCACTTGAGACAAAAAATATGTATATATTTTTTTTCTTTGAAAACAAGATTAGTATTACAAACAGTAAAGACAAACAGCAAAGTTTAGCAAGTAATGTAGAATTGGACAAAAGAAAAAGGAAAAAAATTTGTTTTCCTCTTTTTTTTTTCTTTTATCAAATAGTCTGCTGTAACAAATAAAGTATATTCTTCAATACTACTGTAGTTACTTGTTTTAACAAAATATATTCTTCCAAAAAATTAGTCCAAAATTTTTTTTTAAAAATTTTTTTTTTTTCATTTGACACAAGTACTAGATAATGCATAACAGATACTCTTATATACGAGTATATGACAAAAATAAGTACCTTATTTAGTTGTTTAGGATGAAAATGTCAGTTTAAAAATTACCTTTCTTACCGTACGGTGGAAGGAGGTAAAAAAAACGAACGGTACGTCGGGTCTCCGGCGTTGCACGAGCAAAGTGCTGATAACGTGTCGTAAGGCAAAAACTCAAACACGCCAGAGATGTGACGAAGTATACTCGTATAATATAAATCACTCAAGTGCAACTTACAAGCTATCCCAACCTCTCTTTATATAGGGAGAGAGGTTAGGGGTTATGAAGAAATGAAGGGCCAAAAGTCATGTGTAGGTTACAAAGAGATGAAAGGTGAAAAGCTATGAGTTACAACAATTATGAGTTATTCAATGGGGATTAGGAGTCTAGCTTCTTTTTCTCTCTAACTGTCACCATGATAACTATATAATTTATTCACAATCCTCCTTCAAAACGAAGCTAACCAATAAGTGAACATGATGGATTATCCATGTTAGGTAGAAGTTTTCTTTTAAGGTGAAGCTATTATTCATGGTGTATGCCAAAACGAAGTGAGATAAGATATATCTTTAAGGCTAAATTAAAACTAGATAATTTTAACTATTCAAGTTTTTCAACTTCACCCTCAACTTTGACAGGCACTGCACACGAGAAGGACAATCTTTCCGGACGCCCAGAAGGAACCTTCGGCCGGTGGAGGAGCTCCGAAGGTGGTTCCCAAAGTCGGGCCGGTGGCTACTCGAGAAGGAGCGAAGCGGCGGGCGCTGTGGACGCGGACACGGATCCGGCGATGAACAACTCATATCTGGTCACTGAACTTGCAGAATCATCAATCATCTAGAGTGGAAGACAGCCGGTGGTTCTGATCGCGACTTCCGGTCGACGGTTCGCCACGTTGGAGTGGCTTGAGCTGCAGATCTGGTCGCACAAGTCGCCGACGCTGCGGGGATCGATGAGACGGTGGTTGTGCCGTGTCCTCAGGGTCGGATTCGGGGACACAACGATTTGACTGTATTTTGGAATCTTGTGGGTTTGGTATCTGTCGTGTCGGACACGGATTTGGGATTGTAAATGTAATAGAGTAGGGATGAATGAAATGGAAATGGACTCCCGGGGTCGGACCCGAGGAGTAACACGGACACGGGACATGATATACTTTTGGTGAAAAGATGTTGGACACGAAATTTGGTAATTGACACACTAATGTGTCAGACACGAAAAAGATTAGGGCTTGGGTTTCGGCTTTTGGTTTTGGAACTGGAGCATTGGCTTAGAAAATGGGTTTGGAATGATTAGTAACATAAAATTGGGACTATTTATAGGATTAGAGGGATAATAATCTAGAAATAATTAGGACATGGATTAGAAGAGAATATTTGTAGTAATATTTTGAGAAATATTATAGGAATGTGTTACATTTCAAGAAATATTCCTTTAAGATTAATTAAAAATATGTTTATATGAAGCACATAATTAGTTCTAGAAAGTTTCCACCTTATCTATAATAAATTGAATGTCATTCCTCTTTCGCAAATTATCAAATTTGTCATTCCCTCTTCTCAAATTATCAATTTGGCATTTCCTTCCTATATTTACTAAAATAACAATGTTTTTCTAGAAAATAATAATTTAAAAAATTAGAAATTTGGAAAATTAATAATATTAGGAACTTGGAAAAATAATAATATTAGGAATTTTGAAAACATGGGATAGGACCGTAGGATATCTATCTGTCTTAGAAAAATTTCGTATTTGAAATTTCAAATGACACGACTAGGCACGACTAAGAATACTTGAAATTAAAGCACGATCAAAACCAACTAGCTACGTTCAGAAATAAAATCGGCTTTCAAAAAAAGTTCAGAAATAAAATCAAAATCATTTAGGCACAATAATAGAAAAACCTAGAAACCTAAAAAAGGGTGAGTGAAAGAGATTTATTAGAAATAACATATGTAAGCTAAAAAAAATTGTTTGATATGCAATAACTTGAAATTTACTTGATAACAAATTTTGAAGGGAAACGTTTCTGGAAGTGGCAAGATCAGTTGCAGCATGGATGGTGAGAATTAAGTATACAAGGTAGAGGTAACTCAAATTATAGTCGAATACAAGGTTTAAAATATGATTCTCATGCATGATTATGGGTAAAGTGTAAAGTGCAAAAAAACCCTCGTTAAATTTGTGTTTTTTGCACTAAAAGACCCCATGCTCTTAAAATTGTCAAAAGTATGAATTAAGCTCATTTTGCCTCCAATGGGAGGGCTGTTCGCCGGCGAGGGAGGAGGGGGCGGGCTGTTCGCCGGCGAGGGAGGAGGAGGGGGGGTGGGTCGGCGGGGGGGGGGGGGGGGGGGGGGGGGGCTGTTCGCCGGCGAGGGAGGAGGAGGGGGGGGGGGTGGGTCGGGGGGGAGGGGGGGGGGGGCTCGCCAGCGTCGCCGGAGGGGGGGGGGGGGAGAGGTTAGAGGGGAAGGGGAGGGGTAGTTTAGGTATAAATTTTTTAAATTTTGGCGGGAGGGGCCTAACCGAGCGGATGAATAATCTAAGGAGGGGTAAACTGCAAAAAAACTCTAAAAGGTCTTTTAGTGCAAAAGGCAGAAATTTAGCGAGGGATTTTTCGCACTTTACCCATATATATATATATATATGTGTGTGTGTGTGCGCGCGCGCGCGCGCCAAACACAACAATTAAATAATGGAATAAAATAATAAAAATTGGAGATTAAAGTCTATCAAGAATTCAACTATCGTCCGTGGAGACAAATCTACTACTAGAGGAGTACAAATAAAGGAAACGAAGTAATGCGAAAATAAGATATCATAAAAAGGAAATGACACGGTGAGTCCTGCTCACACAAGCAAGGGCAGATCGATCTCTACGCATGGTGCTACAACATCGGGTCCAGGTCCATAAACCTGTGAATACTCGTTCGCTAAATATGGAGAAAAGTAACAATAAATACACATGCAAATAAATACACATGCCATTAAGTAACAATACACATGCATGTGACAGGAATAGAAAATGACAGGAAATACAAATAGTGATACACGAAGGAGAATAGTGCTACTAGGCATGACTAACACCACCAAAATGGTCATTTTGGAACGACAAAATTATGTTCCAAATAATTTCAGGATCGTCTATTTACCGTGCCTATTTTTTGGCTACCAAATTTTTTGGAACGACGATAAAGCATTCCAAGAAATGTTAATTGGAACGATTTAAATGTGTTCCAGGTTTGGAACACCAATAACGTGTGCCTAAAAAAGGGTTTAAGATTAATTTTGCAACACTTGCTAGAACAACTAAAAAGTGTTCCAGTTTTGGAACATCACCAAAGCAAATTAGCCAAAAATTCCTAACTAAAAAGTGCTCTTGGCTTCTTTTTTGGTCTTTAGCCAAAATGTTAGTACTTTATTCATCAATGAGAAATATAATAAAGGTTGTGTAAAATATGATAAAACCTATGGCCAAAATAACACATTATCACCATCATCAAACAGGTATTACGACTTACGACTGCAACACACACAAATCACGGGACATAAATGTTTTATTCACATAAAGAACAATTGCCTTTCCATATATAGTGTGTCCTAGAACAATAGCTATTGCATTAATATAGAATAGTGTTTAAAAGATTACAAAGTATGTTACGGAAATTCAAACAAGAATCCAGTACGTCCCAGAACATATATGATTTAGTACAACACAAATCATAGCTGTTGCACATCAATAGGAAAAAATAGAAAAAACTAAGATGTGACAATTTAATCCTTCAGTCGCCATGCCTCTTTAATGTGAAACCAATAACGACACCGACCGCAGAGTTGATTGCACAAAGCTGATTCAGGACCTACGGATAACAATCGATTGCAACAGTTGGTTGTTTTGAACTGCAAAAAAAAATTGGGTCAGAAGGTCATGTGTAGGATTGAAAACTAAAGCAGCTCTAGATATTGTCAATGTATTCCTAATCAGATCTGGTATTAGACAATCAACTTTCAGTTTGATATTATTATAATAAGATCTGATCCATTTTGCCCTTGGAAACTTTAGTTTGAAACATCAAATAGAAAAAAGACCTGCACACTAGTGACAAATTTAAATACTTATTGAGCATTATGCAAGAACCCATATATATCAAGCTGTAATCTTAGAAGGAAATGAAGTTTAGCAAGAAAAATAGACCAAACAAAGCATCCGACCACCACTTACTAGTAAGTTCCAAAAAGTTTAGTGAAAAGTTACTTTCTTATGCCTCGATCATGATTGGCACGATCATGACTATGAAAAATCATTTTCAACTATGTTTTGGGTTCCAGTGGACCCTCCCTATACATTAGTGTTCCTTATCTGACAATAGAGACTTTTGATTAAAACGGTAAAAAAAATGTCATTGTCTACTCTTGCTTTTGACTAGAATCCATGTTTGGCTGACCTGTACCAAGTTAACAAAGTCCAGTCTACCTCCTTGATTCCTCAATTAGAAAAACCAAGTCCAGTCTACCTCCTTGATTCCTCAATTAGAAAAACATTCCTGAAATCAAACTAAATCATGGCCCCCAACAGCAAACTAAAGAAGCTCTAGATACTGCCAATATATGCATAATCATAGCCCCCAACAGCAAACTATGTTAAATTGTCCCCATTTCCTATCAAAACAAAAGAAGTACTGAAGTAGGAGTAATTCAGATTGGCTTGGGTTTGACATTCTTGAAGGCTAACATTTAAGGTTTTATAATGGGAATGTTCCAAAATTTGGAAAGAAATTCTCGAAACAAAAATAGCTGGGGGTTGTGTAGTTTTTGCAACTTTAAGCCGACCTTTATCAGAGTGAACCATAACATTATTCGATTAATATAATAGCGAGGATTAGTCGATGAAAGAAAAGTAAAAAATGGTTTGCATCTCAATTGATTCACAGAGGGGTACTGTTAAGGTCCTAATTGTTAGATATTCCTGAGTACCAGAATCCATTTTGACTATAACCTTGCTGAAGGAGAATATTGCATATAGAGATCAGATTTACCTGGACTTAAAGCCCCTCAATAATAAAAAGGCATGCACTATAATGGAACTCACTTTTGCATGATAAGTTTTTTATTTTCCCGACCCTCAAACAGGGAAACTACAAACTCTAGTCTTCGCTAGAAAGTTTCATGTACCACAATCTAGTGCAAGAATGAATGATCTAATCTATGGCTCTGTCTTGAGAGGACCATGTAAAAATTTCATTCCACCTGCAAATGGAGCAGCTACATCTATTTGGTAAGATGGTTAGGATTCATACTTTTTTTTTCTCGTATTAGAAAAAGATATTTAGTAATAGGGGCTCACATAACAGTTGAAATTAGGGTTTGGGTTTCCAAAATGTTCGACGTTAGTGAAACCTGCTTGTATTGTGCATAATTTCACTAGGTGAATTACAAGTACATGGAGAATACTGAAAGACAGGTAAAATATGCACAATACAAGAATTGAGTAGGCAACCAACAAAAGACTGCTAACGTGAACATAAAGATATAAAACAGGGATAGGCATACATGACACATGACAAACATACATGAGAAGCAATTTGATTCAATCTAAATGAAGAAGCAATTACTTACTCATTTAAAACTATTGAAGTTTATTATGATGCATTTTTATAGATATTAGTTCCAACATGTTTAGAATATGTAAGATATATGACTTGCTGATTTTTAAATACGAATCTGTTACTTTACTATAATCATGTAACACTCACAAGTTATATACCATGGATACTTTGCTCAAATTTTTATTGTTTTATGATTTAATTTTCTGATCGAGTACGCCCTTATGTTTTCTGGCACCTTGCAGAGAACCATGTGATGTAACTTTATTTTTCAAACCAGATAAATGCCAATATTATATAACATAGTTTGCTAAAACAGAAATCTTAAAATAAGACTTGTGGATAAATGAGTTATGGTGCAATCACTACACCAAAAAAGTCATTTTGGAACGGAAAAAATATGTTCCAAAAAATTTCTGGAACGCCTTTATTCTGTGCCTATTTTTGGGCTGCCAAATTTCTTAGAACGGATAAAAAATGTTCCAAGTAATGCTTACTGGAACGCTTTAATTGTGTTCCAATATTGGAACACCAAAAATGTGTTCCTGACATAACATCTCGAATTAATTTTTGTGCCACTTACTGGAACGCCTAGAATGTATTCCAATGTTGGAACAGTATAAAAGTGTTCCTATTTGAATAATAATAATATAGCTAGGCATCTTTTATTTTATTATCATATTATTTGAAATTTAAAATATGATAGTAGCTTTAATTAATATATTATATATAGATAAATATTTTGTAAATATCATAGACTTTATGAAATAAAGCTCTTTATAATATAAATGAAAACAAACAAAAATTCATAGCATAAGCTCATGTAGAATAGATAAAAGCAAAGGTACATCGACCATTAGAATCAAAATGTCTTACATCAAAATTGTATGTTCAATACAGCTTTCTAAATTAACTACAATGCTAAAAAAATGTCAGAAAATAATTTGAGTATCAATCCTCTCCTCACTCTCTTGATTCCCCTATCTATTACCTTTCCTCTTAGCTGTTATTATTGCTTCAAAAATTTTGCTCTCTCATTGCTGGGATGGCATTGGGCCTACAAAACCAAAAGGTCACAAAAATCAGAAGATGTTGGATTCCACATAGAGTAACTAATACCTTCATTAGTGCTTAATGTGTGTCACTTGCAGAAAGGAAGATGCTAACATGAGCATAAATGAAAGATATCAATGCACAGATAACTTACATTACAGGAAATATATCAATGCGCAGATAACTTACATTATAGGTGATTAACACTTCAGCACATAAAAATAAATTGTATTGGTAGATGAAAACATCATTCCTAACCATACCTGCATCTTCTACGATAGCAATGAAGTTCTCATCTACCAGTAGTTATTTGTTTTGAAGCCTCTGTAAGGTGTGGTATTAGAACGTGTAAATGGGATAAATGTTCAACACAAACATAATTTTATAGGCTTGGTTTGGAAGTTTTCTGGAAGAAAAAAATAGTTATAAACCAACTAGCATTCTCTTTCAACTCAACATAAGAGAAAAATACTTTAGTTTGTTCCTTATATGGAGCTTTTCCTTTAAAACTGCCTTGGTAATAAAGGTTGGAGAACACATTTCTTACCTTTAACTGCTCCTATAGCCACTGAAAGACTTTGAATTCCAGCTTTGCTATTGAACCTTTCCTAGTATCTGTCATAATGAACATGCAATGGTAATATTTTTCTAGGAAGAAAATAACCATTGTATCAGTGCACACTTCCAACCATGAAGCAACTTATTTGATCCCAAAAGAAAAAAAAACATATTTACTATGTACATGGTTGCATATGCTTCCATATTAGGCAGATATTTGAAAAGTAGCATTTGTAGATCGGCATCCTGGTATAACCTACAAGAGTTACCAGATTCCGTAGCTAAAATGTGGACATTGGAGGTAACATTTGCCCCACACTGAAGCATGACTATATAAACATGAAATTTACATTTTCTTAAGAGACACTTAAAAATAATGTGGAGTTTGTTTAAGTTGCTTTAGCTTTAGTTTCAGAAAACGTAACTAGGCTTGACCAAACCATAGAACAAAGAATGCAGAAAGACATTTCAGTCACATATCACAGTAAAGTAAAGCCACAATATTTTATTAAGATGATAAGATGGAAATAGACCCAAACTTATATATTTAATAGTAGTTCACTGCAGCATAATGGTTTTACTCGTCCATTCTTATTATACATGAGCTGGAACTAGAGTTGCTACCTCCACCATATGCCTTCTTATTTTTTTCACAAACAAATCAAATTCAGGCTCAAATATGTCAATCCTGATGAAAATTTTGTATGCTACTAATGATAGTTTTAATGATACACACCTTGGCTATCTTTGAAAGCTATTTGTGCTTGCCAAGCACATCTTTAGATTGCCCCTTTGCAAGAAGACTAGTGCTCTTATTGGTCTGAGACAGACAAGACCATTTGAATGATTCCAAGTCAACAGGTAAGGCTATATGTATGCAACTTCACAAAAAAAATGCAGAATGTGTCTTCACATGATATTTATTTTGTCTAATTATTCAGTTGCCTAAGGTATTCACCTTCATAGCATGGTCATTGTAGAAGTTTCAACCAAATTTTTTTGGTACAAAGTTGGATAAATTGCCTGGCATTTCAAAGTTGCAATGAAAATGGATGGATGACTGTATATAAGGAAAAATATGAGTTAGCTATTAACAGGAATTCAAGTGGATGAATCATAAACTGAGCAGATTAATTAAAACCAGCCAGCCCCCGTGCAGATTTGATGCTCCATGAAAGATTAACTTGTTTATCAAGAGTAGCCAGACCTTCAACTACTCCCCAGTAATATAATTACTCCGTACGAGATTTAGTTAATTGTGTAGCCCATGCATAGAACATCAACTGATCCCTACCAATATAATAGTGGATTTCTAGCTGAGTTTTAGTATTAGGCATTTGGTAAAGAAGTGTAGCATATGATGCAGGTTATTCTTTTTATTTAAGGACAAGAGCTTCTTTTGCATTTTGTATAATAAGTCAAGTCGATGGAAGTGTTTTTCTTTCTCTTTCTTTGTGAGATTATATAGAAAGTGTTTTTAGTATTTTGACACAAAGCAAGTAGATGAACTTTTCATATCCAATGTTTATCTTAGTATAAACAAGTAAAAGTTCATAACTTTGTTAGAATTTGCTGAATAAACAGACAAGTATTGGTGGTTACTGGATAACTATTGTTTAAACATTTAATCTGAAATATATTTTACAATAAATTGCTCATTAAGCTCATGTTGGTTGTAGTTTAGGAAGTTTTTCTTCTTCTCTTTTGTAATACATGTTTCTTCATTTTACATATTCAATTTTAGTCCTTTTTGGGGGGTTCTCTGTGTCACACTAGTGCGTTTTCTTGCTGCCATGGTGTCATTGTGTACATTGTTCATCAAGTAAAAAAAACATAGAAACAAATATTTAAAGTAAATGATAAATTGGACACTAATTGTCATCCTCTTCTCCTGCATAGCTAAATCACATTTAAGCTCATCAATTTTATTCTCACTATCAACCAGCTAAACCTTTTTCAGTTATGTAGTTTTTATAAGATGAGCTGACTCCTTGTGGTAAGCTAGAAAAAGAATATAAGTTAAAATACTTTATTTAGTGTCATCTACAAATAGTATATAGTTACAAGCTTGACATGCAAAAATGCTTCTGATCAAACAAAAAAGCTAGATGGTTTATACCTTTAAAAAACTATGGCTAGAAAAGCGAACAATTTGTGGTGGTTCTTTTCCTTGAAAAATGTGAACCTGCAAGAAGTCTGCTGGATAAGCAGTCCAAGGAAAATACAAATTTCATTTTCTTAAGAAGGATAAATCTCTACCTGAACATGTCTCCCTTACAAGGAGTTGAACATTGTATTAGCCAATTGAGTAGCCATTACTTTATAGGCACATTGCATTGGTGCTTTACCTGCAAGAGGAAAAAGAAAAGTATATCAGAAGTAATACTTTAAAGGCATTTGCTTTTTGTTTTCCTAAAGGATAGTGTTGGAAATTTAGCTAAGGCCCCAAGTATGACTGAGCATAGGCTCTTTGGGGGGGGGGGGGGGGGGGGGGGGGGGGGGGGAACCTTGATATACTATCGTAAATGTCAATATATAATTCAGTAGTCGAGTATTGTGCTAAACATATAGACAACAATACCTGTTAATTTCTTATATTCGCCCTTTATTTTTTTGAATAGGCACAAGATGTAATCCACATATAGTTTAGAATTCATAGGAAGGGGGAAACTAGTAACCAAATGCAAGGAGATAGCAAGACAATTGTTCTTCTTATAACCCTCTGGATAAAACTTGTTTATAAACTACACTAATATTGACCACAAATTAGTAGGAGAGAGAATGGTTTCTAGCACTCAGTGAGTGCAAAGCCTCTTTGCCATGGAACAAGAGGTATGAGGTTCAAGCCTAAAGCTACTGCTCAGATCAGTTTCTGGCCTTTGGGATGTCATTGATCTCAAAATAAAGTTCTGTTACACATTGATGCTACAACTGCTGAGTGCAGTTTGAATAAATAACATTATATAATATTAATGGCTTCCAGTTTACAGACTACATTAATAATGTACTCAACATTCACAATGAGTTTGATCATAAAATTCAAGATGACTTTGAAAAAACATATCAAATGAGTTTTCATCTTTCAATGCTTAATTGGAAACATATTTGGAACGGTACGCTTTTGTTCTGTTCCAGAACCTAGGTACGGAAAATAAGTGTTACAGATTGAAAAATGCATAGTGTTCCAAATTTATCATTTTGGTGTAGTGAATTTGAAAGTTACTTATAAATCCAAGTATCTTCCATCTAATTAATAGGTACAATAAACCACTTGCCCCAAAAAAACAGTTAATATAATAATGCACTTCATTGGCAAAAAAGAGCAATCACATGTAAGCAAGTAACTAGCTCAGCAATGTAATCACAGTGTATGATGGTAATTGTGATTGCTAATATTTATCTCCAAAAATTTGTGCAGTGAGGCTCAAGGTAAGACTCCTATGCTCAATATTAGCGGAAAGATAAACATCACCTTCTGATGCCTCCTGGAGCCATGCCTTTGACAGCTTCTTCAAAAGCCAGTATAACCTGATAAATATGAAACAATAGTAAACATTATTGGCATTGTACATAGGTAAAGAAAGATAGTAGGCAATACACAAATTTGAACGAAATTGAAGGTTGCTTTTGATAAATTGTTAGGTAAAGCATATGTATGCAATATTTTGCTTGTCAAGAAAGAATGGAAAACTAATTTGGAGGTTTGGCTGGTATGTCCTTCAGAGAACTTCATCACAATTTAACCTTATAGCTCGTCCACCATTGAAGTGGCCTCTAAAGATGAACAAATGATCACAATCACACATAGTAACTAGTTTGCCGATGGCGTTAATAAAACACCACATCCTCTTTGTGCCATAGCCTGGAATTACACAATTAAAGGTGCGGATAGAGAATAAATATAGCTATATATTTGTATCTGTACAAATATGAATAAAAATAAACATCTAATATCAAATCTGGGGTAAAAATTTGATTTTGGTATATGTAGTTTCAATGTTTTTACAAAGTCATAACGAAGTATAAAAATTTCAACGTCACACCCAAAGTTATAACTTTTTCACAATGTCATATATCCATCCAAAATCTGTCAAAAATGCAACTAAATGGTGACATGGACGCACGTGTCACCAAGTTTTGCCACTGGGGTACACATGGCAAGACACAATAGCTAACCAAGCTGTATAAAAAGATAATCTAAATGCAGAGGAAAAAAAGGTTTATCAAAGATATTTTTATACAACTCAAGCCAACCATGTGTCTTTCCACAGTGTACCCAGGTGCAAAGATTTGGTTCCACACGTGTATCCACGTCACCATTCAGTTAGTTCTTTGACGGATTCTATACGGATGTATGACATCGTAAAAATATTGGAACTTTGGGTATGACATTGAAAATTTACCCATCGTGTATGCATTTAAAAACGTAGAAACGTTGTGTACCAAATCATATTTTACCCTTAATCTAATATCCATAATGATTTAAGGGTAAACTATTGTCAATTCTATTTTTGAAATTACACTTGTTATGTCCCTCATCCAGGCCTTTTCCCAAATGTGGAAACAACTCAAAAACTCAACAACCAGATTTTTCAAAAATAATTGGCCATGATGATTTGTTAAATTGTAAGAAGATAATATATATATGTAATCCAATTCATAAAACACATCCTAGTGTTCATAGCACTGGCATTGACATTTGTATGGCAAGGCATTCGTGTTAGTAAATAACAGAGAGAAATGAGTTGGTGCCTGAAAGACTTCAAACACGTGAAGTTTCAATGAAACGATGACACTTACCCTCGAAGGTCGCGTATTTGGTACTGCACTTTCGTATTGAGGATACTAGACTTTGCTTATCACTTTCCTTGGCGACAAAGGATGGGAAAAGAGGAGTTTCAGGAGGAGTCGGGAGCATATCCATGTAAAATTCAAACAAACAGGTAGTTAGCTATATGAAGAAAGCACATTATCATAAAAACACCAAGCATAACTTGAAAAGTATGATAAGAAAAATACTCACATATCAATGCTCCATAAATTTGATGTGTGATTTGGACCACACAAGGAATTCACCAACTCCTACTTCAAAAGAAAAGATGAACAAATGAACTACTCTAGACATTCAAAGGTGATCACAAGATGGACTATGTCAAGCAAATGAAGTTAAAGTTATAGCATGTTTCATGTCAAAGCTACTAGTTTATGAGAACTTATCCAAGATGTACACCACTGGTAGGATAATAAAGGAAACCATAGGTTGAAAACATTAGAAACAATGTGTCAAATAAATTGCTAAGTTGTTTTGTGGGATTTACACTGAAATGTAGTTTATATAAGATCAAGTACCTTGGTGTCCCATCCGTCTAATCTCCAGCATCTGACTTCTTGCCAATTTCACTTCCAACCTTGTGAAGCAGAGCATAGTCCGACCCTTTGACAAATGTGTATATTCCACATCCCCTGGAAAAAAAAAAAAGGTAGGCCAAAAATATGATATAATTAGTTAGGTAACTGCTAAAAACACCATAGTTTGTGCACGAGAGGTATTACCTTAAATCAACAGTCCATAAGGAGCTATTACATGGAACTATCCTAGCCCAGTTGGCTCATAATCAGGATTATAATATTCTCTTCTTTCCTTTGCATGATCTCAATACTTGGGGCCTTATGGCTCTTCTTGTTTCAGCTCCCTGTTAAATTGACAATATTTTAACATAGGTTCTTGTACTGAGTCAGAAGAGAACATAACAATAATATTTCAAATCTAAAGAAGTACAATATGTATCCAGAAGAAGGGTCACATTTACCTATAGCATATTGCAGTTGCCCATTTGCAATTTGTAATTGATTAAAATTATAATAGTGATTATGCTATTCATCTCAAAAATAGTAGGAAAAAGAAAAGACAAGGTTGCCCTATGGCTCCTTAAACTGTATATGTGAAGATTACAAAAGCCAATTTGAGGCATAGCAAGCGAGTTATCTTGGACAAAACTAAAATGTTCCACCAGTTAACAAAAATTACAAGGCTCTAATATTTGGCACTCATATGCTAGCCATTTCCATTTGGCACTCATATGTTAGCCATTTGCATTTGGTGCTCTAATATGCTGCTATGTGGGGTCTCAACTCGTTTTTTAGGAACATGTTCACACTTTTGCAACAGATATGGATCTCCTTGCTGATAAGGAGGGATACATGGGCACATTCTATGCCATCAAGTGTCAAGCATTTAACTAACGAAAAGAGGTTTCCTTCAGCATCAATGATTTAACTACAACAATAAAATTGAGATGTCTTCACAATTGATCTGGAGCACCCATCAACCCAAAGTATTGCTCGTAGGGTGAACAGAGAATGAAGGGGGAGATAGCCAAGTAATATATAATGTTTTAAAGTTCAGGTCTTGACATGTTTGCAAAATAGGAGAGGACTCTAGGAAGTTTGGGTACAAGATGTTGTCTCTTCTTACAGTCATTGTCGAATTTATTTAACTTGTTCGGTAAAAAAAAAATCCTAAACTAGTGGTCAAATTTGTTCTTTTCGATGGAACAACAAATTTTTCATCAGGAACTAGAAGTAATTAGGGTTTCCACTCGAATCAGTATAAAAACTGAATATGTATATTGTTTCTCAAGGGGAACAAAAGAAGAGGGCTTACTTTTGCCACATCAATATCTTCTTCCACATCAATATCTTCTTCTTCTGGTACTTCTGCGCGAGCATCACGATGGCCGGTGGTTTTTTCGCATCTTCTTTTGTATTTCTTCTCTGGACTGAGGAGGACGGGGAAGAGATGGATTGCCGAATTGGAGCTAGAGTTGAGAAATTAGGGTTTATGAAGAATTGGGGGTGGTTGTGGAGAACGTATCCGAAGGGAGAGACTATTTGTGAATCTGGGAAAAGGAAGGGTTTGTTGGCTTGGATGCTTTTATCATAGATCACATGAGATGCACATGTGTGTATATTCAATTTGGAACATATTTGTAACGGCGTAAAAGCGTATCTATATAATATTTTTTCTAAAAATTAAAATAACACCATATTATGAATGCTTTTATGACCCGGAACTCTTTTGCACCGTTCCAGTACCTAGATACAGAAAATAGGCATTCCAAATTAAAAAACATCTAGTGTTCCTAATTTGTCATTTTGGTGTGGTGTAAAAAAAAAATCGAATTATGCATCACGGCGTATGCCAAGCGGTCCTATAAAGAGTCACACGATGTGTGCTCCCAATTTCTGTAGAGGATCTCCATCGCCTCACGGTGCGTTCCTAGCGAACGAAAATGGTCAATAGCCAACTCCTAATAACGATCATCTAAGAACTACGGATCAAGTCAAAAATACGCTCATGTAAACAAGAATACTGATCAAACACTGACAAAGACACATGTGAACATATACATAACAACTAATGATAAAAGCATGTGACAAGGTAAAGGCATGCAAATAAAATGACAAGACAACAAGCAACGTACTAGGAAAAAAGAGACATGCATAAACAGAACTAATGAAAAAACATGCATGTAAATAAAAATGTACAAAGACAAAGTATACTTGCCTGGAGTTGTCCAGTGTGCTGACACTACAAGAAAAATACCTTTTTATGACGGCTAAAAACGGTCATAAATGACACTACAAGTCAGCATAACAGAAGGTAGAACTTTGACGAATAACTAGAGAAGCAAGTTGACTTGTATGAAATGAAGCATCAAGGCATCAAGTATCCATTTTGTGTCCGTACCTTTATCCATACCCGTATGCATGCAACATAAGTGATTACACTGTCCATATTTGAAAATGCATGTATCCCATACCCATATCACGTATCCGTGTCCATATTTGTGCAACATAGGATATAATGACAACACATGTTTTACATATGCAGACGGTTTGGAAATTAACTGAAGATGAAACTACAGCAGGTCAACAGGCATGGTTTCCACATGGAACAGACAGCCGTGAAAATGGAAAAATTACAAATCTAATACATAAAGATAGCTAAGGACCTTTCAAGAGGCATTAGAACACTGAAAATTTCAAATGTAGTATTTGAAAATATTTTCTACATATAGGATTACCAAATTTGTTAAATAAATTATATTAACTATTCATACAGATAAGCACATGCATCAATAATGTGAAAGCATTGTATTGAGAATCTGTTCTCACTACACAAACCAATACTGAGAACCTATCAGACATTATATATTCATTTAGCTTTTCTTTCGTCACCATGAATCCTAAAACTTGAATATTTCTGCTCATACCTACCAAAAGGAAGAATATTATGCTAAACCAGTATTTACAATAACCAAATCCCTGTAGACACAGTAGACAACACCTTAGATGGATCCAGTGTCAACATCCTCTCAAGTAACTCTAATGCGTGACGATAAAAACTGTCAAATCAGGCATAAATCTATATTGAAAACTAAGCAAATTATATATTTCCAGACCCTGACGGTTTTAATAAGTTCAAACCTATTTTCTAATGGTTACAGAAGTTCAAACATTGTAAGGAAAATCTGAAGGATAGAAGTAGATTGCTTACTGCATAAAAATCTCTCTGACACGCCCTTTCATAGGCTTCGCTGGCTTGAAGTTGTATACCTCACCAAAGGTACAACCTATGCTAGAGATATCAACAGCAAGAGTATACTGCAAAGAAAAGAAAAAACATTTCAAATCATATTTCTAAAGTATATTCACAAATAAATGTAAAGAACAACATTGTGACAGAAGCATGACCTTGTAAAAGGTACTATCGGAGCCACTCGTCCATGTATGTTACATAAAATCTTATTCTTGATACTGCCAGTATATGATTTGTGCTGAGAAAATTTAGTATGAGATCTAGTGTAGGGCATCTTATCTGAGCCCCTATATTAGGGCATCAACACAAATGCAAAAAGATATGTATGTCTCATGAAGCCACCCTAGAAGACAACCATTTCACGATTAGAATATTTAACATAATAGCAAGGGCAGTGACCTTAAATGAATATATCATAGAGAAAAATGATCCACAAAAATGTTCCATTAATTCATCCATTAATGAGGAACTTTTTTAAGTCCCACCTCAAATAAAAGATGGGTGCGGATAGCCGCACCCCATGGATTACTAAGGACACCCCAACAAAAAAAAAAAAAAAAATAGAATTCCTATTCTACCCCCTCTCCCCCATTCTCCCCATGCTGCTGCCCCCCCCCCCCACCCCCACCCGACGCTGACCGACCTCCGCCCCCCTCCCCTCCTCCCCCGACCCCCCTCCCCTCCTCCTCCCTCCTCCCCCGACCCCCTCCCCCTCCTCCCCCGACCCCCCTCCCCTCCTCCTCCCTCCTCCACCAACCCCCCTTCCCTCCTCCTCCCTCCTCCTCCGACCCCCCTCCCCTGCTCCCCCGACCCCCTCTCCTCCTCCTCCGACCCCCCTCCCCGCCTCCTCCTCCGACCCCCCTCCCCGCCTCCTCCTCCCTCCTCCTCCTCCGAACACCCCCCCCGCCCCGCTCAACCCGAGGGGGATCGAAGGAGCGAGGGGGAGGGGAGGGGGTTCGTCGGAGGAGGAGGGCGGAGGAGGGGAGGGGGTCGGAGGAGGAGGCGGGGAGGGGGGTCGGAGGAGGAGGAGAGGGGGTCGGGGGAGCAGGGGAGGAGGAGGGAGGAGGAGGGGAGGGGGGTCGGGGGAGCAGGGGAGGGGGGCGGAGGTCGGACCGTCGGGGTCGCCGGTCGGGGTCGTCCGCGGGGGTGGGCGGGGTTGGAAGACAGAGCATGGGAGGGGGGGTAGAATAGGAAAAAAAAAATTTGGGGTGTCCTTAGTAATCCATGGGGTGCGGATAGCCGCACCCATAAAAGATAGGGTGCGGCTATCCGAACCCCATAGATTACTAATGACACCCCATGTAAAAAAAAAATTCCTATTCTACCCCCCCTCTCCCATGCCCTCCCCCACCCCCTCCCCACCCCCCCCCCCCCCCCGCGGCCGACCCCGACCCCGACGGTCCGACGTCCGCCCCCCCTCCTCCGCCCCCCTCCCCTCCTCCTCCACCAACCCCCCCTTCCCTCCTCCGACGACCCCCCTCCCCTGCTCCCCCGACCCCCTCTCCTCCTCCTCCGACTCCTCCTCCCCGCCTCCTCCCTCCTCCTCCGACCCCCCTCTCCCTCGCTCCTTCGATCCCCCTCGGGTTGAGCGGGGGGGGGGGTTGGGGGGGGTTGGGTCGGAGGAGGAGGCGGGAGGAGGCGGGGAGGGGGGGTCGGAAGAGGAGGAGAGGGGGGTCGGGGGAGGAGGGAGGAGGAGGGGAGGGGGGGTCGGAGGAGGAGGAGGGAGGAGGCGGGGAGGGGGGTTCGGAAGAGGAGGAGAGGGGGTCGGGGGAGGAGGGGAGGGGGGTCGGGGGAGGAGGGAGGAGGAGGGGAGGGGGGGGTCGGGGGAGGGGGGCGAAGGTCGGTCATCGTCGGCGTCGGGGAGGTGGGAGGAAGCAGCATGGGGAGAGGGGGGGTAGAATAGGAATTCCAAATTTTTTTCATTTTTATGGGGTGTCCTTAGTAATCCATGGGGTGTGTATAGCCGGACCCTAAAAGATATTCAAAAATCTTGTATCTGACACTATAATACTGAGATACTGATGAAATCTCAACGATATCAAGCAAGATCTCAACTATTGATGTTCTATATTATTACTAGCTTGGTATGTACATCTAAAGAACATTTCATAAAGTTCGTCTCAGTTAAGACCCCTACCATCCGCTATGAAGTAGACAAAATTAACACATAAGCGTAAACAAAGTATGAGAAGAAATTTCCATGATACCTCAATGAAAAAGACACGCAACTGAAATTCAGTATGATGCTTCAAGCTATCAATCTTGTCAAACAATGCCTGCATAACTCGAGGGATAATTTCTGTTTGATAACTATCTTTACATCCAGTTCCCATGGTATATGTTTGACCTGAAGAAAGTAATTTGGCATACAAATTGCAAATTTTCATTTTTTTTTCAGTTCACAGCTGATATCATGCTATGAAGAAAGTAATTTTTTATTAGTAACATAGAAGCAATAAAAAAAAAACCTTTGACGGGAACTTGAACTTAAGATTGTGATTGCCTGCCTAAACATTATCAAGTTTAAAAAGTTCTTCTCTTCCTCATTTACCAAGCTGTAGGCTCTGCAGAATTGGCAACCCAAATGTGTAAAACCAATATCAATAAAGAAAAGAAAAACGTAGCAGATGATTATGCATAACTAAACAGTTCTAAACGGTAAAGATAGTCATAGTGTGTTGGAGATTAAAAATTTAAATGCACATAGAACTTGAAATTAACATAACAATACAAGAAACCATTTCTTGCCATACATTTTCACTAAAAATACAGGAAAATGGAAAGAAAAAAAAAACAGTACATCCCAAATGGTCAACTTGAAAAAAAAGGACAAATGGGTGAAACTAAAATATCAATAGTGCCATGTCGGATGCGTATCAGACACTCCAATATACATTAGGACACACCAAAATAGGTTATCGTGTCGATGTCTCGACGTGTCCTTCCTGTGTCGTGTCGTATCTGTGTTCGTGCAATATAGTTCTACATATTGAATGGTGGCATATCATTCAATATGCGCACACCAAAATGATGAAGTGCAAAGGACCTGAGGCTTGCCGGGCGAGACAGAGGCACAGTCCTTGCATCCCTGGAGGCGCTCATCCTTGATAAGGGGCCTGATGTGCACGGCCACCTTCACGCAGCAGTCCTCCGCACCGTGGTCCATTTGTCATCCATGGAAGTATTGGTTCTTCATTTCCTAGTACATTTTAGGATATCCATGTCGAGTCCAATGCAACCACAGATACAACACTGATTTTGGAGAATAGGTGCCTTCTGTTCATCATTTTCTAGTGTCTTTGATGGCATCAACCTTTGCTGCTAGCCTTAGAAGGGCACAACCACCAACAACAACAATACCTTCTTCCACATCAACCTAGCCACGAGCATAGACACTTAAAGAAAAGAAAAAAAGAATTTGACCAATACAAGTAGCAGTACCACTACCAACATATTCACAAACTTTCATAACGGAAACTGGGGGCCAACAACTACCTTTGTAACATTAAGGGCATCTTCGACTCTCGACTTCTTCTCCTTCAGCTCTGTCTTTGTTTATGCTCCAACCTGACCAAATTTGTAAGAACACAAAACCAAACATCCTTTTGACCATCAACATGCAACTAGAGTTAAAAAATGGTGAATCAAATGCTACTCACCTGAATCACAGCTACACCACCAGAGAATTTTGCTATCCTTTCATTCAGTTTCTCCTTTTCATACTCCTGTTCAGCTGCCTCAAGTGAAAACATAAAGGCTCGGATGGGAGAATAAACTGAGTTAAAATCTTAAGAACCATTCAAATTAAAGTTTGCACCTCAATTAGATGTCTTTGGTTAGCACAAATTTAGCTGCAGTTGATTGTGTACCATGGAGGGCATCAATAATCAAACCGTAAAGATGACATGGAATCAAAGATGTGAATTGATTATGCACATTACCTTAGTAGCAAATAATAATAATAATAATAATAATAATAATAATAATAATAGATTTTTATATTAATTAAATCAAGATAATCAACATGGATGGTATCTAGCTGAATGGACACAACATGCAGACATTCTATCAGTCAATTAAAACCAATATGATTTGTTATGGAAATAGCACAAAGAGTAAAACATTTGCATTAACAATTCATATTAATCTCAATAGGCATCTAGAACAAGTATTTGTTGTTGCTTTGTAATTTACCATTTAAAACCAATTGACTAGAAAAAAGCAACTGAATTTAAGCAGCCTAAGAAATGTTAGTATCTTAAAAATTATATTCAAGGGATTTTTTTTTACAGTAAGGATAAAGCATTTGAAACTACGATATGTATACAAAGTTTACATACGACTATAATTTAATACGGTGCTATGCATGTCAAACTCTGATTTTCATCTTAAAATCACACCCCGGGACTAACAATGATTGCTTTAAGTTTGAGTACTGGTTCAACCTCCACTTAGTATCTCTTTCGAGCTCAGATCATCACCAAATACATAGTCTAGTTTCACTGACAAGAAAATAAATCAATGAGATGAAATACACTCATGTTTGAATAGTGTCACATTCGTGTCCGTGCAACATAGATGACATCCTAGTTTAAGAAAAAGTTGAAATAGGAAGGTTAAAGGAACAGGTGTCACTTACCAAAGTCAACACCCCATGAAGCATACTGACGATAAAAATACCTCAAGAAAGCTCTTCAGCTTCCGTATCTATATGGACACTAGTAAAACCTTTTGAGCAAAGGATGCAGCAGCGTTGTATGGTTACATAAAATTTTGATTAGTAATCAGAAGATGAAAATTTGATTAGTAATCAGAAGATAACAAGTTGCAAAATCAAGAGGAAGAAAATAAGACCTTGATCACATCTAAGATGGTTGTGTTGGCATTCACCACCTGTTCACTATTCCTTCTTATGACATGGATCCCAAAATTCAGATCCAATTTCACTCGACTTGCTGAATTCATTTCCATCTCTATACGACGGCCATTTCTTCGGGTCTGGGTACGGTCGTCTCCATCATCCCCATCGTTCGATATGATCGAAACCTATAACATTCCGATTCTTTGATCCTGTCGCATTATTCTGATACTTGTTGATTGCAGATACAAGGATCCACAGAGAAATACAAAAGGTTATAGTAGTACTTTCTTTGGCATAAGATATGCCTGAACACATTTGGAAAAAAAAACTATAATAATAACATAACAATTGTCCCATTCTTGATTATCCATAATGCATAGACTGCAGTACTAAACAGGCAACCTAGCTAAATGTAAAACAAGATTTTGAGAATTTGAATATAATGTCAGAAAATTGACATCAAATGAGAGCTCCCTTTAAGAGAGAGAAATGTGGGAAATAATGGGTCCGGTTTATGACATTTCGATACTTCTCTCGTGTTAGCTGGTTGACAACCATTAAGAAGTTACAAATTTACAATGGTTTAAATTACAAGAAAAATACATAAACTTGTTATGGGGCCATTTCCTATCAAAGTTTCGTACAAAACCGTTTATGCAAGGACAAACTCGCTCGATTCCTCATACAAGCAAGCAACAAATCAAAAACAACACCAAACTGTGTAAGTAGGCAAGCAACAATATCAGCTAAACATGCTCTCTTGTTGTAGCTAATATTTAAAAGAAAAAGAAAAACACAGACACAGACACATGGAACAATTTAGACATACTAATTGCTACTCATAGCTTTACTGCGCTTGAATACCCGACCCTAGTCTGTGACGATGATGTTACACTAGAAGATAAATATGATACTGAACTATTTGTTCCATTCATGAAACTTTTTGAATCAAGATCAGGCCTACCTGGTTCTAGATAGTCTGTACATGTTCTTCCTTACAAATGTCTCTCGTCTTTCTCGTAGTGGAATTCTTTCAGTTTTTATTCCAACGTGACTAGTAACGGTTTTATATACCACTGCCCTTCTTCATCTGTTTCTAATATTTACAGAGCTATGAGTTGTATATATCTCTGAGGAATATTGATAAAGATTTTTGTGTGTTCATGTATGAGTTTAAACAGTCCAGATATGATATATCACCAAAAACTCACATAAAAAACAGATACAAAACTTAAAAAGAGTTTATTTCCAATATTCTAATAACTGACATCGAAAACGAAAACAAGAAGGACAAACAAAAAACAATAAGTAGAGAAACTACTGCTCCATCAGCTACTACTCCATCAGCTCGTCTTCTACTGCCTCCCGAGCTTCTTGATCACCTCTCCCACAGTCAGATAGATGGTTTTCACAAGCGAAGTCGACTTCGCTATCCATTCGAAGAATTCTTGGGTACTCCTCAGCATCAGCCTAGTCTTGGTCAATATAGTACCAATACACAACTGTTCGTGCTGTCGAGCAGTTACGTTACCAGCTTCATTTAAGTCAAATTCTTCGTAGCAGAAGTCGCACACGTAAACGTGATGAACCATATCGTTCTGCTAAGAATTTAAAAAAAAAAAAAAACATCAAAAGTTATTTCATACTTTGATAAAATTGAGCAAAAAAATTCATAAATAGTTAAGTTAGTATCAGGGACAGGGACAAGATTTAATTCATGAGGGGACCGTTTTACTACATATAAAAATTCTTAAAATTATCATATTGATTGAACTTCAAATTCTTAAAATCCATCGTCATTTAAGTCAAATTCTTCGTAGCAGTCGCACACGTAAACGTGATGAACCATATCGTTCTGCTAAGAATTTTAAAAAAAAAAAACATCAAAAGTTATTTCATACTTTGATAAAATTGAGCAAAAAAATTCATAAATAGTTAAGTTAGTATCAGGGACAGGGACAAGATTTAATTCATGAGGGGACCGTTTTACTACATATAAAAATTCTTAAAATTATCATATTGATTGAACTTCAAATTCTTAAAATCCATCGTCATTTAAGTCAAATTCTTCGTAGCAGTCGCACACGTAAACGTGATGAACCATATCGTTCTGCTAAGAATTTTAAAAAAAAAAAAACATCAAAAGTTATTTCATACTTTGATAAAATTGAGCAAAAAAATTCATAAATAGTTAAGTTAGTATCAGGGACAGGGACAAGATTTAATTCATGAGGGGACCGTTTTACTACATATAAAAATTCTTAAAATTATCATATTGATTGAACTTCAATAGAAAAAAAAATATTGAAAAAATTCAAACAAGAACTAGCAAAAAAGGGAAAAAAATTAAGAAAAGTCAATATTTCCAAAATTTAAAAAGAAAGAAAAAAATTGTACTTATAAATATTAAAATGTTCAACAAAGGCAAGTCTAGAGAACTCTTGCCTCTCCTTTGAGTGATTAAAGGAGGTAAATTGCTGAAAGTAAAAAAACATTGCTGAAAGTAAAAAAAACAAGGAGACGACGCTGAAAGTAAAAAAAACTAAAAAGAAGACGACGATGGGAATGAGAGTGAGAATGACCTCTTGAATAGGAATGAATGATGTATTAACGAAATCGTGTGCTTTTATAGACCTAAAAATGGAAAGTTCTCGTTGCAGAATCTTACAGCTAGGAATAGGCGGTTTTGGACCGGGTCCGAATTTAATACTAGTGATTTGGTGGTCTCCAGCCCACCAGCCCACCAGCCGATCCTTTTTTTTTTTTTTTCTTTCTTACAGTTGGTCTTCCGGTCACAACGTTATATAAAAAAATTATACGTCCCTGTTTGGTGATATAGGTAAAAAACCCTACATATGTCCTACTTACCTATAAAATCATATGTTCAAATACAATTATGCATCTTACATATATTTAAATAGTAAGTAATAATTAATCATTGGATCCATTGCTGACCATTAGACCTGTCAATTGCCCTGGTCTGGCCCGGCCCGGCACGAGTCCGATCCGAAAAAAATTGTCCATGTGCCGGCCCGGCCCGGCCTACTATATAGGAACATGACGGATGTTATATCTCAGCTCATAATAGAGGTCCGGCCCGGCCCGGCCCGACCTGTTATAGTGCATGAGCTTGAGAGGTCCGACACAGGTCCGGCCCGGTCCGTCAAAAATTGGGCCGAGGCAGGTCGGTCAGGCCCACTTGACATCTCTACAGTGACCAAACAAGTGGTTTAAATGACAAGTGGATGCATATAATAATGTTATCCCTATCTTTATAAATTGGAATTTTTTGACTTGCCCCTCATTTTGTTTATCCGAATTAAGGGTGCACTCACTGTTTTGCATTAATGTACCCCTCCTCCCCCCCCCCCCCCCCCCCCCCCCCACACACACACACACACGCACACACATTGGACGGATTATGTCAAAAATATTTTTTTTTTGACCAAAATGCCCTTGTCTTCTTCCTCCCTCTTTCCTCTAACCCCCCCCCCTCCCTCCCCGGCCACCGCCACCGCTCCCCCGTCCGCCACCGCCCCCCTCCCTCCGCTCCACCCTTCCCGCAGCCGCAGCAGCGACAACAATAGCAACCGCGGCGGCAGCAGCAACGACAGCGGCGGGGGCGTCAGCAGCGGCAAGCGGCGGAGACGGGAGGCGGTGGCCGCCAGGGGAGGGGGAGGAAAGAGGAAGAAGAAAATAGGAGGAACATTTTGGTCCAAAATTTTTGGTCAAAACGTTTGACTGTTAATTTTTAACGTAATCCGTCAAATGTGGGAGGTGATGTATATTAATGCAAAACAGTGGAATGCATCCTTAATTCGAACAAACGAAGTGGAGGACAAGGAAGCCCACTTCCAAAATGAAAGTCCAATTCCAGTTTCAGTAGTGACTTACGAGAAACAAACAGTCTGTAACTCCTCTTTTTCATGTGTTTTGTTTTCTCCATTTGCTCCTACTTCAAAAGGCTAATTCTAAGGGCACACAACATTTTAATACGGGACATGCCATGAAAGTAGAATTTTTAATGGGGATATCCTAAATTTTATTTGGAGCTAGTCGACCCCAAAAAATTAGGGTTTCTCCGCTGGCGGACGCGTGCGAGAGAGGCGCTACTGGCGGCCTCGTGCGCTCCGGCCTCGCGCGGGAGAGGCGCGGCGCTCTCTGCCACCAGCTTCATCGAGAGGAGAGGATAGGAGCCAGGAGGGGATCGACCTTGGATGGCTAGGGCGAGGCCGGAGCGCACGGGGGAGGGTGTCCATGGGAGGGTCCGCCGCCACTGAGCACCGCTGCGTCTTCGTCGACGCGGACTGCAACTAAGTTGGCAGTCCTACTTTATGTGTAGGACTGACATGCGGCTAGTCCTAAATAACTAATGGGGATAACAAACTTGTAAATTTTTGGAAAAATTTGGGCTACCCCCAAGTGAAAAACAATGTGCCCTTATAATTAGCCCTTCAAAAATGAAACCCATCTTCTCCATCAAGAAATCATGCAAGAAAAGGAAAAAAAACGAAAAATTTCATCAGAAGCATTAGAATTTAAATAAATTGCGTAAAAGGAACTAATTTTGTGGAAATTATTGACAGAGCATCGTCACGTCCTATTTTAGGGTGTAAAAAATTAAACGTCCTAAATTTGGGCGTGAAAATGTTTAACCGGTTTAACACCCCCGCTAACCATCATTAGGGGTGCAACTCGGACGGGCTAAACTCGAACCTGATCGGGTAAACCCGTTAATGGGTTGGGTTCGGGTTGAAGATATTCGGCTTCGGGCTTGGTCTCGGGTTAAAATATTTGAACCCGATCAAAAATCGGGTTGGGCTTGGGTTCATGTATTAGGTAACCCGAAGAACCCGAAACCCGACATACATATATATATATATATATATATATATATATATATATATATATATATATATATATATAGCTTTCCTTTTTTTTTGTTATTTTGGTCAGAGGAGATGGCGGCGCGAGCGCAGTTGGGTCGGGGGTTTCTCTTTCGTGGGGATGGAGAATTGAGGGAAAGCTCTGATCGCAGCTTTCCTTTTTTTTTTTGTTATTTTGGTCAGAAGAGATGGCGCCTTCTCCATTTTTTTTTTCGTCTGATCTGATCTCATCCAACGGCAGAGAGCGCTCGACCGCAGGAAACAAGCCTGAGGCCGACCTCAGGCCCATTTTTCCGATATATATATATATATATATATATATATATATATATATATATATATATATATATATTTTTGATTATGCATTTAATATTACTCTTGTTTAAAATTATTTCAAATATCATATTAGAGTCCGATAAATCCGATCCAACCCGAGTCCAACCCGATCCTCCCGGCTTGGTCTTGGGCTTCATATGTTGAACCCGAAGTCGGGTCGGGCTTGGACTTAGGCTAGGCTTATGATCTATCGGGTTGGGCTCGGGTTGACCTCAAACCCGACCCAACCAGCCCGAGTTGCACCCCTAACCATCATCCCTAAACACCCAAATGTCACTTAAACAAATCCACAAAATATAACGCCCAACAAAGGGGCGTGGTTTTTTTTTTTTGGCGCCCTATTGAAGGGAAGGGCGTATATTTTTTTAATTAAATTTTGGTGTTGTAAAAATATTATTTTTACTGTAAAATTATATACGTTGTAAAAATAGCCGTTGTGAAAATGTAAGAAAATATATATATATAAAAACGCATATATAAAAAAATGCCCCAAAATGGGGCGCCAAATAAAAAACAACGCCCCTTTTTATGGGCGCATATTTTTCATAATGCTGCTTTGTTTACTTTTTAAATCCATTCTTAAACCCATATTTTCCACTCCATTAACCCATTCCTTATTTACTTCTAAAACCCTTTCCACTCCATTAACCCGTTCCTTTACTTCTAAAACCCGTCTTTTACTTCTCTAAACCAATTATTCATTATCTAATCTATTTTTTTTAATTCTGACGCCCAAATAAAGAGTGTAAAAATTTATACGCGATACTCTATATATAATTTTGAAAAACTTAGTTCCTGCTATACGATAAAGCTGTGTTTGATTGGGCTTTTTTTCCATAGAAAATATTGTTACCACAAAATTTTCACCTTTGTAGTGTTTGATAGCTTATATTTTCCATGGAATTATTTTCCATAAAACTATCATTTTCCATATTTTCTTCAAAAATAGTGGAAAATAAAACTTGTCCAACCCATAGAAAAATATCATTTTCCATGGAAAATAGTAATGACAATCAAACACCCAAATTAAGTTTTCCATGAAAAATTTTAAATTTCCATGAAATTTTTTTTCCTAGAAAAATAATTCCATGGAACTAATTTCTTTTCCACGTATTTTCCACCTTGCAAAGGTGTGTTTGATTGGCTTTTTTTCCATGGAAAATATTTCCACCACAAATTTTCCACCAATTGTAGTGTTTGATAGCTTATATTTTTCATGGAATTATGTTCCAAAAACCTATCATTTTTCATATTTTCTCCTAAAATGGTGGAAAATGAAACTTGTCTAACCCATAGGAAAATATCATTTTCCATGAAAAATAACTATTTTTCTTGGAAAATAATGACAATCAAACAACCAAATTAAGTTTTCATGAAAAATTTTAAAATTTCATGAAATTTTTTTCCTAGAAAAATAATTCCATGGAATTAATTTCTTTTCTACGTATTGCTTACCGTACAATTTTCCGGAAAAAAAGGACGAGATCTCCACGTGGATTCTGGAGTTCGTCCTTCGCCAGGACATCCCCTCCGCCCTCCTCCGCCGCCTCGTGCTCCTCCTCCTCCCCTCCCCCTCCCCACGCCTCACCAAAACCCTACTCCTCCGCCACCTCCTCTCCCTCCTCCCCAAGCTCTCCACCGAAGCCCTAGACTCCATCGAGCTCCTCCAAACCCTAGCCCCCACCCCCAACCCCGACCTCCTCCGCTCCGCCTACCTCCACGTCGCCGTCGGCGCCACCTTCTCCTCCCCCAACTTCCCCGGCGCCGTCGAGGACATATGGACGGGGAGAGTCGGGGGCCTCCTGAAGTCCTCCGGCTCGTCGAAGGACGCGCTGGCCTCGGAGGAGCTGTCGGAGTGGAGGAGGAGGATGGAGGCGGCCTCGTCGAGGGACGAGGCGATGAAGGAGGGGTGGGACGCGCAGGGGGGGGTGGACGCGGTCGCGGCGTACGCGAGGGCGGAGTTCGAGGCCATGGGGCCGACGTTCCTCGAGGCGGCCGCCGAGTACGTGAGGGTGATGGGCGAGGCCACGTCGGGGGCCGCGGAGAGGCGGAGGAAGGGGAAGATGATGGCCGCGGGTTCCAGCAGGGGTAATCTCGGTCTCACTTTGTCTGTTTGTTTAGTTTGATGCGAATGTGAAGGAAAGTTCTAGTCTTTTTAGACCGTGAATGATGATTTTGTTTAAAGAGTTTCTATTGATTATAATATTTTTAAAGGGCCGGCTATACACACCCCAAGATTTGATAAGGACATTACATTTCAAAAAAAAAAAAATCTTCCTATTCTACCCTTGCTGCTGAGCACACCCCCTCCCCTCCCCTTCCCTTCCCCCCTCCCCCGACCCGCCGCCGCCTCCTCCCCCGACCCGCCGCCGCCTCCTCCCCCGACCCGCCTCCGCCGAACCCCCCCCCTACCCCGGACCCGCCTCCTCCTCCTCCCCCCGCTTTCCGATCCCCCCTCCGCCGACCATAAATTGTTGTTAAAACAAAAAAAAAAATTAGGAAAAAAATTTGGGTGTATTCACGGGTAGGTTCGACCCTGGTTTGTCGAACTCACAGGACAATGTTCGACCCACGACAGTCGAACTATAGTGTGTACGTTCGACCAGAATAAGTCGAACAAAAGATGGCATGCTCGATTAGAATATATTCGACCAGTGTTTGTCGAACACAAGAAGACACGTTCGACCAGTATTTGTCGAACATAAGAAGACATGTTCGACCAATACTTGTCGAACAGACCATTGTCCGTTCGACAAGTATTTGTCGTGCTTGTCGCAGAAAATTTTTTTTGGGTGGGGTGTTCTTAGAAAGTCTTGGGGGTATATTGGTCTTTTAACATGACATTTAAGTTATGTGGGGTGTCCTTAGCAAGTGTTGGGGTATGTATAGCCGGCCCCTATTTTTAAACCGGCAACATTTGAACTTCCGGATAGTTACACTGTGAATGCGACAACAACTGGTAACCTTGATATGATATTTTTATTGGTTTAAAAGTGTATAAAGCTGCAAAGTTTGAACTTTTATGGTTCGCGGAAGGAAAGGGAAGGAAGGAAATCAATTCCTTGTTCTTTCCTTTCCTTTGGGAAATTGCAGTTTCCATCTATTTTTCTTTCCGGCGTTTGGAGAGACCAAGGAAATTAGAAGGAAAAGTGAATCCTTGGTTGGATGTGGGGAACCACTTTTTCCCCATATTTTTCTTCCCTATGGGAATCATTTTCTTTTCCTCATACTCTCCTTTGACATCCAAAGATAGGAAAGGAATGACTTTCCTTTTCCAATGCTACGATTCCGCAAACGAAACGAGGCTTAGTGATTTCGAGGGTTGTAATGAGAAGCTGTACTGAAAATGGAAGTTTCTAACATTTCTATTTTATTTTGGCTTTCTTTTACAAAAATAGCCGGGAGCAAAAGGAGGAGGAAGAAGAAGAACGGTGTGAATGCGAAAAGGGGTAATCTTGATTTGAACTTTTACTTAATCCGATGTGAAGTTATTAGTTCTAATGAGATTTTAGTTTTAAATGGAATTGCGACACAATGAGTGATGAATCTAGGGTGTGTTCTCAGTCTCCCATGCCAATTTCTTGAATAGGGGATGGTATTATTTCTAAAAGTGTGTTGTTGATTTAGAAGTCCACAAAGGTGGTGAACTCAGATCACTGATTCGGAGGGTTGGAATGAGAAACTGTACTGAAAGTAAAGGTGTTTGATTCTTGATTTTGTCATTCTTTTTCTAAACTCATAAAAAAATAATTAAAACTATAGTTGTGCACTTGAATATTCAACCTACTGATGCTCTCTTTTAAGAAATTGCACAGCTGTATGCTTGTTTTACTTAATTATTGAATCTAACACAACTTCTTTTTATAAATCCTTTGTAACTCTTTTTAATTCCAAGACAACACCCGATCCTTGAGAAGTTATCATTTACAAATTTGTTATCTGGTATCCAAGTTATAAATAACTTGTTATTTGTTGTTGTTGTCAGTATGCAATCCTATACTTACACCAGAAGTCCAGAAAGTGAGAGAGGCCCTTATAAGAAGTTCTAAGGCTTTGCAAAATGTGGTTGAAGATCCACTCCCACGTGCGAAGGATACATGTTGAAGAACCGAGAGAAAGTTCTGACCAGGTAAACACTATTTACTTATGTTTCTCTTATTTTACTTTTCTGAAATGATTGTCTAATTTCTTATGATGAATCCATTTGATTTGAGAAGTCGGAAAAGAATCATAATATGGCGGACAAGAGTGCACAAGTGCATCCTGCGGACGATGCTCCAGAAGGTATCCATACAGAAGGGAGAAGCAAGCACCCAAATGATGCTACAAAAGCTAGTCTTGTGGATAGGAATCCAACTGCGCAAACCTATGAGGTACTTTGATTAGCCGACTTTATCCTTTATTTTTAATTTTAATTTTTTTCTCCAGATTGATCTATTTCTTCCATTGTACCTACATAAGATCATTTATTTACTTATGCTCTTTTACAAGATTGATTTCCTCATTTCCATTGAGTTCAATGAATAATGCAGCGGTGAGATGAAAATTTTATGGTGCTCCATGTTGCATGATATGAGACATTCCTTATTTTCGTAGATAGATGTTTAATTACATCCTTTTTAACAATAATTCCATAAATAGAATACCCTAACACTTCGAAGCATATTGAACGGTGTGATTTGGTTTTTTGTCACAATCATTTCGCTGCAACTTATATTTTTGAGTTAAGCTTCAATACATCCTAGTATATAAGGTATAGCTTGCTTGCAGATGCATCCTTGCGGATCATGCTGCATCGCCATTATATCTGTGACTGTTGCATTTTGAGAATGTGCATGGTTACTTCTAGATCATTTGCTTCTGGTATGAATACTATGGCTCTCTTGCAGACTCGATAAGCATGGACGTTTTGGTTCTATGAATAGTCTATCCATGTTTGCCACATATAGCACCCCATGGAGCCATGCCCACTTTAGAAAGTGCATATGCTCTTATTCAGGCTCGTTATGTCCTGTTTACATTGTGGATGCCTGAATGATATACATGCTCGTGTTAGAATAGTCCAGGATTCCACACCATTTTGTGTTTGGTTTTGTTTTATGATATCTTTTCCTTGGATTTCTTAGTCTTTTACCCATTATGAGTTCTAGGTATGTCTTTCTATGAATAGTTTAAAAAAAAAAAAAATTAGTCCTCGTGCTTTTTTAATGAATTTGAGAATAAAATTACTCGTTTTCCTGTCAAAATCTGTCAATTTATTATTGTTTTGGTGAATATGTTATATTCTTGTACATTATAGCTTTTCTTGCCTATGTTCCATTAATTTTATTATTTCAATGGGACAACGACTCTATTGACTTCTCATCTGAAGATGGAACCGAGCCATCGAAGAAGCTTCACCTACCTACCCAAAGGACAAAGCCATCTTCTCCACTGAAAGGTTTAGAAGTAAATCAAAAGTAAAATTAGCTAGAGGAAGGAAAAGGAGGAGATGGACTGTACTTGAAGAAGATACTTTAAGAATAGCTGTGAACACATATGGTAGAGGAAAATGGAAAAAAATTCTTAACTCCTGAGATTTTTGAAGATAGAACAGAGGTTTGATTTGGCTTGGCTTAGCCTAATATTCTTTATGTGGTCTCTAGTGAAGTGGTTATTTATGCTATTGTCTCGTCGAACAGGTGGACTTAAAGGATAAGTTGAGAAATATGACACGGTAGTAATTTGAAGCTCTTCATAACTTTTGTCCTTTTAAAGGTATGGTAAGTCTCAATAGTTATAGTGTGTTATTTTTTCGTTCTTTTTAGTATTTACGTAATGCTAAACATGAATAAGACTTTACAGAATCAGCAGTCGAGAAATAGGTGCTTAGAGCTTAAATGCTCTAATACTATATGCTAAAATGGAGAATCTGGTGCATATAACTCTTAATTGAAAGGGTCAATCTTGTTTCATCCAGCCACTTCAAGATATTTAACATGCTTTATGTTTTTATCTGTATTTATTCGGTAACAATGATAATTGATAACGATCTTATTCTTTCCTAAATTGTCTTTTTATATGGATTAAATCATGAAATGATAACCTTATTCTAGAGGCTATCAACTATGGCAAATAAAACTGGTAACTAGAGGAGGTCGACATGTTCCGAACTATGCTTAATTCGATTTAACCACTACCGACTCGAATTTATCACTTTTTGATATCAAATTTATCAATATTTGACCATACTCATTATGTCCAACCTAGTTTAGCCATTCTTTGATCGGACTTCTTTGAAACTTTGATCAGATATTTTATGTTCGACTTTGTATGATTTTTGTTACCTGTTGACAGTGGGGTGACATGACCAACTATGATTCATATTTCTTTCTCTTTTTTTTAATCCGCCCATATTCTTTAGGCTTACATCAAATTGACAGACTCCATGGTTGTCAAAATTGGAAATGCTTATTGTGACAATTCCTTGGAAATTATAGAAGTTTGATAGTTCCTGGAATGTAGTCTCTTGGATGATGATTAGTTCTGTTAATCAAATTATGAGTAAACTGTTAGAGTGGGTCTATGTAGTCTACTTGAGTCCTGCATTGGATATAGTTGCATGGGGAAGGTTCTCATCCTCCTATATTTATGTACTCGAATTACATCAATAAAATACTCCCAATGTAGTTTCTACACGGTATTGTAGCATCCTAGACCTCTACCATCACCAAACTAAACCCTTGTTCTCCTTCCTGTCCCTAACCCAAGCCCCACCATCCTTAAATCCCTGAAACCTTAATCCCCTTCGAAAAAGCTCACTAAAGTAACCATGTTTCCTATACCCAAACCTCATCCTCTTTCCTATCCAAAACCCTAACCGCAACTCTTTAGCAACTCTAATCCTAGCCCATCATCTCCCTAAAAACTAACAATTCCTTGGAAATTATAGAAGTTTGATAGTTCCTGGAATGTAGTCTCCTGGATGATGATTAGTTCTGTTAATCAAATTATGAGTAAACTGTTAGAGTGGGTCTATGTAGTCTACTTGAGTCCTGCATTGGATATAGTTGCATGGGGAAGGTTCTCATCCTCCTATATTTATGTACTTGAATTACATCAATAAAATACTCCCAATGTAGTTTCTACACGGTATTGTAGCATCCTAGACGTCTACCATCACCAAACTAAACCCTTGTTCTCCTTCCTGTCCCTAACCCAAGCCCCACCATCCTTAAATCCCTGAAACCCTAATCCCCTTCGAAAAAGCTCACTAAAGTAACCATGTTTCCTATACCCAAACCTCATCCTCTTTCCTATCCAAAACCCTAACCGCAACTCTTTAGCAACTCTAATCCTAGCCCATCATCTCCCTAAAAACTAACCCACGAAACCCGTTAACTCCAGCTGCTGCCCATCCCTGACCGTCGTCTGCACCCCCATCCCAATCCTGCAATGCAGTGAAAAAATAGCAATGGGAAACATAATAAAAAGGTCATCTGAGTGCTAATAGACTCCTATTAAAAAGAGAGAATATGTTGAGCTAATAAATTGTTAAGAAGTACATTGTATTTTAAAAACAGCATGACTGCTAGAATCCTCTTTGACCTTTTAGCTATTCTTGATCTGTTTTAACTGTTTTAAAACAGATGAAGCAGACAATTATACCATCACATATTTTAAACCAGCGACTCCAAAGCTTAGCATGCAATTTTAGCTTCGTAGCAGGCTACATCTGTTAATGAATGCTCCTCCGTAATTTAACTATTTAATTACTTACATTTTCTAAATGATCACAACAATATGGATTTTCTCATTAAGTACTGACAAATGAGGCCTAGATTACTGTTCTAAGTATCAACGTTTTTTGATCTACGAGTTGAACTGGTTGGTCATTTAGTCTTGTCAGATGTTCGATAATTTGTTGTTCTTTCCATTATTCTATTATATTAGATAGTTAACATCACTTTTGTAGAGCATTTATCTGTGAGATTATATTTGATTTTCATTTGTCTGAAGTTGTTTTTTTTTTCTTGTTCACATTGTAACAGGATTGTCTTGGGTGATTTTCTTGATATGAAAATCACCATAGATGGGTGACTTTTGAAAGCTCGACAGCCAACATTTTTAACTTCAGCTAGATGTATCTGGAACAAAATCCACAAATTCTCTCGCTGGTGATGATACATTTTTGTTATTTTTGTAAACAGAAGTCATTTGTAATTATGATCATTTAGTTACTCTAGCAACCAAGTTGTTGCCTACAAGTTAAAACTCCCCGCCCATCGCAACTCTTTGTGATGGTGCTTTGAATGTGGGAGCAGGTCCTGTACTTTCAGTCTAAAAATAGCTTTGGTTAATTGGATGTTTGTTACTGAACTTGTTTGTTTAAATTACGATGTTATTGGTATTTTGTTCCTTTGGCTTTCTTTACAAACTGGTCTGATACTCTTTGTTCAAGTGTAGCAGTAGCACTCTAATTTGAGAGTCCTTCCTACAAACTAGGGGTGAGCAACGGTTCGGTTGAAATCGAACTGGTGTATATGAATACCGTAACAAACGAAAACTGTATTTCTCAAAACCGAAAATCGAACCATTTATATAAAATCTGAAGCAAAACCGAATCGAATTAGTTCGGTTCGATTTTCGGTCGGTTCGGTTTCATAGGTCAAAGTGCCGGACCTTCAATTTTTAAGCAAAATGAGCCTATTTAAATAAAAATATATATATGGCAGTATTGTATTTATGAATTATTATATTACATAATGTGAAACACACACACACACACACACACACACACACACACACACATATATATATATATATATATACACACACACACACACACACACACACACACACACACACACACACGATAGAAGTGGAGGATATATATATATATATATATATAATAATAATAATGGAGCATCTAGGGTTTCGGAACAGGGAGTTTCTCCAAGGAGAGGCAAGCCAGCCGACGGATGTTTCTCAAGACACGGGAGACCCGGCCCCTCGCGACGAAGGGGGAGGGTGGACGACGGTGGAGCGCCGTCGCCGACCGAGCCTACAAGGCCGTAGAGAATGACAAGGGGGAGGAAGCACGCAGCTCTGGAGACAAGGAGATGGCAGATCTATGCAAAATAGGCCGCCGCAAGGCCCCAACCGCCGTATGGGTAATCCACGAAAGGAAGCGGGAAATAAACCAAGGGGGAACGATGGACATCGGGCTCTTGGAGAAGGAAGGAAGATGTTGGCTTCGCAAAAGACAGGAATCACAACTCAAAAAGAAGACAACGCCCGCCGACCCCGGACGGCCCCAGTATCTTAGGCAGATTTATGTAAACCTGCAGCAGTCCAAGAAGAAGTAGAGTTGCAATACGTCGAACCCCAAATGATCGAAGGAAGGAAAGTAGTGGAGATCACAGCAGACGACATAGAGGAGACTTCGACGTATTGAAAGAATACACTAATACTGTATGTGATGGGAAATAAACCCTATTACGGACAGTTGAGAGCATATGCCTTAAGGGTCTGGAAACCTAAAGGGGAACTGGAGATATTCTCACGAGAGAACGGATTCTATTTCATTAAGTTTGACCTAGCAGAAGATCTGGAGCACGTTCTAGAGGGGGGACCGTGGACGTTCGACGGAAGGTTGGTGGTGCTAAAGAGATGGTACCCTGAATCATGCTTCGAGAAGGATCGGCTCTCGTCAATTCCTATATGGATCAGGCTCCCCTGGCTATCCCCCCAGTTATGGAGTACGCCGGCCATTATGAAAATTGCTAGCATGGTGGGGAAGCCTATTCGAACAGACATCCTCACAGCCCGACGCAAAAGATTATCCTATGCACGTGTGTTCGTTGAAATTGAAGTCTCCCAGGAACTGCCACGACAAGTCGAGCTTATCCTTCCAAATGGAGAGGTAAGATGGCAGTCCGTCGAATATGAGTGGGTGCCACCATCTTGCATGAACTGTAGGTGCTTCGGACATGTCAAATCTCATTGCCACGAGCGGGTGATACAATTGGAAGAGGGGACGCCGGCTAATACCAGCCCGCTAGAGGAGGAAGAGGGAAATAGAGGAGGTCGACAGGAAGATATGAGGCAAGAGATGAATGAAGGAGTGGTGATGGAAGAGGATCACGTCGATTCAACTCAGAGGGTTAACGAGCCTATGGGGGGACAAGGAGATTCTCTACTAGGGAAACGGCAGGTTCCGGAGAAAGAAGGAAGCGATGGAGGAAACCTCCAGCTATCCATATGGGAGAACAGACCTATCAGCGGTGAACTGCAGGAAGGGGCGAATAGCATGGCCATGGTTAGCTTGCAACCAACAACCAGTGCAAGGGAGGACAACTCGGGAGGAAGGGTTGCCAAAGTGGTTCGATTATACGGGGAAGGAAACCGGGAACAAACAAACAGAGGATATTATCGGGATCTTGCAGAAAGGAATTGCACAAGTACAGGGGACCCTACAACAGAGAACCCTCTCTGGCTCGCCCGATTGCAGAGAATTAGCTCGGAGAGGGTGAACGACAATGTCCGGACCAACGAAGCGGTGACAGACACGACTCAATCTAATCGTCCAAGAGAGAGTCTTCGCAACACGACGGACGGCCAAGCTTCTCATTAATGACGGTATTAACCTGGAATGTTCGGGGGGCAAACTCGGTGGGAAGGTGGAAGGAAATTCAGCAGAGAATTTGGAGTTCTAAGGTCTCGATTGTGGCTATTCTAGAGAGTAAAATTAAGTCGATGGACATGCTTAAGCAGCGAACTCCTACTAATTGGGAGGTCGCCCATAACCTCCTTCCGGGAGGAGCGGCACGGATTTGGGTTATGTGGGATGCTCGTGAATGGACGAAAAACGTCCGATACTGCTCGGATCAAATAATAGCTCTTAACTTCATCAATAAGGGTGGACTAGAAGTAGTTCTTGGGGCCGTTTATGGTCATAATGATCGGCGTCTAAGAGAAAGATTGTGGGAAGATATCACCAGATTATCTACCGAATTGCAGAACCAATCACCATTCCTCGTCAGCGGAGATTTCAATGCCATATTAGCAGGGCATGAGAAAGACGGAGGTAGACCAGTTCCACCCAATATCCTGGCAGATTTTCAAAATTGTTTAACCAGGTCGGGACTTGTTTTGTGGAAAGAACGGGGCAAATTTGGACTTGGAACAATAGCTCAACCTCCAATCGGGTTCAATGTCAATTGGATAGAGCTCTTTGTAATATGAGGTGGCTCGAGATGTTCCCCAATGTCAGGGTGGAGGGTCTCCAAGGGGAACTAGCGACCACGCTCCCTTTCTCATCCGAATGGTTCCATTGCTGCAAACTGGAAGACGACCATTCAGATTCTCGAATGCGTGGACATTGGTTGAAGGGTATAATGAAGCGGTCAGCAAAGGTCTACAGTTGGATGTTATGGGCAATCCTCAGTTCAGACTTATTCGTAAACTTAAGCAGGTGAAATATGAGCTCAGGAGATGGAATAGGCGAAGGCCGCCCCATTCGCTTGAGGAAAAAATTCAGCAGCTCTAAGATGTGCAAGAGCAAATTAAAGAGTCCCCGTTTGATCCAGAGTTGGCGAGTCGAGAGGCGGTCTTGCAAGAAGATGTTCGCAGGCTTAGATTCCAAGAAGAAGTCCATCTGAAGCAAAGAGCTAAATGCTCGTGGCTGAAAGATGGAGATCGTTGTACGAAATTCTTTCATGCGACGGTTAAAGCTCGGCAAAATAGGATCTCAGTGGCCACTCTAATTGATCCTAATGGTACTCTTCTCGACCAGGCAGAACATATAAAGGACTTGGCGGTTGATTACTACAGACATCTCTATACAGCGCCTGATGAGGAAGAGGCGCTTCCTGAGATTATTTGTAAGAGGATTGTTACGGATGCAGGTAACGCGAGACTCAGGAGGAGGATCCGGATGGAAGAAATCGAGAGCGTTATTAACAATGCTGATCCGGATAAGTCCCCAGGCCCGGACGGTTTCAACGCTGCATTCTTTAAGCAACACTGGCTCCAATTGAAGGAGCTCCTATTCCATGTAGTGGATGATTTCTTCACTACGGGGAGACTCATTAGAGAACTGAACCATACGTTCTTCGTGCTTATTCCTAAAAAAGAAGGGGCTACCAAGTTGGGGGATTTCAGGCCTATAGCTTGCTGTAATTTTATTTACAAAATTAGTACTCATATTATGTGTGACAGGATGCAGGATATTATGAAAGGTCTCATCTCATTGAACCAGGCCGCTTTCATCAAAGGGCGGGCCATAGCGGACAACTGCCTCCTCGCTCATGAGCTAGTTCGAGATTTCAATATGGAAGGTGGTCGCAAGGGGTGCTTAAAACTGGATTTGAGAAAGGCATACGATACGGTGAATCGAAGATTCGTCTGTAGGATTCTTACTGCTATGGGTTTTGATCAATGGTGGGTGGATCGAACTGAAGAATGTATAACCACACCGTCCTTCTCCGTCATTCTCAATGGACAACCTAATGGGTACTTCACTAGCAGCCGGGGACTACGACAGGGAGACCCCCTGTCTCCGTATTTATTCACTATTGTTATGGAGTTTTTTACTTGTTTGATGGATGAAGAAGTTCACAGGAATAATATCACGCCTCTCTTCCGCCGCATTCGTCCGATAGTATCCCATCTCATATACACGGATGATTTGCTGGTGTTCATGGAGCCTACTGACAAAGGTGTATCTACGCTAGAGCATTTGCTGGAGGTATTCAGGAGAGGTACGGGTCTGGAGCTAAACAAAAACAAGTCCCAGATATTCTTCAGTAAAAGTTGTCCGCAGCAAACAGTTTGGGCGGAGAAGCTCGGGATTGAGCCGGGCCATCTACCGGTTAGATATCTTGGTATCCCCTTGTCGATCAACTATGTATCTAATTCGGATTGCATGGGATTAATTGGTCAGCTATGTGCAGAGGAGGTTGGAGGGATGGCAGTCCCAACTTCTTTCGTTCGGAGGACGTATAGAATTGGTGCACTCCGTCATTTGGGCGATTACAGGATACTGGTTCCAGGCTGTCATTGTGCCGCTTGGAACGCTGAAAGAAATAGAGCACCTTTGTGCTAACTTTGTGTGGAAAGGAGGGATGCACACAATAGCATGGGAAGAGCTTTGCCAGACGAAGGAGGAAGGCGGCATTGGACTAAGGTCCCTTCGGACCCTCAGAGAGGTAGCTAAACTAAAGCTCGCATGGCGATTTTTGACCGGAACTTCCATATGGGCTTCACGGATGCGAGCTCGATACGATAAGTCAGGCAATTTCTGGGTAATGGAAAGTAACAATAACTTCTCCGTTACGTTTAAACAAATCCTCGCCCAAAGATTGACACTTAAATCTTGTATTACGAGAATGGTGCGGAATGGATCCTCGACCAACCTATGGAAGGATCCATGGCTTAATAAGCAGAGCTTCGTCGATCGTCTAGGATGGCCTACATATGAGATGGTAGGGTATGATGCTCCTCTGAGCAGTATTATCGAAGGCGGGGAATGGCGGGTGAACAACCGCCACATCCAACAGTGGTTCGGTGAAGAGATAGAAAGCATTCATATTCTCAATGAGGCAGGAGATGACTATTGGGCCTGGGATGGTACGGCAGACGGTACCTTTGCTCAGGGACGGGCGTATGAGGCGATACGGATGGTATTTCCCTTGGTACCGTGGTCGGAGGTGGTCTGGGACAGAGAGGCTGCGAGTAAGTGGAAATTGTGTCTCTACAAAGCTATCAGGGACAGATTGCTGACTAGGGAACGACTGCTCCGGTTTGGAGTTCAGATTCCTGATATGAGCTGTGTGCTATGTGGAGGAAGTAATGAAACTAGAGACCACCTGTTTTTTGAGTGTCCATTCTCGGACAGGATATGGCAAAATTATAGACAGGAGATGGGATTACAGAATAGACTGCATACTACGCTGATGGAAATAGTGAACGAGGTAAGCGGGATGGGAGCACAAGGCAAGCAGAATTTTAGAAAGGCGAGAATTCGACTGCTAGTTGCGGTTTGGCATATATGGAGAGAACGTAATGGTCGACTGTTCCAAGGAAGATATCTCTCATATACCGGTCTCCTAAACAACATCAATACTAGGGCTGCAAACGAGCCAAGCCGAGCCAAGCTTTTGTAAGCTTGAGCTTGGCTTGACTAGAATTAATCGAGCTCAAGCTCGAGCTCGAGCTTGATAAAATTTTTATTTTAGAGCTTGAGCTTGGCTCGAGCTTGTTTATATTAAGCTTGAGCTTGGCTTGGTTTGAGCTTGAGCTTGGCTTGATAAATAAGCTTGATTCAAGCTTGATAAACAAGCTCGATAATCTCAAAATCAAGCTCGTTAAGCTTGATTTCAAGCTTGATAAACAAGCTCGATAAGCTCAAAATCAAGCTTGTTAAGCTTGATTTCAAGCTCGCTCAACTTTATTTCAAGCTCATTAAGCTTGATTTCAAGCTTAACGAGCTTGATTTCAATCTAGTTAGGTTTGAATTCAAGTACATGTAATATTAACAATTTATTTAAAAAAGTTCCTTAATATCAATTATTAAGGACATATAAGTATATAATGCACAAATATATATAAAATTAGAATTTAATAAAGAACAAACGAGCTTCTAAACAAGCTCCTAAACGAGCTCTTAAACGAGCTTCTAAACGAGCCAGCTCGCAAGCTCATAAACGAGCCAGCTCGCGAGCTCAAACGAGTCGAGTACTTCTAAGCTTGAGCTTGGCTCGTTTATTAAACGAGCTCGAAAATGAAGCTTGATTCAGCTTGTTTAGTAAACGAATCGAGCTCAAACGAGCTTTTATCGAGCCGAGCTTCGAGCAGCTCGCGAACGGCTTGGCTCATTTGCAGCCCTAATCAATACGGACATCACAATTATAGAAGAAAGGAGACGGAGACCAGACGACTGAGTATGCAGGAAACACGATAGAGTTCAGAGATACCGGGTTGTAACAGGGAGGCTGGGTTGGAGTCTTTGTAATTAGCTTTCTGTTGAGCTAACTGATGTTTGTACTATTTTAGTTTTCTCATTAATAAGAAGAACCATTTGCTTCAAAATATATATATATATATATATATATATATATATATATATATATATATATATATATATATATATATATATATATATATATATGGTAATTGTGGCGAACTCGCCTACACTAGGGTTATATCTCCGACCCCTTACCACTAGGCAAGAGGTTATTTGCTCTCCCCCTCTCTATATATATATATATATATATATATATATATATATATATAAAAAAAAAAAAAAAAAAAAAAAAAAAATATATATATATATATATATATATATATATATATGAGCCCTTTCATCTTCTGTTGTAAATTATAATTAATATATATCACTATTATATATAAATTATATTATAATATAGAGGTAAAAAAGTAATAATGAAGGCAAATTATAAGGGCACTGCCTTTTTTTACTCGGGTCTAGCCAGGATTAGGGCTAGCCAGGTTGGGAGAAACTTTTACTAGGGCTATCCAAATATTCCACTCAGGGGGCTGTCCAAAGCCCACAGCCCCCCAAACCCAAAAAACCACTCTCATTTCTAAATTTCACTCTCTCTCTTCACAAACCCTAGTTTTCTTCTTCTTCTATCCATCTTCTTCTTCTCCACCATTTCCATTCTAACATCTTCATCAAAACCCTAATTTTTTTCTCATCATCATCATCATCTTCTTCTCCACCATTTCCATCATCACCATCTCCATCAAAACCTAGTTTCTTCTCTTTCCCAATTTCGATGGCACCCAAAAAATTAAATAAACCCTAAAATGTATGAAAATAAAGGTTAAATACTTCTTTCCTCACAAAGAATGCATGAAAATAAATCCTAAAATGCATATTTCACTCTATTATCAAGATTAAAATAAACCCTAACATGTTTTTTTCATTCGGAAATGTCGACTTTAGGACTGCCAAAAATTGTGGCAGTCCTGAAAGGAACTTGCTGTACAGCAAGTATCTTTCAGGACTGCCACAATTTCTGGCAGTCCTCAATATGTCTAGGACTGCCAGAAATTGTGGCTGTCCTGTTGTAGAGCATGTCCCTTTCAGGACGGCCACAATTCATGGCAGTTCTTATTACTTCTAGGACTGCCAGAAATTGTGGCAGTCATGTTATACATCGAGTCTATTTCAAGACTGCCACAATTTCTGGCAGTCCTCATTACTTCTAGGACTGCCAGAAATTGTGGCAGTCCTATTGTACATCGAGTCTATTTCAAGACTGCCACAATTTCTGGCAGGCCTCAATACTTCTAGGACTGTCAGAAATTGTGGCAGTCCTGATATGAATCCAATTATTCTACAACTAGGATTTCTTCCATAGTTTTCTTCTAAAACTAGGATTTCATGCATAATTCTTCTATTAATAAAGAAAAATTGGTTAATAGACTAATCGATTAATAGATTTGATAGATTTGATAACCCAATTTCTTCTACAACTAGGGTTTCATCCATAATGCCCAAACAAGAAGAAAATAAAATAAAATAGGGTTTGGAGAAAGAGATCTGAGAAATTAGAAGAGAGCAAAAAATCAAAATAAACTAGGTTTGCAAAATTGATGTTCTTGTTTTTTTTTTCCTTCTTCTTGTTCTTGTTCTTCTTTTCTTCTTGTGAGGAATGGAGAGAGAGAGGAAGAAAACAAAAATTATAACACTTATCTTTTATACCTACTACTTGGATAGCCCTGAGTAATTTTTTCAGTGGCAAACTTGTAAATAATGGAAAACAGTCACTTGGACAGACCCGAGTAAAAAAGGCTGTGCCCTTATAATTTGCCATAATGAATTGATTTATATAAAAGTCAATTGAGAATAAAATTATTTAATATTCTCTAGTAACTAATATATATTGCATATATATATAAAATTTCGGATATCAGAATTCGATATCCGAATCCAATATCTAAAATTTGTAATTTAAAGTCAAGTCGAATACTAACGAAAATATTACGATATTCGAATTCGATATCCGAAATTTCGAATAATATCCGAAAATTCAAATACGAATGGAATTGTATTCGAATTTTGACTATCCATTGACATTTCTACTTCCTAACGTTTTCCCAACAACAATCCACCCTCCCCATTCCATCACCTGCTAATCCTTTTTTCTAACACGTCATTCATTTATTTGGACTGAAATTGAGGTTGAAAAAAATGTTAGCCCAACGAACATTCAGGAAGCAGGAACAAACGAGATAAATTGTAAACACGAAACCCAATAAGATGGAAAACCGCGAACCGAGACACGACCCGAATCCGGAACCCATTAACAAAACTTGATTATTCGGTGAAACTCTCGTCAAAACGAAGCGGGCACAGAAAGAAAGAGAGAGAGAAAGGGGATCTCATCTAGAACTCTGTCTTCATCTCCACCACCGGAAGTGGGCGGTGGAAGCCATGAGGAGGAGTCGGTCGGACTTAGGGTTTCTTCTTGCGTCGGCGGCGGCGTTGTCGGCGGTGGCGATCTTCGCTCCGTCGGCGTCCGCGGCGGCGGAGGGGTCCTTCCACTCCGTCGGCGGCGGCGGAGGAGGAGGGGGGAAGAGGTCTCTGCTGGGGTTCCGGGAAAGCAAGGGGAACTCCTCCTTCCAGTGCTCTCCCTCCGGCCCCTGCATCCCCTGCGAGTACTCCGAGAAGGTCCAACTTATTTACCATCATACCCCTCTCCCCCCTCCAAAAATCGGTGTCGTGTCCGTGTTCGTGTCCGCGTTTCTGTGGACGCAATCACGACCGACGCTGACACGGGAATGGACACGGCATCTCTTTTTTCTTCAATAGGATTGACCTAAAATTAGCTAGGGTTTTATGTGTCGGTTGGTTTGTGGGAATTCGATAAACTATCAGCTAACAAGCACGAAGTAATAAAGTCAAATGTCAAGAACCTATGTTTCTCGAAGCTAATCCGTAGCGAGACCGAAAATGTTGGTCTTTTAATTGAACAACATTCTTTTGTGCCCATAAGATTCAGCTGAATGCTGTCGAAAATTAGCCCCAGCTATTTCTCTTCCTTTTCCGCACTTTTGGTCTTCTCCAACTTGTAGATAAAGTCATGTATAGAAATGGACTTTCACCTTTGCTGTTGGTATGATCAAATTTGAGAAATATTGGTAGGAAGATTCTTGATCTTTGTTATAGACAACAGTGTTGGCGACTATCTCAATTGTTTTTTGTTTGCAACTTATCGCTTACTTAGTTACTTCTCACATCATATGTGTAGTATAACTCTGGGGCGACTTTTAATTTCGTCAATGTAGTGGCAATAGCATGGTGCACGTGCACCTTTCCCTGCTCACCTTCTTGTAGTGACTTATAATGAAGAAGCTCCGTGAAGCAGGTCATTTCCAGCTCTGGATATCTTCCCCATATCTGCGTACCCAAGTGCCTGATACATACATAGGAGCGAGAGTGTGAGTAAACGAGTCACGGGATTATAGAGGAGTTGAATTACTTGAATCTTGATGCAGTCCACTGGCCATCTATCTTATCCAACCAGAATCTTATTTTTATGCAAGCTTATCGTGCATGCACTACCCACAACTACCAAAGAGTTTCAGCCAATCCCTTTAGTGTTAGAGAAGGTCCCACATCTATCTCATAATATCGTGTTTTATGTCTTACTAGCCTTGCCCAAAGCATCATGAGCTTTTTCATGCATCACCATATCAACTTCCCCAGAAGATCTGCATTCAAACATTTGAAACTTGAAATCTAGGTGTCTTTTCCTCTGTGTTTCTTTCTATCTTTACATGTAACATACGTGATATCTCCTTCCACTAACCAAACAGTTATATAGCCACGTATTAGTATTTCCTTTCTGTTGCCTGTTGGAACTCCTTAATCCATCAATTCCTAACACAGTGTGCACATATAGATGACATATATGGGGATAGATGAGAGGCTGGATTGATAAAATTAGCTTACCACTCCTTGGCAGATTTGCACCCTTCCAACATCGAGATTTTTTAAAAATCTATTTTCTCCACTGCAGGCAAGCAAGCAATCCTTTTCAAACATCTGTTTTGCCTGTTAAACAACTATTGGAATGTGCATTTATATTTGTCAACTTAATTATTAGGACATATTCCTTAAAACTTTGTTAGAATATACGAGACCATATCCTTATAGCATAGGCACTAGGACATCCCTCAGTAGAAACATGCAGTGTTTGCTAATGTGACCGAGAAAGATTGCAAGGATTTTGGATAAGGAAGCTTCAGTTTTGTGCTTGTGTCTAGTTGTTTCATGTTAATTAGGCTTTTTTTTTCCTTTTTCCTTTTTTTTTTTTTGCTTACATGGATGTAATTGGTTTTTTGTAGAATGATGAGAAATATCGCTGCAGTGAAACTGGGTACCGTGTGCCTCTAAATTGTGTGGAAATTCAAGAAAGTTCAAAAGAAAAAACTAGCAACAAAAAACAAAGAAGGCTGTACTCTCATCATGACCATGAGGCAAGTGCGGTTGTGCACAAGCAATTCCTTACTGTAGTAAGAAAACTTAAATGGAGAAAGTTATTAGATGATCCATCAACAAAGGAAGCTGCCAAGCAGAACTACACTATTTATAGGAGCTGCGTGCCGGTTGATGGCGAAGAGAAGTTGTCTGTTCTTGGTTTTGAGGTATGGATTCTAATGATAAAAGCACTTGTTTGTTTAGTTGGCTAAGTTATCTATATTCTTCTCAAACTTCCAGCATTTGTGTTTCATGGCTCTGCTTTGCAACTCACCTGGGTCAAGTATTGTTGAATTAAATTTTTTTTACCTGGTAGGCTATTCATGTTTATACTGCACAGTTAGTATGTATTGTTGACAAGTTCCTTTTTAACTACTTACAAACATCCCACGTCATATAGTGGGACATGGTATAGATACATATTTGTTATGACCTATAAAATATAATGACAGAGAATGAGATGGCCCGACCAGGTATCTAATAATAATGATCGGTGTGATTATTATTCACCTTTTCCCAAAACAATGAGATTGTCTATACGGAACAGATTAGCTCGCAGAGACTCCTTGGATAGATTAATTGACCATATTTAACATCTCCCTTTGGTCAGGCTATAAAATAATGTCCCACAATTCCACACAAAGCAAGAAAAGATTAGAAGATTGTTGCCATAAAACCTTCAAGGCTTATTGGCTTGTTTAAAACTTGCCTCAGTTGGTCCTCTAATTTAAGCTCATACATCATGGGAATCTCGGTCTCCTTCTTGGTGTAGAGCAGGAAAAAGAGCATAAGTAAGGTCTGCCTTTGGTAATAATCTCATAGTTGATGGACTGGGTATGCTAGATGACCAACAAGGCACATCTTACATCACAGGTAATGAGGTAATAGAAATGAAAATTGTTATCCGACAAGATCAAAGTAGTATCTAAATAAGTGGAAATGTGACACCATTGATTGACGAGCTTGAATAATTATCATTACTATGCCTTCTGAATGACTTTTGCTTGTTATTGGTCCAAGAGCAATATTGTTTTGGCCACCCACTTGTTCAAATGAAGACCCGTTATACAATATTACTATATTAGCATGAAGGGACATAATAAATTTAAAAGGTTTGTTCATACTCTTAGTTTCTTTTAAGTGCAATTCTTTTTTTCTAGTGTTATAAAGAAGAAAAAATAATTAATTGAGCAAGAGAGATATTATCATGTTCTAAGACACATAAGCATGCATCCCTCATAGAAGGTTTGCGGCCGTATGGAGTGTGGACTTCCGATTTTTCTTTTAGCTAAAGGAATGAGCATGATATATTGTATTAAGATCCAGAATGCAGTGCATAACTAAGAGCAGCTCTGTTAGCAATTAATCTCCTCTAAATGGCACATGCTCTGGAAAAGATTATGGTTCATGGACTGTCAACATCAAGTTCACATAAATTTCATGCTTTATAATGAATCAATGATACTGTTTTCTGCTTGACATAAATATGTACTAATGTAACTGAGGATTCATGTTTAACTCTTCTCTCCCACCTTCGGCTGACACCCAGGCTCCTAATACTAATATTTCAAAGAGAAAGTATTGTGTTGTTTGTCTAAAATAAAGAATGTATGTCTATTTCCCAGAAGAGGAAATTGTATTCATATAAGCTTAAACGATTGCTTCATACAATGCATATGATGGTGATTTTAGCGTATTGCATGGTTGGTGATGATACAAGATGTAGAAATACTCGTGAAAGAAAAGAAGGTTTATCGGTGCATAAAATTAGGTAATATTTATTTTTCATCAGTTAAAAAATGCAACTTAGAACTGCATGGACACTATGCAAACACTCGAACGTAAAACATTCACATAGCAAGTTAATCATACTAACCTGGAAATTATTTGTCCTGATGTGGTTCCTTAAGGTTACTTATAATCTGCAACCAATGATGCTAAAAGTTTTCATCCTGGTAGAAAAAGTGCCACAATTTTCTTTCATCTAATGTTCAAGTGTTTTATACTTATGTTGACCCTTGATTTGAGCTATAGATATTGCGCTTTTTCTTGGCAAGTAAATTCAATTTAATCAGAGTGCCCCCATATTTTCTGTAAATTCAGATATTACAGTTTAGAAAGACGTTCATTTTCTGATCAGCAGAGTTCTCTATAATTTGACAGATAATGATGGTGGGTCTGTTGCTAGTTAGCGGCTCAGTTGTGTACTTGAAGCAGAAACGTGGTGCCGTTATGCCTGGACTTGGAAGTATTAGAATCCCGTCGACTGCTCCGAGGTTCTAATCGTGTAGAAAATTGTGCATTGGATGGATAGATGGTCGCTTCCTTTTAGTTACTCCCCGCCAGATTATAACCACCACCTGTACAATTTTCCTGTATTCCCCTTCTCTTTCGTACTATGAAGTTGTGGTGTGGGTTATCAACCTGTTACTTGTTTGCTTCACTCTTCTCTTATTTGCTGCAGTAGTATGATCCATTATTGTAAAGTCACATACTGTTTTTTTGTATGTATAAGAGGGCTTGACAGACTGACAATTGCAGGTCAAACTTTTGCAAACTTCTAAATCTTTGCTACAAGAAAACAGCTCTACAGCGTATGCATTTCATGTTTGTAGATTTTTGATCTCTTCCCACATTTCTCTGTATTTTTACCATCAGAAGATGATTACAAATCGCGGCTAGTAGTTTGACTGATAAATCTGGTGCATCTCAAGTGAGGGTATTTTATATTTCTATATATGAACTTCATATTTGCAGGAGAAAAAACAGTTAATCCTCCATTTGAATGATCTATATGCAAGACTTGCTATACATTTAGAGGAAATGGAATAGTTCTCTCCAGTTTAAATGTGTGCTATTTTCCAATTTGTTCATGTGTAGAAATTTTGCGTGTTGATCGACTATATTTACCAGTTTCATCAAGCAATTTATCTGATAAGAGTAAATATTGTTTGTGCAACATAGAACTGTCATCTGACCATCAGAACCTTCATAGAAGCTGATTTTAAGTGCTCCAGTTTCCGTCTGTAGAGGAGAAAACCTAGATCTAACTCTGCCTTCAGATATGATGGATTTATCGACAATCCAATTTGCAACATTTGTAATATGGAAAACCTAAGTTTGTACCATGCTTTATGGAGAAATATAGATAGTTGTACATTGATCAACTATGCTTTATGGAGAAATGTAGATAGTTATACATTGATCAGCTCATGGTTTCTTATTACACTCTACCATGTCCTCTAAATGGTTCATGCCTTGCCAACGAATTCGACATCGAAGAAAAGTGTCGAGTCTGGAGGAATAATGCAGGAACCTGGAAAATACAAACAGCTATGAGTATATATATATAGAGGAGGGATGTGGGAAAAAAAATTTACGGTACAAATTAAATTCTTAAACTACTTAATTTGTCACGAGAGTTTGAACTAATCTATACAGTTTAAAAAGACAATCCAATAGCTGCTATTTTGATATTGAGATTGGGGATTCCGATCCCACATTGTAGTCTCGAATGTAACAAAACGACTTTAAAGATGCAGTATGAATATTGAAGTACGAGGAAATGTTACCTCCTCTACAACCTGCACCTCTGACACCGTATCCGAGTTCAGGAGGCAGCTTTAATGTGCGCTTACCACCTGAATGGTCAGTTATTAGCGAATAGTAGTTATTAAGGAATTAATAGTTTTTAATCCATCAATCTTGAAAATTTGCTCATACCAGTAAGCATAGGTGGGATCCCTTCGCCACCTAAAATTCCCTCATCCCATCCTTTAATGACCTGGAAAAATATCATTATCATGTTATTAGCCAAGAAACACTGCTATAGAGTCAAAAAAAAAGAAGAAAAAAAAAACTCAACTTACTATATCGAAATTAATGGCGACAAGCAAGCAAGTTATGTACTCATTATTAGGTTTTGATTGCTTGATATTTTTGGTCAATTTACAGTTTATTTGATTTGATGCCAGTTGATTAAGTCTCAAGGTTTTTCTTTTCATGTAAGTCTTTCAAATCTAAGTATATTTTTAATAAATAAATAAAAATCAAATCTCATGAATTAGACATCAAAAATATTTATTTTCCAAAGAGTTAAGCTTGTTATTAGATGATTTTGTCATTGATCTATATTCAACAGCAAAAACATTTATTTTTCTTTTTTTTTTATTTATGAACTTCTTGTTACGAAATATCTCTAAATTGTGTCCAACAAAAATGAAGTTCTTCAATTATGGTGGAATTTGAAAGAATGTCTTGACTATTACATTAACAATATTTGTATCATCATCTATAGTAACTTTTTTTTTGTGATTAATTTGGGGGGAAATAGTAAGATCTTGATATAAATTCGACTTTGCACCATTTAATTTTGCTTTTTCTATTTGATTATTCAATTACTTGTACTTTACTAAAGTATATTTTATGATATCCAAACAAATTTGACATATTTTTTAATAGATTACGATTGAAAAATGATGTATTAGGGACACAGCAAATTTTAGACTATTTTTGGATGATATGCACAACGTGTCAAAGAACAGTAACTAAGATTTAAATGAATTTGGAACTGAGAAGAAAAAAAAGGAAAAAGGAAAATGTTACCTCCCCAGCTCCAACCCTGAAAGTGAGCGGCTTTCCGCGGCCATAACTGCTGTCGAAAACCTTCCCATTTTCCAGCTTCCCCACATAATGTGCCTTTATTCCCATAAACCCAGAAAAGTTATTTAAGAAAACAGATACGATACGACATATTTCAGACACGGTGACACATTCAATACGTGTCTTATATGTCCTACTATATTTCGTGGTGTCCATAATGCAATCTTTTTTTTTTAGAATAAGATACTGTTAAGACCTCAGCTACACAAAAATTTAGGAGTCATGGATAAAATATTTAATAATATTTCGAGTGTGCTGTGTGCAATAGTAGTAAAAAATATATATATAAAGGTTTAATTTGAACTTAATACTCTTAACTATTGAATATTTTCAACTTGATACCGTAAACTTTGATATGTATCAACTTGATATCCTTAAAAAAAAAAAAAAAAAAACTAAAATATTCCTGCCCATCAACCTCTCTCCGTCTCCGCGCCGCTCCCTTCCCCCGCTCCTCCCCCTCATTCTCTCCATGCACACTTGCGTAGCCGCCGTCACCGTTGTTGCGCGTAGAGAGAGGGGGTGGGGGTAGCCGGAGGGGATGGGGGTTGAGTGGAAAAGGAGGGTTAATTACGTCTTTTTTGTTTTTAGTATCTGAGTTGAAAATATTTAATAGTTGATGATATCAAGTTCTTGAGTAAAAAAATTTAGTTACCAAATTAAAAAAATAAAAATAGTTGAGAATATCAAGTTGAAATTAAACCTTTTATAAAATCTGCTTAAAATAGATTTGACAATAAGCAGGACCTTGTTAGCAGTTAGGCAAACGGTTAAAATTCGGAACGACGAACGTACGAGTATAAATCGGCACGGTGGAAGTAAAATATATTGAAAAAATCGGTCAAATATTCCTCAAATAGGGACTTCACATGCTTGAACAAGTTGTCAAATTTGGATAATTAAACAGCATTTTTTATGCCAAATTTTTCAATAATTCGTACGGAGCACATTTAAAGCTTAGCATGCTTAAGATTTGTATACTAATTCGAATCCTCAAAAGTAGGCAAGTATTACACGTTCCTAAAAGATACATAAAAATTCGCGTATAATACGAGTTATCTTCGGGTGATTGCTAACAAGGAAGCATAGTACTTGAACGGAAAAAACTTTGATACAGAAGGCTGTATCAAAGTTTGATACAGCCTTCTGTATGACAGGTGGATACAGCCTTCTGTGTCAAAGTATAGCTCGTACTTGAATACCTTGATAAGCTGTCCTTTAGTGGCCTCGGGGCCGTAGCCAACAACTATGTCGCAGAAAGCGAGGCCCGAGGGCGCAACGGTTAACGGGCAGCTGCTCTCTGCAGCATCAACTGGTGCAAGCGGTCGAAACAGCTCGGCCAGGCCGAGGGCGGCCAGCGCGAAGGAGGCCTCCCTCCTCCGGGTGGCGGCGGCGACGAGGGAGGGGCAGGGGTTAGGATTGGGACGTAGGGTTGGGTTTGGAGTGGCGTTGGTGGGGATCAGTCTGTTCTTGGGAGGAAGAGGAGCCAATGGAGCTGAGCCTGGAGAAAGAGAGAGAGAGGAGGTGGTGCTCATTGTTGTTGTTTCACTCTACCTTTTTTTTTTTTTTTTTTTTTTTCCTTTTTCTCAGCCACAGTTCTGTAATCTCGTTATATCAGTGCAGATTTTTGCAGGATTTTATTGGGCTTTATAACAACACTGCAGGACTTACAGGGCTCCTGTACCGATAATGGGCTAATATAAAGCTCAAAAACAAAACAATTATGCTATTTGGCTCCTAAAATATTTGGGTGATACCATCTCTCATTATGTGGCATCTGACATGACAGCTGACATAACAAATTTTAATCCAAAACATTAATTACCCAAATTTTTAATGTTAATGTTAATATTAATATTAATATTAATATTAATGTTAATGTTAATATTAATATTAATTTTAATGTTAAGATTAATGTTAATGTTAAGGTTAATCTTAATATTAATTATCATATTAATTTAATGTTGATTTAATATTAATTTTAATTCTAATGTTAATTTTAATGTTAAATTTTGCCATGTCAGTTACCATGTCAGCAACTATGTCATATGCCACATAATGGGAGATGGCATCACCCAAATATTTTGGGAGCCAAATAGCATTTTTGAAAACAAAAACAAAAACAAAAGACAAGTTCTATAGGCATTCCATATTTTATTTCAGGCCATCATTTACTTCAGAACAGTCCAACTTGGTATAATTTTTACTCATGACATTCCCAAATTTACTTTGGACTGTCCTACGAAGTTGACAGTCCAAATATAAAGTATGACTGCCTACAAAGTTAGTAGTTCGACTTTATGTTAGGACTGCCAACTTTGTTGACAGTCCAAATTCAAACTACCAAAATCCTTTAGGACTGCCAACAAAACATAAAGTAGGACTGCAACAATGTTGGCAGTCGTACTTTATGTTAGGACTACCAACTTTGTTGACAACCAAATCCAAATGTGGATTGCCCTCAAGTAAAAATTTGGAATGACAAATTTGTAAATAAATTAAAAAAAATTGGGCTGCCGTCAAGTAAAACTTGAAGTTCCAATAAAATTTGCCAAACAAAAACTTTTATCTTAGAATGTTGGGTGTCTTATTCGATCTTGGACTGGAGAAACCAAACTGAACCGAACCAAATAGTATAAGAGATTCGATTCGGTTTGGAAAGAAAAAAAAAATCCAGTTTCGCTTTTTTGGAAATACTAAAAAAAATTTCGGTTCCGATTTCAATTTTGGGTTTGGGCTTCAGTCCAAATGAAAATCAAATAATACTCGTACAATTATTAGATTTTCTCATTTTTATGCATATATTATGATTAAAAATGTGTATTTTTTTGTATATTTGAAAACAATAATTCTATACCTCTTTTGAAGACAAACTTTAATAATTTAACAACTATTCCAACTTTAGATCCAACTTTAAAATACAAAAAGTAATATATGTATAACAATTGTAAATTTTTAATATAATTTAATTAACACTCATTTTATTAATAGAAAGTATATTCTTGTCTCCAACTTTAAACTATGTTCGTTTATGACGAATAAATCTAACACTCATCTTATTGGTTATCGTTCGTTTATTGGTCTGTGTTGCATATATCAAATTATCTGAGACGAATTTTTCCTAGTACAATAGAGCAAGTGTGAAGATGGTTGTGTTGATAAAAAAAAAGGAAACATACAATGTCATAAAATATAGACGAAATATGTTTTTTTTAGGATTTGAATTCACACAAAGCAAAAGCCCTCGCCCTTTGCTCATATCTCATGATTGTTCGTTCAGTGTACTACAAGTCTGCATCTTGAATCAGTGATGGCATCTCAAGCCCTTTAAGCCCTCGCCCTTTAAGACTTGGACACTGCTACGTGGATCGTACTTTTAATCCACAGTTTTGGTCCACAGTCCATGTGGTAATGTCTGACAGGTCTATCGACAGGGATCCCCAGGCAAAAAGGAGGAGACGAATGAAATTCAGTCACGTAGGCCCGCGGATGGAAACCGCATGCCATTTATCATTTCTGTTAAGACTTACATATGAACATTTTTTTATTGCATCAAACAATAAGAGGAATCACCTCAAATATAAAAATAAAATAAAATTCATAAATTACTATGTTGTACTTGTTTCTATCCATGTATACTTAGTATAGTTTTTTTTTTTTTATTTGGGATAGTTGATTTCACTTGTCTCTTACTATGTTCGTTCATGCCTGGTTGATCAACATTGACTATGAGTAATGCTAACTAAATCTGATCGACAAAATACTAGGACAAACTTGGCGTCACGAGTCTTCTAGTCAACATAAGTAAACATTTAGGGGGCGTTTGTTTTTACCTCTAATTAGGTGTGTTAATTCAGTCTAATTAGATGTGAACCTAAAAAAATTGTTTTTTTTCACATATAATTAGATGCCATTAGAGCTTGCAACTGATTAGAGAATCCGAAAAAGATGGTAGCTTGTTTTTTTTTTTTCTTGCAATTCAATCTATAATTGGAGCTATAAAGACCATTGTAACACCTAGAATATTTAGTATTTATTCTTTATATCATTTTGTTGATATAAAATCTGAAAAGAGAGAAACAAAAAGTAAGAAGAAGAAAAAACAAAGGTTTAACAAAAAAAAAAAGGAAATTTACACACAAAATTTTGAGAACATTGTAGTTTGTAACACTCGGAACTTTTTATACACACTGTATTGTATGTCTTTTGGGCTTGTTATTGTCGGGGCACAATTTTTCGATGGAAAACTGAAAAGATAAAACAATTGTAAAAACAATGTTCCAACGCAACACTTCTAGGAAGGTTGCGCGAGTATAACGAAGATCTAAAAAGATCTCGTTTTAATATTACGAGAATCTAAAAAGATTTCGTAATCCACAGCAATCGATCGTAGTACTTCTAAAAAGAAGATACAATCAGAATTACTGGCAGCAATGAAGAAGGTGACTGGAGAAAGATGGAAGAACTCCTGCTGGGGTGAATAATCACCGTTGCTCAAAGCTTTATTCGCCCTACACGAACAGCTTCCAGGAACCAGCAAGTTCGTCGGAGAACTTGGAACACTCATGTTCTTCTGACCCCTCGGATGGACACGAACTCCCGTGCAAAAGCAATGCTGGTGCGGCGCCTTTCCTCTAGGCTGCTGGAATTCGCAAGCAAATTCCGATCAGAACTGTGTTAAAGAACACTCGCCCTACACAAACAACTTCCAGGAACCAGCAAGTTCGTCGGAGAACTTGGAACACTCCTGTTCTTCTGACTCCTCGGACGGACACGAACTCCCGTGCAAAAGCAATGCTGGTGCGGCGCCTTTCCTCTAGGCTACTGGAATTCGCAAGCAAATTTCGATCAGAACTGTGTTAAAGAACACTTCTGAATTCTCTGTTTACTTGTGTTAAAAAATACTTCGTAAACTTTCTGTGGTGGCTTCTATTACTTGTATATATATAGCCTTGTGAGAGAGAGGATGCCTTATATAGGCCCTGCAGCAACTGCTCGGTTGCCACAAAGTTAGGATCATGGTAAAAAACCACCCCGAACATGTAGCAACCGCCCAGAACGTGCAAACGCACGTTCTGCTGCAAGTTGCGCCAACTGCGCGCACCCTGCACTCCTTGCACTCTGTGCGACAGAGCGCGCACTGAGCTACGCACACTGCGCGCACTGCACGCATTGCGCACGCGGCGCAACCAGCGCGCCTGCGCAACCCGAGCAACCCGGGCAACCCAACGCACCCGCACAACCTGGACGCAACCTGGGCGCGCACCTGGACAGCGCAACTGGGCTTGCGCAACGTGGCAGCGCAAGTGGCTCGCACAACTTAAGCGCACTATGCGCCTAGCGACGTGGCTGACGTGCTAAGTGCAAAGTGCGCCAACAAAATGCCACATTACGCCTCATGAGTCCGAGTCCGAGTCCGAGTCGCTAAGCCCCTACGGGGCTTAGCTCCCATGGAAATAAATTTCTCCAAGAGCAAAAAGCTAGAAGCTTTTAATTGTTGATTTAGCCTTTTTTTCCCTTTAGAAAAATAACCCCACATGGCACACCCATGTGCACCTACACACCACATGTGCATCTCTAAACTAGCATAGCTAATATATAGAGATACAACTCTTTTGGCCTAGCCGATGTGGGACTAAAATTACTAAAGAAAAGCCAAAAACTCTAACAATCCCCCACATATCTCTATATATGTTGGTATAAGTGTTCCCCACAGTAACTGTCCATCATGCATTAGGAGAGATGTCGCTGACAACTTGAATCTTCCCGTATGGGTCAAACAACAGACTATAATACAAGAATGGACTAAGCCTTAAATTCTGCATCATAGCTGAAATTCTTCCCACTCACATAATGTAGTTACATGTGCTTCTGGCTACACATTAAAGGTCCTGTGCCAGCCTGGTTTCAGTGTATAATTTTGGGCGTCTACAAGTTTACCCTCAAGAAACGGCCTGATATCTCTTTGTCCATACACTATAGGTGAGTTCATTATAAAGAGTCATGGCATGAAGCGCTTTGCGCTTCCCTTGCGGTGCTATGCCGCTATGACATGGCTTAAAGCCGAGGCCTTATCCCGTACCGGGAACCTCATCGTAGTGTCATACTACTGTAGCATGAGGCAACCGCCTCTTTGTAGTGCCAAACTACCCAGCATGAAGCCTTAGGCTCCTTTACCGTGTTACGTCGCAACGACATGGCTTGCAAGGCCGAGGCTTTATCCCTAACCGGGTACCTCATCGTGGTGTCGTGCCACTGTAACATGAGGAACTCCTCCTCTTTGTAGTGCTGACTACACCCCTCTTTATTTTAATATACAACATTAGACTAACTGCCTATTTGCGGTGCTACGCCGCTGTGACTTGGCCTGCAAAGTCGAAGCTTTATCCTATTCCTGGGCAGCACCCCACATATAGGAACCTCATCGTGGAGTCACCCCACTGTAGCATGGAATTTCACTTCTTGTAGTACTGCTCTACCGTGCCTCCTGTAAAGCACACCAGGCATTCACTCTGCCTGAGAACTCATTAAGGCAATTAAGCCAACCTTCCCACAGGAACCATTTCCCGCAGAAAATAACAGTAGATAATAGTGGTTATAGGTCCGTAACCTCTCCATGCCCAATAGAACATGTACCCACCGTTCATGATATTCTTCCAGTTAATTGTCCTCCCTTGAACCAAAAGCTAGATGCCTAGTAGATAAATCTTTAAACTAATAGCATAAAACTTTATGGTAGGAATACAATAACTAATATCAGAATGCCTTCAAGCCTATTTTACATGCTGAGTCATCGACCAGCTGGCGCTTGAGGCCCTTGGTGAACGGATCTGCCAGGTTTTTTTGACTCCGAACATCAATCACTGCAATTACACCTCTCATAATAAGATCGTGTACTGCCTTGTGCTTTAACCGTACAGTCCTCTTCTTTTTGTTGAAGAGGTCATTTGATGCCACCACCGCAGTCGCCTGGTTGTCGCAGTATATCGGTATTGCCGGTATTTGTGCCCCAACCACTGGAAGATCATACATGAGCTCCCGAAAGCCATTCTGCTTCCTCGGCTGCGGTATCAAGTGCAAAGAACTTAGATTCCATGGATGACCGCGAGAGCATAGTCTGCTTCTTCGACTTCCACGATATAGCAGCTCCACCCATTGTGAAAATGAATCCACCTGTGGACCTCTCGCTCTCCACCTCTGAGCACCAGCTGGCATCACTGAAGCCTTCCACTACCGACGGATTTCCGCTGTAGTACAGTGCATATGTCTGAGTCTTCTTGAGATATCTCATAACCCATTTCACAGCTTTCCAGTGTTCAACACCTGGGTTGCTCGTGAAACGACTCAGCATTCCCACGACGAAAGCTATGTCAGGCCTTGTGGCAGTAGTAGCATACATCAAACTCTCGATTACGCTTGCATACTCCAGCTGCCTGACGCTTTCCCCTGAATTAGGCTTCAGCTTCAGATCACACCTGTACGGCGTATCGATCCCTGAAAGATCCCGATACCCATAACGAGTGATCATTTTCTCAATATAATGAGACTGTGACAGCGCTAGTCCAGTGTCTGTCCGAATGATCTTGATCCTTAAGATCATATCAGCTTCCCCCAAGTCCTTCATACTGAACTTGCTCGAGATGAATTTCTTTGTCTTCGTGACACAGCTCATATCCGTACCTAAGATAAGCATGTCGTCCACGTACAGACAAACGATCACACCTCTTCCATCAGCGAACTTTGTGTAAACACACTTGTCCGTCTCGCTGACCATGTAGCCATTTGACCTTATAACTTTGTCAAATTTCTCATGCCATATCTTGGGAGCCTGTTTAAGACCGTACAAAGATTTCACCAACTTGCAGACTTTGTCTTCAAGACCCTTGACTACTAATCCCTCTGGCTGTTGCATGTATATATCTTCGGTCAGCTCGCCATTTAGGAAAGCCGTTTTCACATCCATCTGATGTATCACCATCTTATGTATTGCTGCAAGAGCAATCAATACTCTGATGGTGGTCATCCGGGCTACTGGATCATACATGTCAAAGTAGTCAATCCCCTACTTCTGAGAAAACCCCTTGGCTACCAACCTAGCCTTGAACTTGTCAATAGTTCCGTCTGCTTTCATCTTCTTCTTGAAGATCCATTTGCATCCGATGGGTTTCGCTCCTTCAGGAAGATCAACCAACACCAAAGTGTTATTTGAGGTGATAGAATCAATTCCATTGTCAATCGCCTCCTTCCAGAAAATCGCGTCTCTGGTCTTCATCGCCTCATCATAGGTAAGCAGATCAGCTTCCACATGATAGGTGACAAAGTCACTTCCGAAGTCCTTCGGCCTCCTCATACGCTTAGCTGACGGCTCAGCTTGTTCTAGTTCAATTGTTGTTTCAACAACAACATCTTCTTGGACTACATCTTCATTGAAGACTTTAGTTTCCTGTGCATCCTCAATGTTCTCCGGTACATCCGCAAGAACAATATTCTTGTGCCTTGCAAATTTGTCTTCAAAATATTCTGCGTCGCAAGATTCAATGATATGATTTGACTCAATATCAAGAAATCTTCGAGCATCACTCTTCTCGGCATACCCCAAGAAGATCGTCTTCGTAGTCCTTGTCCCAAGCTTCTGAATCTTCAGATTTGGAAGCTTGACATATGCCAGACACCCCCACACTCGAATGACATTCAAGTTAGGTCTGACCTTGAACCAGAGTTCATGAGGAATAACGTCTGAAGTTGCATGAGGCACTCTATCTAGAATAAAAGTGGTCGTCAATGCAGCTTCTCCCCAGTAGCACTTAGGAAGACCCGCAGTTAACAATATTGAGTTAATCATTTCTGTTAACATTCTGTTCTTCCTCTCTGCTACTACGTTTGATTGAGGAGAGTACGGAGCCGTAGTCTTATTGACAATTCCATGTTCTTTGCAGAACGATGCGAATTCATGAGACATGTACTCCCCACCTCGATCACTTCTTATTCTTTTGAGTTGTTGTCCAGTCTGCCGCTCACCTTCGGCTCTGAACTCCTTGAACATCTCGAATGCTTCATCTTTAGCCTTCAGCAAGTAGATGAACGCATACGTTGAGAAGTCATCGATGAAGGTTATGAAATACTTCATCCCGGCCTTTGTAGAGAATTGTTTGAAGTCACAGATATCGGAGTGTACCAACTCCAGAAGATCTGTACTTCGATTAACCCGAAGAAAGGGTTTCCTTGTGATCTTTGTTTGAGCACAAACTTCACATTTCTCTACCTTACCCCCACATTTGGAGATAAGTTCTAGACTAGACATTCTGTTTATTCGTTTACAATGAACATGTCCTAGCCTATTATGCCACAACTCAAGAGTATAAGCAGAAGGAGTGATTGCATTAATTACATTGGACTGATTCACAAGCTGAATTTTGAACATCCCTTCGGTATAAAAAGCTTTTCCGAAATATGTTCCCATAATAGACATCACCATCTGGCCAGCATTGATGTCCATCCTGAGGCTTACGTTGCATAGTAGGCCTCCTGAGATCAGGTTCTTGGCGATAGCAGGTACGTGCTTCACGCCTTAAAACGTCAAAGACTTCCCCGAAGTCAGCTTCAACACCACCGTCCCGATCCCGAGCACTTCAGCTTGTGCCTGGTTCGCCATCATAACTACTTCAGAAGTAGGTGTGTAGGTGGTGAACCACTCCTTACTGGAGTAGACATGGCAGGAGGCTCCAGTGTCTACCCACCAGTCAGAGTCAGTCCTTACCGCATCAACCTGCACAATCATAGCAACAACGTCAGTGATCATGAATACCTTACTAGGCTTTCCTTGCTCTGATTGCTTGGTCTTTGCTTTGCATTTACTTTTAAAGTGGCCCTTCTTGCCACACTTGAAACAAGGCATCTGAGACTTTTCCTTCTTTCGCTTGAAGGAAGTCCCCTTCATGTTCAGATTGTTAGGGTCCTTCTTCTTGCTGTGGGAAGCCGCCTACTTTCTCCTTGGTTCCTTGGTATGAACCAGATTGGCGTTAGCCAATTGCTTGGACAGTGCGTCCACCTTCAGTTGAGCCCGCATCTGGTCCTCAACATAGATTTCCTGCAAGAGATCTTCAAGGCTGATCTCAAGCTTCTTCCTATACATATTTGCATAGAACTTACTCCACCCAGCGGAGAGCTTTGAGACAATCCCTCCTATAACAAACTTGTCGGGGAGGGGCATCGCCTCGTCTTCCAACTTTTGTCGCAGTTTTAGAAATTCCTTTACCTGCGACAACATGGACTTCTCGTCCTCAAAGAGCCATTTGTGATATTTTTCAACCACAAATGTCTTGCTCATGTTTTTGTCTTCTTCGTACAGTTTCTCCAGAGACTCCCATATATCTCTGGCAATTGATTTTTTACTGTAAGATTCTGCTAGAGAATCCTCCATAGCATTCAGGATAAGCAGCCTGCAAATGCTATTTTCCCTTCTCCACTTGGCCTGAAGTTTAGTAGCCGCAGTGATTGCGGCAGCAGACCCAGTATCTGGAACGGTAGGTTCCTCTTCAAGAAGCACGTGATCAACGTCTCTGAGTTGAAGAGTGAGATAAACCTATCTCTTTCAGACTTGATAATGCTCTCCCTCAAACTTTTCTAACTTACAAAAGTCAGTATTGAGGAGTGAAGCATTAAAGTTTTCCATCGTAGCAATAAAGCTTTGAGATTGTTATTGCCGGGGAACAATTTTTTGATGGAAAACTGAGAAGATGAAACAATTGTAAAAATAATGTTCCAACGCAACACTTCTAGGAAGGTTGCGCGAGTATAACGAAGATCTAAAAAGATTTCGTTTTAGTATTACGAGAATCTAAAAAGATTTCGTAATCCACAACAATCGATCGTAGTACTTCTAAAAAGAAGATACAATCAGAATTACTGGCAGCAATGAAGAAGGTGACTGGCGAAAGATGGAAGAACTCCTGCTGGGGTGAATAATCACCGTTGCTCAAAGCTTTATTCGCCCTACACGAACAACTTCCAGGAACCAGCAAGTTCGTCGGAGAACTTGGAACACTCCTGCTCTTCTGACTCCTCGGATGGACACGAACTCCCGTGCAAAAGCAATGCTCGTGCGATACCTTTCCTCTCTTTCGAAGGCTGCTGGAATTCGCAAGCAAATTCCGATCAGAACTGTGTTAAAGAACACTTCTGAATTCTCTGTTTACTTGTGTTAAAAACACTTCGTAAACTTTCTGTGGTGGTTTCTATTACTTGTATATGTATAGCCTTGTGAGAGAGAGGATGCCTTGTATAGGCCCTGCAGCAACTGCTCGGTTGCCACAAAGTTAGGGTCATGGTAAAAAACACCCCGAACAAGTAGCAACCGCCCAGAACGTGCAAACGCACGTTCTGCTGCAAGTTGCACCAACTGCGCACACCCTGCGCTCCTTGCACTCACGCCTAGCGACGTGGCTGACGTGCTAAGTGCAAAGTGCGCCAACAAAACGCCACATGAGCCCATGAGCCCGAGTCCGAGTCGCTAAGCCCCTACGGGGCTTAGCTCCCATGGAAATGAATTTCTCCAAGAGCAAAAAGCTAGAAGCTTTTAATTGTTGATTTAGCCTTTTTTTTCCTTTAGAAAAATAACCCCACATGGCACACCCATGTGCACCTCCACACCACATGTACATCTCTAAACTAGCATAGCTAATATATAGAGATACAACTCTTTTGGCCTAGCCGATGTGGGACTAAAATTACTAAAGAAAGGCCAAAAACTCCAACAGGGCTCACTGTTTTCCAACTCCCACCATAAATGGAACGAATAATGTTGTTATTATTATAAAAAAAAACCAATTTTCAAATACAATTAATTCCTAATAAATGGATTATTTTATTTGGATGTTAAATCTTATTAACTTCATATTGATTCATATTCATCACACCATTCAAATACTATTTTATGGCTATTTATGCCTCATTGAAAACCTTTTAATTATATGGGATGGGTCATGGCTCTATATATGTTCCATGCATTCTTTTCTTTGAAGAGGGAATTGACATAACAATCTAAGAGTTATTTCGTGGTATGCCCTGTTACTTTTACATTCTGAATATTGATCAGAAAATCGTATTGTATTCTGGTATATATATACAACTTCATCTAGTATCAAAAGATATGCATTAGTACAAAGACACTTTTGCTAACCACGTTATACATAATACCAGTTTCTGACAAAAACGTGATTTTCTAGTTCTAGATTACAATTGGATCATTTTTTTTTTCACTACACAATTTTTGTCTTGTCCGTAAACATAGTAAGAAACTTTCAAAGAAGCTTCTTAAGAATATGAGCTTTATGAATCATATTGTCTTACAATTTAGTTGCTTCATGCCTCTAGTATTTTGCGGTCATATGGGCACTATACTACTTGCAAGGTCTTAAAGGTACAATATAAGATTGTGGTCCTATATTTTTCTAATATTATTTTATACATGATTCTCAAGACAATATTCTTATTTTAGTTCACAAGATTTCATGTCCTATGTGTTACTTGTTCCAATCCACAAAGTATGGGCACGAAAACACTAGTATGTAAGCATGCTTTACTGTATCCTAGAGTATGTGTTTATGTCGTGTCCATTACTTAACACATTGCATGCATTTTAGTTTTGGAAAGTGGATTATTTGTTATTTTGATACACATACGATATGTCAATATAGGAATAGAGACATGGACACAATATTGATTTGGCGTACACTTTGGACTTTGGAATGTGTGTCACAGCAAACACACAAATAACACTGATTTTCAAATTCTGCCCTTACTATATTCTTTGTTTTGTATCGCATGCTTGCTCAATCTGTATAGTAAATTCTTATACTACCTATGACCAAATAAAGTCCAACAAGAAAGTGTGTGACCTTGGCTCAATTAGTGTCTGACCAAAGATTCAGTTTGCCTATGATTGTGTTGCACGAATTTGTAGTAGAGAATCAAGATATTTATGAGTTACTAAGATATCCAAAAATGTTTATGAATGGAATTGGTAACGGTTTGATCTATGAGTTAAAGTTATACACTATAGTTAAGTTCTTTGAGGGGATTGTATTATTTTCTCTGAAAAAATAATAATAATATTTTCTTAGTGTTATTGGCTACACATCCTCTCTTTAATGTCTTTTATTTTGCTCTTCAATTCTGACCGTTTTTAACAACTCATTTAGTGACTCCTAAATGACCAAATTATTAGCTATTACTTGATCCTATTAAATGGTCATTGGCTGTTGGTGGTCTTATTAGATTTTAATTCTCATTAAATCCATTTAATTGTTGGTCATATATATTCATTTTGCCCTATTGGAAAAGAAAAAGATATACATATGAAAACTCATTACCTCCTTCTTATTGCCCTTTGCTCTCTCAGTACTCCTCTTAGGAATAAACTTGGCTAAGATACTTGTTCTCCTAGTTATTGCCATGTTTTGTCATTGTGATGGCCGAGTCCTCAAAGACTTTCGCTAAAGAGGTACTATGTGGTGGGATATGGACCAAGGAGCCTCAAGAGCTATCAAAAATTATTGTCTTATTGTTTTTCAAATAATTCATTATATTTCTTTCAAGTTGGCACCGTCTTCATCCATGCTAAACTGTATCGTTATTGGCCGACAATACTATTTTTTTTTCGACTTGTATATATACATTGTATTAAGACTAGTTTTTTTTTAAATATATATATTGATTATTTACATAAGAAAACTGCAACTCTTTACGTACTTATTTTCTTTCATTAGAAGTTCCTAATAAGAAATCACTTGTATGTATAATTTATGTTGTTCTTGGTCTTGCCATATCAAATTTTTTTTGGTTCCTTTGTTGAAGGGGCCAAGTTTTTGTGCGACATGAAAGTATATCATGTCCGAGAGTTTTCTCCTTATATTTTCTCGGAGAAAGTTTTATTTATATTTCTACATTTCTGTTGTTAACTATTTTATGTAATTTGGTCAAAGTCTATGATGAACTGATCTACTTTCCATACATATAAACACTAGTGACTTGGGTGTTTTTGTAATAATAATGTTTTTTCACTTGGCATCTTAGACATATATTGTATGATACAGTTTATTTCTTATTTAACTTGAAATTAATTATACAAGAAGTATAACTTGTGTTCTAGCTTCACTGGTTATCTTGTCTTGAACCAAAGATCTCCCATTCCCATATCAAAAGGTCTCAAACTTTCAACCTTTTATTTCTTCATGTTAACATTATTGTTCTTGTTCCTTCTATATATAATTTATTTATTTTCTCATTCCTTTGAAGGAGTCAGACTTTTGATCAAACATAAACACAATCTCATACATGCAAATGAGTGTGCTTGTTTGCTTATTTACCAATCATTATTTGAGGAAAGATCAATTATAGTTTTCCTATCATTCTTTTGTGTAAGTTTTATTCTATTTTGAGTATTCGGCTTCTGATCCGATATGTCTGGTTTGCATGTCTTGTGGCTTAACTTGGATTTTTGATGATGTTTCACTAGGATGCTGTTGTTTTAATGTTGGATCATTGCTATATTAAATAAATGATTTTAAATCATACTCAAAATTATATGTTCAACTAGTGATGGAACACATTCATGTCATATTGTCTGTAGTAGAATTTGAGATTTTCTACCATCCTTTTTCTTTGATATGTAGTTTCTGATATTTGTCATTGGTGACAATATATTTTGTATACATTTGGTCTAATTGATTTTATTTTGATCTTTTTTTTTGGCAAAATATTGTGGTTTGTTAGAAATACAAGAGTCAGAAATACTTCTTTATGTTGAAATTTTATTGTCTAAAAGAATTAGACAAAGTAACTACAAGTTTTACTTACCTGAAGATTAGTAACATTTATTTTCTTGAAGACGAGTTGTTAGAATTTTTTTTTTCTTTTCATACATGATTCTTGTATAGTTATTTCTTCACGTTAGAATATATATTAGAGATTGTGACATGCTAGGAAATGCTCAAATATGCTAAGGTGAAGGTACGTTAAAAAAAAGGGTTCATTGCTCGAATGTTATATTTTATAAATCACATTTTCCAAATTTGTGGATATTAATGGTTGTTTAGCAGGAAAAATGGAACTATCTCAATACAATATGATATATTCTTTTGAATTGCTATTACTAAGCCGAAATCAAGACTAGAAGTACAAAAGTGCTCCGATCAATTGGAAAGGTAATTTTCGTATTTACAATATATATTTTCTGATCGTTTTTATTTCTAATTTTTATTAGAGAAATATATTGTTGAAATCTATGAGCCAATTATCTTGGTTTATACGCATGGTTCTGTATATTCTTGTATAAAAGTGATATTCTTCGCATGTTAGTGTGAACCTTAAATGACTATATTATTACAATATTAGACTTTCTAGTCGGAAAAAAAGAAAATTAGAATATTCTTCAGTCACAATGTTGAGAAAAACTTTGTTTTGCTTATATTTCGTGACGTTACAATTCTTTGATTCATTCAGACAATTTAGTTACAAGAAAATAGTTAGTGAAATTGTAAATTCCTTTAAATCTAAGTTTTTAAAGTTGAGATTATTTTGGGTACAAGCCGAAAGGGTCCTTCTGTCAACCGGGCGTAAATAGCCCTAAGCGACACGGTACTTAATCGTCCCCCTGTGGACCTCCGCTAGCTGGGAACCGGCCCCTACAGCTAACCCAAATTAATCAACATTTGATAAACTAAAGATTTTTTAAGGTTGATCAGCAAAATCTCTTAAACTATTATTCTAATACTTTATACTGTCATTTTTTGCAAACATGGCTAGTAAAGATAAATCTTTAGAGCCAAGACTGAAAGTTACTGTGTCTTACTTTAAGAGGTGATAGACTCAGATGCGTTTTGGCTCACCATCTTAGGACTTATACAGTAATTAGTGGAATCACACACTTTGATTCTGATGACACAAAATATGATTTAAGGGCAACCCAAATATCTGGCTTAGTCAAACCAAAAATTTCTAAAGAAATGGACTACTTTTGGTTTCATAAGATTCTTAAGTGTTTTTTCTGAGTCATTATATGACATTTTCTTCGGATATAAAGACACTCAAAATTACTAAAATCCAGTATAAGGATTCATCTGTGAAACTACTTTGATACTCATAAGTTGATGTCACGCCCCAGAACCAGAATACTGGAGAGCGGGGGCAGATATAGCCAGCTACGTATATAGAGATGGAATCTATCTCGTTATACGGTCACGGCTGTCTAGATACATGAGGGTTTAACTACAATCCATCAGTCGCCTATGGTCATGAACAAGCCTATTGTCTCAATCTCAAGCAAGTAGTAATAGTATACAAGATGTCAGAGCACCAAATATATAATAGCAAGGCATCTCATACATTACATATTCGGATGATCATGAAGCTAGTCGTCCAAAATGTCAGGACTAGCAAAAGTTTCAGTCATACATGATCAACCCTAGGATCTGTCAATCATGTTACAGCCTGTAGGCAGACAGTAAATAAAGGTGCAATACGAGCTAACACGTGCTCGCCGGCTAAACGCCTCAAAAGAATAATTTTACAATAAAGTAGGAGAACAAAAAGAAACCCACTCATTGCCAGGGTTACGCCTGGTGTTCACCATGTGGCTGGAAGGTAGGTAGATCCTCTGGTGCTGCTCCGATATCTGGCCATACAAAACCAGCTGGGTTAGACCCCAGAAAGAGCAAGTGCCACAAAGGAGGCTTCACTTAGGAACTAAAACCAGCATATCACAATAGAATATTAAAGATAATAAATAAAGAACTGATAATAATAGAGATAACAACAATAAACTGAGTACGAGGAAACCATTCAAGTAGCCAGGTCACAACCCTTAAACCAAACAAGGACCGAGGTTGTAACCCTTCACCTAAATAGAAACCCGTCTCAAATACCATTGGTAGGGTAACAAGACAATAAATGAAGAGAGGACACAGAACTGCTCTGGAAGCCAGGTTACAACCCTTAAACCAAAAAAGGACCGGGGTTGTAACCCTTCACCTGAACAGAACTGGACCCCTGATCTTTATTGTTAAGGCCACTATAAATAATCATGCCGCTGAAATAAGTAAAACATGACGAGCAAGGTCTGGGGTTACAATAAGACAATAAACGAAGAGAGGACACAGAACTGCTCCGGGAGCCAGGTTACAACCCTTAAACCAAACAAGGACCGAGGTTGTAACCCTTCGCCTGAACAGAACTGGACTCCTGATCTTTATTGTTAAGGCCAGTATAAATAATCAGGACGATATATGATAAGATAACCATGGAACTATTCAGATAGCCAAGTTACAACCCTTAAACCAAACAAGGACCGGGATTGTAACCCTTCATCTGAACAGAACTTGGTATCCCATCATTTATCGATAAAAAGAAATCATGTCATGATACAATCTTGTACAGGATCATGACAAACTAGACTGTGCTGGACTCCATCCAATCAATCACGGCCAAGCAATAAGTACGGCTTGATACTTTAACTAACTAGGGTTATCACAGGCCTAGTTACTAGCAAGATGCAATAAGATTATTCCAACAGCCACAAGCCCTGCAGACCATCCAGGTTATCCAAGTCGAATGTCCGTTTATGAAGGATGCAACACGTGACAGTGTGCTGGAAATGTGCCCTACTCGTCGGTAGGCTACAAGTCCACATGGTATATATTTTCTGATCGTTTTTATTTCTAATTTTTATTAGAGAAATATATTGTTGAAATCTATGAGCCAATTATCTTGGTTTATACACATGGTTCTGTATATTCTTGTATAAAAGTGATATTCTTCGCATGTTAGTGTGAACCTTAAATGACTATATTATTACAATATTAGACTTTCTAGTCGGAAAAAAAGAAAATTAGAATATTCTTCAGTCACAATGTTGAGAAAAACTTTGTTTTGCTTATATTTCGTGACGTTACAATTCTTTGATTCATTCAGACAATTTAGTTACAAGAAAATAGTTAGTGAAATTGTAAATTCCTTTAAATCTAAGTTTTTAAAGTTGAGATTATTTTGGGTGCAAGCCGAAAGGGTCCTTCTGTCAACCGGGCGTAAATAGCCCTAAGCGACACGGTACTTAATCGTCCCCCTGTGGACCTCCGCTAGCTGGGAACCGGCCCCTACAGCTAACCCAAATTAATCAACATTTGATAAACTAAAGATTTTTTAAGGTTGATCAGCAAAATCTCTTAAACTATTATTCTAATACTTTATACTGTCATTTTTTGCAAACATGGCTAGTAAAGATAAATCTTTAGAGCCAAGACTGAAAGTTACTGTGTCTTACTTTAAGAGGTGATAGACTCAGATGCGTTTTGGCTCACCATCTTTGGACTTATACAGTAATTAGTGGAATCACACACTTTGATTCTGATGACACAAAATATGATTTAAGGGCAACCCAAATATCTGGCTTAGTCAAACCAAAAATTTCTAAAGAAATGGACTACTTTTGGTTTCATAAGATTCTTAAGTGTTTTTTCTGAGTCATTATATGACATTTTCTTCGGATATAAAGACACTCAAAATTACTAAAATCCAGTATAAGGATTCATCTGTGAAACTACTTTGATACTCATAAGTTGATGTCACGCCCCAGAACCAGAATACTGGAGAGCGGGAGCAGACATAGCCAGCTACGTATATAGAGATGGAATCTATCTCGTTATACGGTCACGGCTGTCTAGATACATGAGGGTTTAACTACAATCCATCAGTCGCCTATGGTCATGAACAAGCCTATTGTCTCAATCTCAAGCAAGTAGTAATAGTATACAAGATGTCAGAGCACCAAATATATAATAGCAAGGCGTCTCATACATTACATATTCGGATGATCATGAAGCTAGTCGTCCAAAATGTCAGGACTAGCAAAAGTTTCAGTCATACATGATCAACCCTAGGATCTGTCAATCATGTTACAGCCTGTAGGCAGACAGTAAATAAAGGTGCAATACGAGCTAACACGTGCTCGCCGGCTAAACGCCTCAAAAGAATAATTTTACAATAAAGTAGGAGAACAAAAAGAAACCCACTCATTGCCAGGGTTACGCCTGGTGTTCACCATGTGGCTGGAAGGTAGGTAGATCCTCTGGTGCTGCTCCGATATCTGGCCATACAAAACCAGCTGGGTTAGACCCCAGAAAGAGCAAGTGCCACAAAGGAGGCTTCACTTAGGAACTAAAACCAGCATATCACAATAGAATATTAAAGATAATAAATAAAGAACTGATAATAATAGAGATAACAACAATAAACTGAGTACGAGGAAACCATTCAAGTAGCCAGGTCACAACCCTTAAACCAAATAAGGACCGAGGTTGTAACCCTTCACCTAAATAGAAACCCGTCTCAAATACCATTGGTAGGGTAACAAGACAATAAATGAAGAGAGGACACAGAACTGCTCTGGAAGCCAGGTTATAACCCTTAAACCAAAAAGGACCGGGGTTGTAACCCTTCACCTGAACAGAACTGGACCCCTGATCTTTATTGTTAAGGCCACTATAAATAATCATGCCGCTGAAATAAGTAAAACATGACGAGCAAGGTCTGGGGTTACAATAAGACAATAAACGAAGAGAGGACACAGAACTGCTCCGGGAGCCAGGTTACAACCCTTAAACCAAACAAGGACCGGGGTTGTAACCCTTCGCCTGAACAGAACTGGACCCCTGATCTTTATTGTTAAGGCCAGTATAAATAATCAGGACGATATATGATAAGATAACCATGGAACTATTCAGATAGCCAAGTTACAACCCTTAAACCAAACAAGGACCGGGGTTGTAACCCTTCATCTGAACAGAACTTGGTATCCCATCATTTATCGATAAAAAGAAATCATGTCATGATACAATATTGTATAGGATCATGATAAACTAGACTGTGCTGGACTCCATCCAATCAATCACGGCCAAGCAATAAGTACGGCTTGATACTTTAACTAACTAGGGTTATCACAGGCCTAGTTACTAGCAAGATACAATAAGATTATTCCAACAGCCACAAGCCCTGCAGACCATCCAGGTTATCCAAGTCGAATGTCCGTTTATGAAGGATGCAACACGTGACAGTGTGCTGGAAATGTGCCCTACTCGTCGGTAGGCTACAAGTCCACTGAATGCGCCCAGATAACGGGATTGCCTGTAGCTGAGAAATCTCTTCATGACTACTGAATTATTCTAGTTTATTAGCCTTAGTCAATTGCAGTAGGTATCCCTGACCGTGGTACTCAGGGATCCCTATCCTAGACATGATGTAAGACAGTACTGGTTTATTTGTACAAACACAATCGTCCACGGTGTCCAGGTCATTCCTACTTGTCATGTCAGGCTAGCTGTCGTAACAGCTTGTCGAGATACATCATGTCAGTTTACTTGTTAAGAGTGCGCCACGACGGGCCACTATCGTGTTCTATTCTTACCTTATCATGAATGAGAGAAACTTGCATAAAACAACTAGTGACATATTCTTGAAGCCAAGGAAAAGATCTACAACTTTCATATTTTGAATTTTTTCGAGATTCTAGCTACAAAATAACTTAAACAGGCAAAAACAGTAAAATAGAACAATTTCGGCGCATGGGATTCCTGCACAATCGGTGCATAGGATTTATGCACAAATCGGCGCATGGGATTCCTGCACAAATCGACGCATGGGATTCCTGCACAATCGGCGCATGGGCAATCGGCGCATGGGATTCCTGCACAAATCGGCGCATGGAATTCCTGCACAAATCGGCGCATGGGATTCATGCACAAATCGACGTATAGGATTCCTGCGCAAATCGACGCATGGGATTCCTGTACAAATTGGCGCATGGGATTCCTGCACAAATCGGCACATGGGATTTCTAAACTCACGTTGCGTCTTCAGTACATGCGCGTAAGTTACCTACGCGTATGACACGCTCGGAGTCAAAGAACGCATTGCCGGGACTTCACGGCGCATGGCCTCCCGGGCGCATGGGGTTCCCGGCGCATGGGATTCATCGTCCCCAAACAGCAAGTTCAGCCATGAAAGTTCCGAAAACTTGCCATGGCCATAACTTCCTCATCCGAAGTCAAAATCAAGCGAAACAAAAGCCAAAACTGCATAAAATTGAATTCTCTACAACATGGAACTACTAATTTTTGGAAATACTAAGTTTTTTAGAGATCAAAACCAAGAAAACTAAACAAGAATGAACTTAAAACTTAGATCTACAAGAATATAACCATCAAAACCGAAAACTTTCAGTTCTAAAGAGGCTTAGAATCCAGTAAGGAAGAGAATGGAACAATAAAATTTGAGATCCATCATGAAGCAAGTTTGCACTTGCCTAAGCTCTCCCTCTCTCTCTCCCTCCTTGTCACCTCCAGTTTTCAAATTAGGGGTATTTTTGTCATTTTTCAAGTTTTATAATTTTTAGGAATTTTTATTTATTTTATGTGATTTTTTTGGGATTTATTTGGGTTGGTTTGGATTTTATCCAATTCGGACTCAAATTGGAGATCCGGGTAGCCTGGACCCTATTGGGACCCACATACTAGCTGGACTTAGCCCACATATCATCCAAATTAGGTTAGAAATCTTAAATCCTATTTTTCATGGCTTAATTAGTCATTTTAGAGCTTAATTAGTTCATTAGAAACAAACCGAACCAAACCGAACCCAAACTAAGTCTATTGGGTTTAAGGCTTATTGGATCCCCAACCCAAACCCACTAACCCCCCTCCCCCACACTTGGCCGGCCACAAGAGGCTTCCCCCCCTTCTTTTTCACAAAGTCAAACTCTCTCTCTCTCCAAACTTCTTCTTCTTCCCAAGTTCCTTTCTTTCCTCCAAGGAAACCTAAGCTTAGGTATGTCATTAATTCCTTATTTATTACTCCTTTCCATTTATTGTCTTCACCATTATTGTAGAGGGGGAGATTCTCCACCATTTGCCCCTAATTTTCATAGGGTTCCCTAGAAATCTAGGTTAAGAAAATTATTAGGGGTTATATATATATTAAATGGTATATATATATATATATATATATATATATATATATATATATATATATATATATATATATATATATATATATATATATATATATGGATGTATTATATATTTATATTTAAATTTGTGTGTGTGTAGAGGGATGAGAGTGGTGGTGGTGTTGTCATGAGGGAGGTGTTGTGTGAGAGTGTGCTTGTGTGTGTTAGTGTGGTAGAGAGAGTGTGTGTGTGTATTTATATATATATCTATGTGTGTATGTATTTATATATATATATATATATATATATATATATATATATATATATATTATATATATATATATATATATATATATATATATATATATATTTGTGTGTGTGTGTGTAGAGAGTGGTGGTGGTGGTATTGTGAGAGTGTGTGTGTCATGAGAGTGGTCGTGAGAGCTTGTGAGTGTGTGTGTGTGTGTGTTTGTGTGAGAGGGTGTGTGTGTGTCTATATGTATATATAGGTATATGTATATATATAGACATATGTGTGTATGTATTTATATATATATATATATTGATGAGTGTGTGTGTGTGTATGTATTTACATATAGGTATAGATATGTGTGGGTTAGTGAGTTTATATATATATATATATATATATATATATATATATATATATATATATATAGATATATATATAGGGATATATATATATATATGAAGTATATATATATAGAAGAGAGGAGGAGATGAAAAAAGAGGAAGAAGAGCAGCCATAGCAGCAGCAGCAGCTGCTATGGAGCTGCTGTGACAGCAGCAAACCCCCCCCCCCCCCTTTTCCCCCTTTAAGCCTATTTAATCCCCATTTTCACCTATACATATATGTATATATATAGATATTTTTTTTTATTTATATATATATATATATATATATATATATATATATATATATATATATATATATATATATATATATATATGTATTATATATGGTTAGAATCGTAGAGAAGAGTAGAAGAAGATTATGGAATGAGAAGTTAGAAAAAAATTAGAGGTTAAGAGGAAAGATTGGAAGAAGTTAGAAGAATAGGAAGAAAGCTAGAATAGAAAAAGAGGAAAACCGAGTTAGAGGGCGAAACGGAGCTCGGAGTATCGGATTGAGTTAAAACTTGGCGTGGGGCAAGATTACGTGATTAGATTTTGCGGGTAGGCTCCCGAGTGGGAATCGGAGTCGTAGGGTGCCGGTATCACGCCGTATCGGTGTGTATCTTGAAATATTCAAGATTTTGACAACGGGCCGTATCATGGACCGAATGTCCACGTTACCTAGGTATTTTGGTAGATATTATATGTATAGGCTAGTATCATACTACTCTGGAGAGATCGGGTCAAAATATCAAGCGTAGGTAGGCTAACTAGATAATCGCCGAAGTTGGATTTTTGCCCTTTTTAAGGGTAAAATAGGAATTTGGCCTATGGCCAAGAAATGGGTTTCGAAGTTCAAGATGGACTTCGATATGGGTTATATAGGTTGGTAATGATTAGAAATAGCCGTCTAGACCTAGTCTTGACCCCGGTTGATCATGGTTGACTTTTTAGGCCAAAAGTCAACTATGGGTCAACACTTTACCCAATTTAGTCCCAAATTCTATTAGACTTGTGCACTTGACCGAAAGTCAACTGTTAGTCACCAGTGACCTAGAGTTGACCTAGGGTTGACCACAGTTGACCACGGTTGACCAGAGTTGACCGGTTGACCAAAAAGTCAACCGTTGACTCAAATCGATCCCGATTGATTCCGTTTGACTTGCATTGACCCAGTATGACCTAGCTAGACCTAATATGACTTAGGTTAACCTCTTACAGTCTAGTTTGATGTGTCTTGACCTAGAATGACTTAATAGAATTTAAATTGATTTGACTTTATTTTCTAGATTGAGTATTGATACGTCTTGTTCTCTATAGGTCCTCGAGACGCTGCATTTGCTCCGGTTGACATATCATACCATATTACAGGCGAGTACATTCTCTGATACTTTTCTAATTTATAATGATTGTTATGATTCATGTAATTAGTGTGGATATGCTTGTTCTCGACACATTGGTCACACGGATTGGTATTCATGGATCCCGACATGAGATGTTATTCCTCGTTATCTTGGTATATCTTGTGCAAGCCCCCTTGTAGTTCTTGTGCAGTATATGGACACCGATTCTCGAGAAGACTTGCTCCCTTCTCGTAGAATCCTGTGTCATAACGTGTCTTGCTTGGATCCACTCTACCAGTCGGGGACGGGGAGTACTAGTGTAGATGTGTGGTCATTACCCACCTTGTTTATTCTTGTAGATCTTGAATGCTACCAATCCTACACTCTACGTGGGATTGACTGATCATAACCTTGTGCAGACCTAAGCCGGCCACATATTGTAGCTAGTACTCACACACCTCGAGATATGATTCTTGATTCTTGTACATGCCATGATCAGTTTACTTGTCTTGTTCTAGCTCTAGTTTTACAGCTTACCTTGCCATGATACTCACATGTACATTCCATGATTTTCTTGTATATACTCTCTATTTACTGTCTTATAGCTTTTGTCATATCTTGTGAACTGTTGTTAGTAGATTGTACTCGTTCCATCCTGACAGGATATGTTGAAAATATTACAGATGCAGACGAGGGAGACTATTCTACCTACTACGGTCCGGATGACGTAGTGGGCCTAGACCTGGAGACTTTGGTCCAGCAGGGCTTAGCTCCGCCTGGCGAGACCTTACCCCTTGCTTAGTTAGAGTAGGTCTTTTATACTGGACTTTGTCTCTAGCTACTTTTGAGACTGTTTTTATTATGGACTGTATTAAAGACTTGGACTTGTATATATTCTTTGTGTTGGACTGGACAGGTTATATATTATTTTATCGTCTTATTGTCTTTTCATTTCAGTCTTTACTTTGTTATCTTAGAGTTGTGATTGAGTACTCGTATATATATTCATTGCTTGTCCTCCGTTCGGAGTTGACCACATTCTCGACAGGTTTTTGTTATATATATAAACTGTTTAGAAGTAGAAAAATCCACAACGTTCCACGTCGATTTTTCGGTGAGGGCTGGGCATTGTCGCGTCACGTGCCCTTTTAGCGGGTACGGGTCGTGACACGTTTTAGTGGTGGCCCACGCAGGTCCTGAAGTCGCAATTAGTGCGATGTCGTAGTGGCGCTCGACTTAGAGTGCTATTACGAGCCTGCGATACGTATCTAGGATAGGCTATAGGCTAAGAGTACTCAATCACAGTAGGATCTTTCCTTGCTTATCTTGCTTACCGTCTTTGATATTGATTTTCTGTATTCTAGCTGTCCTCCCTTGATATTGCCTTCATGTGCCATATTGATATCTTCTTTTCAATTTGTCTCCAGGATAGTTATGACTCACTCTCCTGGCGAGGAGCACGGGGAGACGGAGAGGTCTGCCACCTCTGGCGGGCAGGCTCCGGTCACCTCCCCTGCAGATGGGACTTCTGTTGGAGCTCTCGGAGGTACTCCTCCAGCTACCTCGATGACAGTCCCTGGGGTTGCGGGTGCTCTTCCCGTAGTGCCGGGAGCTGTCGGGGGCGTTCTTCCTCCTCCTGCGCAGCGGATTCCTCCGCCAGTTGCAGGCGTACTTCCACCTCCACCTCCTCTGCCTATGGATATGGGGCAGATGCTTACCTTCCTCCAGCAGATACTGGAGACTCAGAGAGCCCAGACCGAGGCTCAGCAGAGGCAGACGGATGCGATGCGTCAGGGCATGGAGGATGCCCATCAGTTGGCCCTTGCAGCCATGGAGCAGAGGGCTCCTCATCCGGGGACGCGACCTAGGTACGGAGATATCCAGGACTTTAAGAAGCTCGGGCCCCGTGACTTTAGCGGGACCGAGGGTGTGGTCTATGCAGATGATTGGCTCGACGATATCGAGCGGCAGATGAGGACCTCCCGCCTTGCAGGCGACCTGAAGGTCGAGGCGGTAGGTTTGCAGTTGCTAGACATTGCACGCACCTGGTTCAGAAACGAGCCAGCTCTAGCTGGAGAGGGCCATACTTGGGCAGAGTTCAAGCTCCTCTTCAAGGAGAAGTTCTTTTCCTCCACGGACAAGATTGACCTGGTGCGACAGTTCCAGGATCTGCAGCAGGGCAGTCTATCTGTGGAGGAGTACGCAGCGGAGTTCGACCGTCTGAGCCGATACACAGAGTACATGGTTCGAGACCCGGAGATCAGGGCGAGCCGGTTCAGGGAGGGGCTGATTTGGGATATCAAGCACCTCATTCCCTCCTTCTATGAGACCTATTCCCAGATCTACGCAGAGGCCCGCAAGGTTGAACGGGAGTGGGGCTTGAAGCCCAAGAGGGAGCGTGATCATTTTTCGGGGGCTAGTAGCAGTGTAGGGGCTGCTAAGCGCCCTCAGCTTCAGCATCGTTCTTTCCAGCATCCCCAGCCGCAGGTGCAGGCCAGAGCACCGGTTCAGCAGCAGGTGCAGCACACTCAGCAGAGGCAGACACAGCTTGGGGCTCCTTGCGGCTACTGCAAGAAGCCCGATCACATCTGGGAGGTCTGCCGGAAGAGGCTGGGCTTGTGCCTCTATTGTGGGGAGGCTGGACATCAGTTGAGAGATTGTCCTACGAACCATCGCCGTGCAGCTCAGGGAGCACAGGGTAGGCCACCTATGGCACTGCATCACGCCCTCCACCAGCAGCGGGATATACCACGCCAGGACAGGGTTTTTGCGATGGCAGTTGAGGATCCTGCACGCATTGGACTAGGAGGTAGGGTCTTGCTATTTCTTTTACCTGTTCTTTCCGTCCATTAATTGATGATTGCTTTCTTAGTGCCTTTAGTTTGCATATGTGATGATCATGCTAGATAAATAGAACACCCCAATGAAGACTGCAATAACACGATACTGTAGAGATTTAAAACCATACATGTATTCTGATTTCCTGGGTTACATGTTATATAACTTAGGATAAAATTTAGTAGACCTTGATTGTTGGGTGCTTGACCTAGAGAAGAGTACGACCGTTTGAATTTCGAGGACGAAATTTTTTTAAGGAGGGTAGATTTATCACCCCCAGTTTTCAAATTAGGGGTATTTTTATTATTTTTCAAGTTTTATAATTTTTAGAAATTTTTATTTATTTTATGTAATTTTTTTGGGATTTATTTGGGTTGGTTTGAATTTTATCCAATTCGGACTCAAATTGGAGACCCGGGTAGCCTGGACCCTAGTGGGACCCACATACTAGCTGGGCTTAGTCCACATATCATCCAAATTAGGTTAGAAATCTTAAATCCTATTTTTCATGGCTTAATTAGTCATTTTAGAGCTTAATTAGTTCATTAGAACCAAACCGAACCCAAACTAAGTCTATTGGGTTTAAGGCTTATTGGATCCCCAACCCAAACCCACTAACCCCCCTCCCCCACTCTTGGCCGGCCATAAGAGGCTTCCCCCCCTTCTTTTTCACAAAGTCAAACTCTCTCTCTCTCTCTCTCCAAACTTTTTCTTCTTCCCAAGTTCCTTTCTTTCCTCCAAGGAAACCTAAGCTTAGGTATGTCATTAATTCCTTATTTATTACTCCTTTCCATTTATTGTCTTCACTATTATTGTAGAGGGGGAGATTCTCCACCATTTGCCCCTAATTTTCATAGGGTTCCCTAGAAATCTAGGTTAAGGAAATTATTAGGGGTTATATATATATTAATGGTATATATATATATATATATATATATATATATATATATATATATATATATATATATATATATGTGGATGTATTATATATTTATATTTAAATTTGTGTGTGTGTAGAGGGATGAGAGTGGTGGTGGTGTTGTCATGAGGGAGGTGTTGTGTGAGAGTGTGCTTGTGTGTGTTAGTGTGGTAGAGAGAGTATGTGTGTATATTTATATATATATATCTATGTGTGTATGTATTTATATATATATATATATATATATATATATATATATATATATATATATATATATATATATATATATAAATATATATATATATGTATTTGTGTGTGTGTGTGTAAAGAGTGGTGGTGGTGGTATTGTGAGAGTGTGTGTGTCATGAGAGTGGTGGTGAGAGCTTGTGAGTGTGTGTGTGTGTTTGTGTGAGAGGGGTGTGTGTGTCTATATGTATATATAGGTATATGTATATATATAGACATATGTGTGTATGTATTTATATATATATATATTGATGAGTGTGTGTGTGTATGTATTTACATATAGGTATAGATATGTGTGAGTTAGTGAGTTATATATATAGATAGATGTATGGATATATGTATATATATATGAAGATAGATATATATATATATATATATATATATATATATATATATATATATATATATATATATATAGAGAGAGAGAGAGAGAGAGAGAGAGAGAGAGATATATATATATATATATGTAGGGATATATATATATGAAGTATATATATATAATAGAAGAGAGGAGGAGATGAAAAAAGAGGAAGAAGAGCAGCCATAGCAGCAGCAGCAGCTGCTGTGATAGCAGCAGCTGCTGTGATAGCAGCAACCCCCCCCCCCCCCCCCCCCCCCCTTTTCCCCCTTTAAGCCTATTTAACCCCCCTTTTCACCTATACATATATGTATATATATATATATATGTATATATATATATATATATATATATATATATATGTATATATCTATATATATATATATATATATATGTATTATATATGGTTAGAATCGTAGAGAAGAGTAGAAGAAGATTATGGAATGAGAAGTTAGAAAAGAATTAGAGGTTAAGAGGAAAGATTGGAAGAAGTTAGAATAATAGGAAGAAAGCTAGAATAGAAAAAGAGGAAAACCGAGTTAGAGGGCGAAACGGAGCTCGGAGTATCGGATTGAGTTGAAACTTGGCGTGGGAAAAGAATACGTGATTTAGATTTTGCGGGTAGGCTCCCGAGTGGGAATCGGAGTCGTAGGGCGCCGGTATCGCGCCGTATCGGTAGGGGTGTGCAAACGGTCGGTTCGGATGATCCGAACCGATTTTTTAGTGAACCGACCATGAACCGAACCATTTGACCCAGGACCCGAACCGAACCGTTTAGCACAGGACCCGTACTGGACCGAACCGAACAATAACGGTTCGGTTATTCGGTTATTTCGGTTGTGGGCTTCGCATATATGGGCCGGCCTAGAAGTCCTAAAATTTGCAGGTAAATAATAGATTGGGCTTTACTGGAAGATTGTGCTTTACTGGAAGATTTGCAGGTAATTATAGAACACACAAAATGACAGAAAATGACAGAAATTTGCAGTGTATCACATAAATACAATGTTGTATAACACTCAGCTCCCAAATTCAGTAAAATCTATCCAAAACGGAGCTCGTTTCTTCATAGGTTTTCTATGAACCCGAAGCTTCGAATTGGTATTAGAAATTGGCTCATTAGTTGCTTGAGAACTAGTTGGTGGTTGAGGAGGATCACCTTCTTGCGACATCTAAAACAACAAATTTGTGGCTTTAAATATATGAACTACAGATAACAAATTTCAATAAAATTGAAGAAATACGCACATTGCATGAATATGAAGTTGTTGCCATTTGTTGGTTTCGTGCTACCTATTAAACATCACCAAATTAAGTGAGTACCTAAGCTACCTAACCCTTAACCCACCTATTAACAACAAGTGATAACTAAATAGTATTATAGTAAACATTACATGACACTATACTACACAAATAACGAGTGCTAACAGCACTGTCATTCCTGTCCAGGCTGTCCTCACTCCTATATAAACCAAAAGTGCTAAACTAGCCATTTTATTTTTAATTGTAACGTGAAATTGTAATGGGACACTGTCCTACCTAATGAAACTATTCAACTAACATAAACAAACAAAATAGACAAACCAAAAAATAGACAGAGAAAAATAAACACAAATTGCAATGTGAAACTGTTTCTTTGCAAAACTTTTATTTGCAGCGATAAATCTTTCTTCTTTTGACCTGCAAGCAGTTAACTTATTTGCAGAACTTTTATTTGCAGGCTTGCAGCAGCATAATTTGCATTGCAAAATATTTTTCTTTTGATCCTGCAAGAAAATGCACTACAAAGTACAACCCAACAGTGGCCTCAATTAAATCCAAGTATCCAAATCAAAAGAAACAATGTTTACAGCAACCAAATCAAAAGAAACAATGTTACAGCTAGGAAACTAACATATTTGAAAACTTAGAATAAAATCCTAGGATCAATTCAACAACATATTTGATATTTGTGCAGATTAATTTTCTAAATAATCAAACTTTGATTTCACTATAAACAATTAATTTTCTAAATAATCAAACTTCGATTTTTTTTCCCAATTTTAACGAATATGTGCAGATTGATATACAAGAACATAAAATTCTGAATAATCAAACTTCAATGAACGAGAATGAGATTTACAAGACGGACTTACAGATCTATGACTGAGTTTGGATCGAGACCGTCAGAGACTCAGATCAGATCGAGCCTGATAGAAAAAAAAATTGAAAAGTAAAGACAAAATAAAAATATAATTCCTAGATCGCGAGATTGAGTAGTAGATCTGGCTTTTCTCACCTCGAAGGATGTCCTCCAAGTCTCCGACCGTCGGGATCCGACAGATTTTAGAAACCCTAGAGAGCTGTCTCTTGAGAAGAGGAAGGGTTTAAGAAGAAAGGAGAATAGTAGGAGTAGGAGGAAGGAGAAACCCTAAAAATTTTTAGAAACCCTAAAAATTATGCAGAGCTTGCTCGCCGCCAAGCTCTAGCTCTGGAATAGGGAAGGGCTTAGGGTTCTGGAGAGGACTCAGAGGAGAGAGAAACAGAATGGTGGTAAGTGGTTTACTGCTTTTGAGTCTTTTGAGTTTTGACTCAAATAATACTAGGGGCCGGTTAGTGGTTACGAACCCATCCTTCAGTGGTTTTGCCAATTGCCAGGGGTGTATTGGTAATTTACTAATTCCTTAACCCAATTATTTCGGTTTTCGGTTCGGTTCAATGGCCGAACCCAAAAACCATGAACCGAACCGTAAACCGAAATTTAATTGTTGGAAAACCGAAATCCGAACCTTTTCTAAAAAAACCGAACCGAATTACATATATGGTTCGGTTCGGTTCGGTTTACGGTTTCGAACCGTTTATTGCACACCCCTACGTATCGGTGCGTATCTTGAAATATTCAAGATTTTGACAATGGGCCGTATCATGGACCGAATGTCCACGTTACCTAGGTATTTTGGTAGATATTATATGTATAGGCTAGTATCATACTACCCTGGGGAGATCGGGTCAAAATATCAAGCGTAGGTAGGCTAACTAGATAATCGCCGAAGTTGGATTTTTGCCCTTTTTAAGGGTAAAATAGGAATTTGGCCTATGGCCAAGAAATGGGTTTCGAAGTCCAAGATGGACTTCGATATGGGTTGTATAGGTTGGTAATGATTAGAAATAGCCGTCTAGACCTAGTCTTGATCCCGGTTGATCATGGTTGACTTTTTAGGCCAAAAGTCAACTATGGGTCAACACTTTACCCAATTTAGTCCCAAATTCCATTAGACTTGTACAGTTGACCGAAAGTCAACTGTTAGTCACCAGTGACCTAGAGTTGACCTAGGGTTGACCACAGTTGACCACGGTTGACCAGAGTTGACCGGTTGACCAAAAAGTCAACTGTTGACTCAAATCGATCCCGATTGATTCCGTTTGACTTGCATTGACCCAGTATGACCTAGCTAGACCTAATATGACTTAGGTTAACCTCGTACAGTCTAGTTTGACGCATCTTGACCTAGAATGACTTAATAGGATTTAAATTGATTTGACTTTATTTCCTAGATTGAGTATTGATACGTCTTGTTCTCTATAGGTCCTCGAGACGCTGCATTTGCTCCGGTTGACATATCATACCATATTACAGGCGAGTACATTCTCTGACACTTTTCCAATTTATAATAATTGTTATGATTCATGTAATTAGTGTGGATATGCTTGTTCTCGACACATTGGTCACACGGATTGGTATTCATGGATCCCGACATGAGATGTTATTCCTCGTTATCTTGGTATATCTTGTGCAAGCCCCCTTGTAGTTCTTGTACAGTATATGGACATCGATTCTCGAGAAGACTTGCTCCCTTCTCGTAGAATTTCGTGTCATAACGTGTCTTGCTTGGATCCACTCTACCAGTCGGGGACGGGGAGTACTAGTGTAAATGTGTGGTCATTATCCACCTTGTTTATTCTTGTAGACCTTGAATGCTACCAATCCTACACTCCACGTGGGATTGGCTGATCATAACCTTGTGCAGACCCAAGCCGGCCACATATTATAGCTAGTACTCACACACCTAGAGATATGATTCTTGATTCTTGTACATGCCATGATCAGTTTACTTGTCTTGTTCTAGCTCTAGTTTTACAGCTTACCTTGCCATGATACTCACATGTACATTCCATGATTTTCTTGTATATACTCTCTATTTACTGTCTTGTAGCTTTTGTCATATCTTGTGAACTGTTGTTAGTAGATTGTACTCGTTCCATCCTGACAGGATATGTTGAAAATATTACAGATGCAGACGAGGGAGACTATTCTACCTACTATGGTCCGGATGACGTAGTGGGCCTAGACCTGGAGACTTTGGTCCAGCAGGGCTTAGCTCCGCCTGGCGAGACCTTACCCCTTGCTTAGTTAGAGTAGGTCTTTTATACTGGACTTTGTCTCCAGCTACTTTTGAGACTGTTTTTATTATGGACTGTATTAGAGACTTGGACTTGTATATATTCTTTGTGTTGGACTGGACAGGTTATATATTATTTTATCGTCTTGTTGTCTTTTCATTTCAGTCTTTACTTTGTTATCTTAGAGTCGTGATTGAGTACTCGTATATATATTCATTGCTTGTCCTCCGTTCGGAGTTGACCACATTTTCGACAGGTTTTTGTTATATATATAAACTGTTTAGAAGTAGAAAAATCCACAGCATTCTACGCCGATTTTTCGGTGAGGGCTGGGCGTTGTCGCGTCACGTGCCCTTTTAGCAGGTGCGGGTCGTGACACTCCTGGTGGTTGAAGAAGTAATGGTGGAGAAGTAGTAATGAAGAGAGAGAGAGTGTTAGGTGGAAATATATATGAGGATGATGGTGGTAGGTGGGAGGGTTCACCTTTGGTTCATGATGAACCAAAGCAAACCAAGCCAAGCCGAACCAACCCAAGAATAAACTAATCAATGAAATGCTAGAATGCAATACGGGTCAAATTACGTATACGTATACCACATGTATTACAACTCTACCCATCTTAAAAGAATTCCATCCTCGAAATTTAATTAAGAGGCTAGAGGGGCAAGAACAAGCTATACTAATCACAAGCAAGCTATACTAGGCAATCAATCAATCATGCAAGCAAGGAATCGAAGGCATGAGGTATAAGGAGGACATTATACCTCACGAGTTAAACAGGTCGGGATATCGTGATCGGATATCATCCTCACGCTCCCACGTTGACTCACCCAAAGTGTGATGACCCCAAGCAACTCGGACTAACTTGATAGTCTTGTTCTTGAGTATCTTTTCTCTTCGGTCCAATATAGACACGGGCCTCTCCTCATACGAAAGGTTGGTACCAATAACCAATTTCGAATGATCTAGGATGTGGCTCAGGTCCGGGAGATACCGCCGTAATTGGGATACATGGAACACATCATGTACCTCACGTAGCGATGGTGGAAGAGCGAGACGATAGGATACATCATCTACTCGCTCCAGAATATCGAACGGCCCTATATACCTAGGACTAAGCTTTCCCCGTACGTCGAAACGAATGACGCCACGGTTAGACGAAATCCTCAGGAATACATGGTCGCCGTGTCACGTCCCAGAACCAGAATACTGGAGAGCGGGGGCAGACATAGCCAGCTACGTATATTGAAATGGATTCAATCTCGCTATACGGTCATGGCTGTCTAGGATACATGAGGGTTTATCTACAAGCCAGCAGTCTCTTAAGGTCAAGAACAAGCCTATTGTCTCAATCACAAGCAAGTAAATAGATGTTATAAGATGTATGATCATTAAATATACAAAAATAAGGCGTCCCAAATATTACATATTCAGCTAATCATGAAGCTAGTCGTTATAAAATGTCAGGACTAGCGAGAGTTTTAGTCATACATGATCAACCCTAGGATCTGTTAATCATGCTACAAGCCCGTAGGCAGACAGTAAGTAAAGTACAATCGAGCTAAACAGGTGCTCGTCGGCTAAACGCCTCAAAAGAATATTTTTACAATAGAGCGGGAGAGCCAAAAATAACCCACTCGTTGCCAGGGTTCCGTCTAGTGGCCACCATCTGTGTACCTTGTAGTTCTTGTACAGTATATGGACATCGATTCTCGAGAAGACTTGCTCCCTTCTCGTAGAATTTCGTGTCATAACGTGTCTTGCTTGGATCCACTCTACCAGTCGGGGACGGGGAGTACTAGTGTAAATGTGTGGTCATTATCCACCTTGTTTATTCTTGTAGACCTTGAATGCTACCAATCCTACACTCCACGTGGGATTGGCTGATCATAACCTTGTGCAGACCCAAGCCGGCCACATATTATAGCTAGTACTCACACACCTAGAGATATGATTCTTGATTCTTGTACATGCCATGATCAGTTTACTTGTCTTGTTCTAGCTCTAGTTTTACAGCTTACCTTGCCATGATACTCACATGTACATTCCATGATTTTCTTGTATATACTCTCTATTTACTGTCTTATAGCTTTTGTCATATCTTGTGAACTGTTGTTAGTAGATTGTACTCGTTCCATCCTGACAGGATATGTTGAAAATATTACAGATGCAGACGAGGGAGACTATTCTACCTACTATGGTCCGGATGACGTAGTGGGCCTAGACCTGGAGACTTTGGTCCAGCAGGGCTTAGCTCCGCCTGGCGAGACCTTACCCCTTGCTTAGTTAGAGTAGGTCTTTTATACTGGACTTTGTCTCCAGCTACTTTTGAGACTGTTTTTATTATGGACTGTATTAGAGACTTGGACTTGTATATATTCTTTGTGTTGGACTGGACAGGTTATATATTATTTTATCGTCTTGTTGTCTTTTCATTTCAGTCTTTACTTTGTTATCTTAGAGTCGTGATTGAGTACTCGTATATATATTCATTGCTTGTCCTCCGTTCGGAGTTGACCACATTTTCGACAGGTTTTTGTTATATATATAAACTGTTTAGAAGTAGAAAAATCCACAGCATTCTACGCCGATTTTTCGGTGAGGGCTGGGCGTTGTCGCGTCACGTGCCCTTTTAGCAGGTGCGGGTCGTGACACTCCTGGTGGTTGAAGAAGTAATGGTGGAGAAGTAGTAATGAAGAGAGAGAGAGTGTTAGGTGGAAATATATATGAGGATGATGGTGGTAGGTGGGAGGGTTCACCTTTGGTTCATGATGAACCAAAGCAAACCAAGCCAAGCCGAACCAACCCAAGAATAAACTAATCAATGAAATGCTAGAATGCAATACGGGTCAAATTACGTATACGTATACCACATGTATTACAACTCTACCCATCTTAAAAGAATTCCATCCTCGAAATTTAATTAAGAGGCTAGAGGGGCAAGAACAAGCTATACTAATCACAAGCAAGCTATACTAGGCAATCAATCAATCATGCAAGCAAGGAATCGAAGGCATGAGGTATAAGGAGGACATTATACCTCACGAGTTAAACAGGTCGGGATATCGTGATCGGATATCATCCTCACGCTCCCACGTTGACTCATCCAAAGTGTGATGACCCCAAGCAACTCGGACTAACTTGATAGTCTTGTTCTTGAGTATCTTTTCTCTTCGGTCCAATATAGACACGGGCCTCTCCTCATACGAAAGGTTGGTACCAATAACCAATTTCGAATGATCTAGGATGTGGCTCAGGTCCGGGAGATACCGCCGTAATTGGGATACATGGAACACATCATGTACCTCACGTAGCGATGGTGGAAGAGCGAGACGATAGGATACATCATCTACTCGCTCCAGAATATCGAACGGCCCTATATACCTAGGACTAAGCTTTCCCCGTACGTCGAAACGAATGACGCCACGGTTAGACGAAATCCTCAGGAATACATGGTCGCCGTGTCACGTCCCAGAACCAGAATACTGGAGAGCGGGGGCAGACATAGCCAGCTACGTATATTGAAATGGATTCAATCTCGCTATACGGTCATGGCTGTCTAGGATACATGAGGGTTTATCTACAAGCCAGCAGTCTCTTAAGGTCAAGAACAAGCCTATTGTCTCAATCACAAGCAAGTAAATAGATGTTATAAGATGTATGATCATTAAATATACAAAAATAAGGCGTCCCAAATATTACATATTCAGCTAATCATGAAGCTAGTCGTTATAAAATGTCAGGACTAGCAAGAGTTTTAGTCATACATGATCAACCCTAGGATCTGTTAATCATGCTACAGCCCGTAGGCAGACAGTAAGTAAAGTACAATCGAGCTAAACAGGTGCTCGTCGGCTAAACGCCTCAAAAGAATATTTTTACAATAGAGCGGGAGAGCCAAAAATAACCCACTCGTTGCCAGGGTTCCGTCTAGTGGCCACCATCTGGCTGGGAAGTCGGTAGATCCTCTGGAGCTGCTCCGAAATCTGGCCACACAAAACTAGCTGGGTCAGACCCCAGAAAGAGCAAATGCCACAAAGGAGGCTTCACTTAAGAACTAAAACCAGCAATCAGCACAGGAATATAAATATAAATAAAATAAGAACTGGAATAAAAGGAAACATATCAGGATAATATACGACGAGATAACCATAGAACTATTCAGATAGCCAGGTTACAACCCGTAAACCAAACAAGGACCGGGGTTGTAACCCTTCGTCTGAACGGAGCTTGGTTTCTCACCATTTATCGGTAAAAATAAATACAGGCATTCAAGTCGTACAGCAATCTGGAACAGGATCAGGGTAAGACTAGACTGGTTAGACTCCATCCAATCATTTCACGGCCAAGCAAGAACTACGGCTTGATACTTTAACTAACTAGGGTTATCACAATCCCAGTTACTAACAAGATGCAGTGAGATTATTCCACAGCCACAAGCCCTGCAGACTATCCAGGTCACCCAGGTCGAGAGATTAGGGTTGAATTCAGGTGGGTACATCGTCCAGGACACGCATGTACCCTTAAGCAGTTTGAAGGGAGCAACACATGACAGTGTGCTGGAAATGTGCCCTACTCGACGGCAGGCTACAGATCCCAAGCGCGTCCAGGTAAAGGAATTGCCTGTAGCTGGAAAATCTCTTCATGACTAATGTATTAATCTAGTTGTTAACCTTAGTCCATTTTAGTAGGTACTCTTGACCGTGGTACTCAGGAGTCCCCTCCTAGACATGATGCAAGACAGGACTGGATTATTTGTACAAGCACAATCGCCCACGGTGTCCAGGTTATTTATACAGGTCATATCATGTCAGGTAGTCGTCGCAACAGCTTATCAAGATATAACATGTTAGGTTATCAGGTCAAGTATACTAGTCAGGAGTGCGCCACGATGGGCCACTATCAGGTCATGTCAGGTTACTCATGTCAAGAGTGCACCACCATGGGTCACTATCGTGTCAGGCTCAGTTATCAATTACAACATATCAAGTAAAATCACGATTATCAAGTTCAGGACAAAAAGACGTAAGGATATAAAATGGATGTTAAATATCTAAGAAAATATCAATATACAGGGCTATAGAAGATCAAGGGTAATCAGGCTATGCTCAAGCCAGGCTATGCTCAGGCTAGCGTACGCTCAGGTCTGCGTACCAAAGGATCCATACACTTCCAATGGAGAGCGTACGCAAGGGTCAGCGTTCACAAAGGCACGCTCAAGCTACAGGTCAGCGTACGCTCAAGCTAGCGTACGCTCGAGCTAGCGTACGAAAGGGGCTAGCGTACGCCTTGCTCGCTTAAGCTAGCGTACCAAGGCACGCGTACGCTCAAGCTAGAGTACGCTCAAGACACGCTACCAACAGGCAGCATATCAAGGTTAGCGTACGTGCGCTAAAGAGCAGCGTACACAAGTTAGCGTACGCTCGCTAAAGAGCAGCGTACACAAGTTAGCGTACGCTCGCTAAACATAAGCGTACACAAGTTAGCGTACGCTTGCTAAACAGCAGCGTACACAAGTTAGCGTACGCTAAAAAGCTAGCTCACTGCTCACTGTCTTCTCCAAATGGCAAGAACAGCAAGAACTCTAAAGTTGAATCTAAGCTTCAATTGTCCAAATCTTGGTCGAAACAAGTCCGAATCCAACTTTCCAAAGGTCAAAATTGGGTAGAATGAAATTCTCTAAAATATGGAACCATTAAAACTTGAAAACAAGCAAGTTTGATAGATCAAAACACCAAAAATTCGAAAATAGCAAAACTCTAGATCTACAAGAATTAAAGCCTCAAAATGGAAAATGACAAGTTCTAATGTGATTTAGAATCATGAGGAGAAGCTAATGAAACCATCAAAAGGAGTTCTCTTGTGGAAGCAAGTTGCACTTGCCTAAGGTGTTCTTGGTTGGTGGAGAAGAGTAATGGTGGGGGAAGGAGAAGTAAATGAGAATTATGGAGGAGAGAGAAGGTTGGTGGGGATAATAAAGAGGGGGGTTGTGGTGGAAATGAAGGAGAAGCATAGGCTAAGGTGTTCCACCCTTGGCCCATGATGAACCAAGCATTGGGCCGGCCGAACCAAGCCAACCCAAACCGAGAGTTAAACCAAGCCGAGAGCTAAACAAGGAATAATACAAGAAAAGACACGTACACGTATTTTCAAAATACGTAATACGAACCACAGGCATTACAATTCTACCTACCTTAAAAGAATTCCGTCCTCGAAATTTAATTAAGAGGCTAGAGGGACAAGAACAAGCTACACTATTCACAGGCAATTATACTAGGCAATCAATCAATCATGCAAGCAAGGAATTGATGGCATGAGGCATAAGAAAGACATTATATCTCACGAGTCAAATAAGTCAGGATATCGCAATCGGATATCATCCTCACGCTCCCACGTTGACTCACCCAAAGAGTGATGACCCCAAGCAACTCGGACTAACTTGATAGTCTTGTTCTTGAGGATCTTCTCTCTCCGGTCCAATATAGACACGGGCCTCTCCTCATACGAAAGGTTGGTACCAACAACCAATTTTGAATGATCCAGGATGTGGCTCGGGTCCGGGATATACCGCCGTAATTGGGATACATGGAACACGTCATGCACCTCGCTTAGCGACGGTGGAAGAGCGAGACAATAGGATACATCTCCGACTCGCTCCAGAATGTCAAACGGTCCTATATACCTAGGACTAAGCTTGCCCCGTACGCCGAAACGAATGACGCCACGGTTAGGCGAAATCCTCAGGAATACATGATCGCCGACCGAAAACTCGAGAGGGCGCCAATGAGAATCGGTCCAATGGCGCTGGCGATCTTGGGCAACTCGAAGATGATCTCTGACTCGCCTGACCACTTCAACTGTCTGGGCAGTCATTTCTGGACCGAGCATCTGCCTCTCTCCAACATCATCCCAGGCTAACGGGGATCTGTACTTCCTGCCATACAGTGCCTCGAACGGTGCCATCTGGATACTGGCCTGAAAACTATTATTGTATGAGAATTCCACCAGGTGCAAATGATCTTCCCATGAACCACCGAAGTCAAGTGTGCAAGACCGCAATATGTCTTCAAGAGTCTGGATCGTGCGCTCCGACTGGCCATCTGTCTGCGGGTGATATGCCGAACTGAACTGGAGATGGGTTCCCAAACTGTCTTACAAGCTACGCCAAAAATGCGACGTAAACCTTGAATCTCGGTCCGAGGTGATACTGACTGGGATACCGTGCAATCTGACAATCTGCCTGAGGTACATCTCTGCTAGCTGAGCCGTCGACTGACCAACTCTGAACGGGAGAAAGTGCGCTACCTTGGTAAGCCTATCCACAATAACCCAAATAGCATCTTTACTAGCTAGAGATCTAGGTAATCCAGTCACGAAATCCATGGTCACATGCTCCCACTTCCATTCTGGAATCGGCAAGGACTGAAGAAGTCTAGCCGGTCTCTGATGTTCGGCCTTAACCTGTTGGCAAACCAAACACTGAGAGACAAACCGAGCAATCTTCCGCCTCATGCTATTCTACCAAAAGTGCTGACGGATATCACGGTACATTTTCGTACTGCCAGGATGGATGGAATACTGAGAACTATGCGCCTCTGACATGATCTCTTGTCTGATATCTCCACTGGGTACACAAAGACGCTTACCATGCCTAAGTGTACCATCCTCATGAATACATAACTCTGGTCTTCGTCCTGCTTCACACTCTGCTCTGAGTCGCTGAAGCTTGGAATCTGCCGACTGCGCCATCCGGATCCTCTCGACTATAGTGGACTGAACTCGTATACTGGCCATCAAGGCCACACTGGAAGGGAGAACAACTTCAACATCCATCTTCTGAAGATCTGTAACAGCTCTGGTTGCGCTGTTAGAAAATAAACTCCCGCTCTCCTGCTCAATGCATCCGCAACAACATTGGCCTTCCCAGGATGATACTGCAAGTTGACATCATAATCCACAAGAAGCTCCAGCCACCTTTTCTGACACATGTTAAGATCCTTCTGGGTGAAAACATACTTCAGGCTCTTGTGGTCGGTGAAAATCTCCACCCTATCTCCGTACAAGTAGTGCCTCCACAACTTAAGTACAAACACCACTGCTGCCAGCTACAAGTCATGGGTTGGGTAATTTCTCTCATGATCACGAAGTTGCCGTGACGCATAAGCTATTACTTTCCCATGCTGCATCAGAACACATCCTAAACCTTTGCCTGAAGTATCACAATACACTAAAAATCCTCCGGTTCCATCTAGAAGCGTGAGAATAGGAGCTGTTATCAGGCCTCGCTTCAACTGCTCAAAAGAACTCTGACACTCTGCTGTCCAAGCAAACTGTACATCCTTGCGGGTCAACTGGGTCAATGGCGCTGAAATCCGAGCAAAGTCTGAAACAAACCGTCGGTAATAGCCGGCCAATCCAAGAAAACTACGAACCTCTGCAACGGTGCTGGGTACTGGCCATGACTCAATAGCCACAATCTTCTGGGGATCCACTTCTACTCCTCTTCGAGTGATGATATGACCCAAGTACGAAATGCGATCGAGCCAGAACTCGCATTTACTGAACTTGGCATATAACTGGTGCTCTCTGAGAGTCTGAAGAACCACACGAAGATGCTGCTCATGCTCCGCCTTACTCTTGCTGTAGACCAGAATGTCATCCAAGAACACAATCACAAACTGATCCAAGTAAGGCATGAAGATGCGATTCATGAGGTCCATGAATACTGCCGGCACATTGGTCGCCCCAAAAGGCATAACAAGGAACTCCCAATGCCCATATCTCGATCTAAAAGCTGTCTTCGGGATGTCCTGCTCTCTGACTCTGATCTGATGATAACCTGAGCGCAAATCAATCTTCGAGAATACTGAAGCCCCCTTGAGTTGATCAAACAAGTCATCTATCCTCGAAAGAGGGTATCTGTTCTTGATTGTCACTGAGTTCAAGGTACGATAATCAACACATAACCTGGACGTACCATCCTTCTTTTTTACAAGAAGCATCGGGGCTCCCCAAGGCGATCCACTAGCACGAATGAATCCCTTGGTTCTGAGTTCTTCAATCATCTTGTACAATATCTCCAACTATGACGGCGCCATCCTGTAGACTCTCTCTGATACTGGGGCTGTCCCGGGAATCAAGTCTATAGTGAACTCGATCTCCCGCTCCGGAGGCATACCTGAAAGTTCTTCTGGGAAAACATCTGGAAACTCATCCACTATCCTGGGCAACTGAACTGCTGCTACTTCCATCCGTAATATCGGAGGAGAAGGCTCAACCTCGCCTCGAGAGAAAGAAAACTCTGGCTCTCCTGGAATGCTAAAAACAACCCTACCAATATGACAGTCTATTCTAGCATACTGGTTCCTCAACCAATCCATCCCTAAGACCACATCATAATCGGCCATCGGGAACTCTATCAATCTAACGGGGAATTCTCTACCGCTAACTACGATCCAACACGAGGAAAACACTCTATCTACTCCCACAAGTCCGTTACCAGTAAGTATATTGAGCCTTACTGATAATGACTCGGGCTCCAATCCTACCCGTGTCGCGAATCGTGCAGACATAAAAGAATGCGATGCACCAGAATCAAATAAAGCTGAAGCTGGAAAGGAGTTGACGAGAATAGTACCTGCCACTACCTCACCTGGTGCCAACTCTTCTTCCACGGTCATCACCATAGCCTGACCGTGCCCTCGGGGTGCTGGTCCCCTCTGCTGAAACCCTCGCTGCCTACTCTGACTCAAGGCCTGGGCTTGTGCATACTGCTGGGGGCTATGTTGCTGAAATGCCTGGGACTGAGGCGGTAAGGGCCTCGGCAATGGATACTGCTGCTGTTGGACCGGAGCTGGTCCTCTTACCGAAGAGCTAGAAAGGTTGGACGATGATGAACCACCCCTATTCGGGCAGGATCCAACCCTATGGTCTGGTGCTCCACAAGCCAGACACAATCTCTGTGCCCTGCGACATTCTGCCACCACATGGCCTGGCTTCCCACAATGAGAACAACCCACTGCAGAAAGTTGCTTCTGCTTCTGCTACTGCTGAGGTGCATCGGAGTGGAATGCTGAACCGACGTCACTGAGGCCGCTCGCCTCGGAGCTCCAATAGTCAAAGCCCTGGCTGCCGGGGCCGGTGCTGAAGACTGATTCATCTGGCCGTGAGATCTCTTCCGACCCCCGGTCCTATCTACAATCCTCTGGGAGGTATACTCATGCCTCCGGGCTGCTCTCAAGACTGCATCAAAAGTCTGATGCTCAAACTGCTCAACTGCCAACAAGATCTCCAAGTGAAGTCCCTGCTGGAACTGCTGGGCTCTATCATACTCGGTTGCCACCAAAGTGGGAGCAAACCGATTGAGTCTGGAAAACTCGACCGCATATCCGTCGACCGTCCTGTCTCCTTGCTTCAGATTGGTAAACCTCGTCTGCAGATCATACCGAGCCACGGCATCGAAATACTTGGTCTGGAATCTCTCTCTGAATACTGTCCAAGCAATGGGTGCTGCTAATCCAACGGCCTGCGCTGTCCACCAGCTGCGGGCAAGATCTAACAACTGCAGGCGCACAACGGCCACCTTCTCGTTCTCTGGGGTCCTGGCTGCTTCTAGAATCACTTCTGTGTCTTGAAGCCATGCATCTGCCGTGATAGCATCTTCACTACCATCGAAGAATGGAGGGTTCAAGCGCTTGAAGCTGTTGGCAGCGCTGTTACCCTGATGACCACCCCGGGTCAAAGCATCCGTCACTGCCTGGTGCAAGGCATCTCCACGCCGGTCTTGGAAAGCTATCAAGGTCCTGACGAGTCCTACCAAAGTACCGTCATCATGTTCTACAGGTTGAACTGGCTGGACTGGTGACTCTCCGCCAGAAGGCACGACTCTGGAGGCTACTCCGGAATGCTGGACTTGATCTCCAGGCTGCTGCTGGTCCGCGGGAGGTGCTCCGCCTTGCTGATCGGCCGGGTCAGGTACTATGCCGCTGAAGAAGACGACATAGAAAACAATAAGGAATGACCAGGACAGAGCAACGATACAAGCATATGATCAGGACAAGAATCCAGGGATTCAGAAGATACGAACAAAGATCAAGGGCGAATACTGATTGAGACATCTATTCGATAAACCCTCATATATCTTGATTTACAAGACCTGCATGGGCCACCACTTAAACCATGTCACGCCCCAGAACCAGAATACTGGAGAGCGGGGGCAGACATAGCCAACTACGTATATTAAAATGGATTCCATCTCGCTATACGGTCACGGCTGTCTAGGATACATGAGGGTTTATCTACAAGCCAGCAGTCTCTTAAGGTCAAGAACAAGCCTATTGTCTCAATCACAAGCAAGTAAATAGATGTTACAAGATGTATGATCATTAAATATACAATAATAAGGCGTCCCAAATATTACATATTCAGCTGATCATGAAGCTAGTCGTTACAAAATGTCAGGACTAGCGAGAGTTTTAATCATACATGATCAACCATAGGATCTGTTAATCATGCTACAGCCCGTAGGCAGACAGTAAGTAAAGTGCAATCGAGCTAAACAGGTGCTCGTCGGCTAAACGCCTCAAAAGAATATTTTTACAATAGAGTGGGAGAGCCAAAAATAACCTACTCGTTGCCAGGGTTCCGTCTAGTGGCCACCATCTGGCTGGGAAGTCGGTAGATCCTCTGGAGATGCTCCAAAATCTGGCCACACAAAACCAGCTGGGTCAGACCCCAGAAAGAGCAAGTGCCACAAAGGAGGCTTCACTTAAGAACTAAAATCAGCAATCAGCACAGGAATATAAATATAAATAAAATAAGGACTGGAATAAGAGGAAACATATCAGGATGATATACGACGAGATAACCATGGAACTATTCAGATAGCCAGGTTACAACCCGTAAACCAAACAAGGACCGGGGTTGTAATCCTTCGTCTGAACGGAGCTTGGTTTCTCACCATTTATCGGTAAAAATAAATACAGGCATTCAAGTCGTGCAGCAATCTGGAACAGGATCAGGGTAAGACTAGACTGGTTAGACTCCATCCAATCATTTCATGGCCAAGCAAGAACTACGGCTTGATACTTTAACTAACTAGGGTTATCACAATCCCAGTTACTAACAAGATGCAGTGAGATTATTCTACAACCACAAGCCCTGCAGACTATCCAGGTCATCCAGGTCGAGAGATTAGGGTTGAATTCAGGTGGGTACATCGTCCAGGACACGCATGTACCCTTAAGCAGTTTGAAGGGGGCAACACATAACAGTGTGCTGGAAATGTGCCCTACCCGACGGCAGGCTACAGATCCCAAGCGCGCCCAGGTAACGGGATTGCCTGTAGCTGGAAAATCTCTTTATGACTAATGTATTAATCTAGTTGTTAACCTTAGTCCATTTTAGTAGGTACTCCTGACCGTGGTACTCAGGAGTCCCCTCCTAGACATGATGCAAGACAGGACTGGATTATTTGTACAAGCACAATCGCCCACGGTGTCCAGGTTATTTATACAGGTCATATCATGTCAGGTAGTCGTCGCAACAGCTTATCAAGATATAACATGTTAGGTTATCAGGTCAAGTATACTAGTCAGGAGTGCGCCACGACGGGCCACTATCAGGTCATGTCAGGTTACTTATGTCAAGAGTGCACCACCACGGGTCACTATCGTGTCAGGCTCAGTTATCAATTACAACATATCAAGTAAAATCACGATTATCAAGTTCAGGACAAAAAGGCGTAAGGATATAAAATGGACGTTAAATATCTAAGAAAATATCAATATACAGGGCTATAGAAGATCAAGGGTAATCAGGCTACGCTCAAGCCAGGCTATGCTCAGGCTAGCGTACGCTCAGGTCTGCGTACCAAAGGATCCATACACTTCCAATGGAGAGCGTACGCAAGGGTCAGCGTACACAAAGGCACGCTCAAGCTACAGGTCAGCGTAAGCTCAAGCTAGCGTACGCTCAAGACTGCGTACGCTCGAGCTAGCGTACGAAAGGGGCCAGCGTACGCCTTGCTCGCTTAAGCTAGCGTACCAAGACACGCGTACGCTCAAGCTAGCGTACGCTCAAGACACGCTGCCAACAGGCAGCATATCAAGGTTAGCGTACGTGCGCTAAAGAGCAGCGTACACAAGTTAGCGTACGCTCGCTAAAGAGCAGCGTACACAAGTTAGCGTACGCTCGCTAAACAGCAGCGTACACAAGTTAGCATACGCTCGCTAAACAGCAGCGTACACAAATTAGCGTACGCTTGCTAAACAGCAGCGTACACAAGTTAGCGTACGCTAAAAAGCTAGCTCACTGCTCACTGTCTTTTCCAAATGGCAAGAACAGCAAGAACTCTAAAGTTGAATCTAAGCTTCAATTGTCCAAATCTTGGTCGAAATAAGTCCGAATCCAACTTTCCAAAGGTCAAAATTGGGTAGAATGAAATTTTCTAAAATATGGAACCATCAACACTTGAAACAAGCAAGTTTAATAGATCAAAACACCAAAAATCCGAAAATAGCAAAACTCTAGATCTACAAGAATTAAAGTCTCAAAATGGAAAATGACAAGTTCTAATATGGTTTAGAATCATGAGGAGAAGCTAATGAAACCATCAAAAGGAGTTCTCTTGTGGAAGCAAGTTGCACTTGCCTAAGGTGTTCTTGGTTGGTGGAGAAGAGTAATGGTGGGGGAAGGAGAAGTAAATGAGAATTATGGAGGAGAGAGAAGGTTGGTGGGGATAATAAAGAGGGGGGTTGTGGTGGAAATGAAGGAGAAGCATAGGCTAAGGTGTTCCACCCTTGGCCCATGATGAACCAAGCATTGGGCCGGCCGAACCAAGCCAACCCAAACCGAGAGTTAAACCAAGCCGAGAGCTAAACAAGGAATAATACAAGAAAAGACATGTACACGTATTTCCAAAATACGTAATACGAACCACAGGCATTACACGCAGACTGAGAATTCAAGGGGTCGTCGATGGGAATCGGCCCAATGACGCTGGCGATCTTGGGCAACTCGAAGATGATCTCTGACTCTCCTGACCACTTCAACGGTCTGAGCAATCATTTCTGGACCGAGCATCTGTCTCTATCCAACATCGTCCCATGCTAGCGGGGATCGGCACTTCCTACCATACAGTACCTCGAACGGTGCCATCTGGATACTGGCCTGGAATCTGTTGTTGTACGAGAACTCCACCAGGTGCAGGTGATCTTCCCACGAACCTCCGAAGTCGAGTGTACAAGATCTCAACATGTCTTCGAGAGTCTGGATCGTGCATTCTGACTGGCCATCTGTCTGCGGGTGATAAGCTGAGCTGAACTGGAGGCGAGTCCCCAAACTCTCTTGCAGGCTACGCCAAAAGTGCGACGTAAATCTGGAATCTCTATCCGAGGTGATACTGACTGGTACATCGTACAATCTGACAATCTGTCGGAGATACATATCCGCTAGCTGAGTCGTCGACTGACCAACTCTGAACGGGAGAAAGTGAGCTACTTTCGTGAGCCTGTCTATGACAACCCAAATAGCGTCTCTGCCAGCCGGGGATCTAGGCAATCCAGTCACAAAATCCATGGTTATATGCTCTCACTTCCATTCTGGAATTGGCAAGGGCTGAAGTAGTCCAGCTGGCCTCTGATGTTCAGTCTTAACTTGTTGGCAAACCAAATATCGAGAGACAAACCGGGCTATCTCCCTCTTCATGCCATTCCACCAAAAGTGCTGAGGAATATTACGGTACATCTTCGTACCGCCGGGATGAATGGAATACTGTGAACTGTGAGCCTCCATCATGATCTCCTGTCTGATATCTCCACTGGGTACACAAAGACGCTTCCCATGTCGAAGTGTACCGTCTTCATGGATATATAACTCTGGTCTTCGTCCTGCCTCACACTCTGCTCTGAGTCGCTGAAGCTTGGAATCTGCTGACTGCGCCATCCGGATCCTCTCGACTATAGTGGACTGAACTTGCATGTTGGCCATCAATGCCACACTGGTAGGAAGGACAACTTCTATGCCCATCTTCTGAAGATCTGCTAACAGCTCTGGTTGCGCTGTTAGGAAATAAACTCCGGCTCTCCTGCTCAATGCATCTACAATGACGTTGGCCTTCCCTGGGTGATATAGCAGGTTGACATCATAATCTACAAGTAGCTCTAGCCACCTTCTCTGACGCATGTTAAGATCCTTCTGGGTGAAAACATACTTCAGGCTCTTGTGGTCGGTGAAAATCTCCACCCTATCTCCGTACAAGTAGTGCCTCCACAACTTAAGTGCAAACACTACCGCTGCCAGCTCTAAATCATGGGTTGGGTAATTTCTCTCATGATCATGAAGTTATCATGACGCATAAGCTATTACCTTCCCATGCTGCATTAGAACACATCCTAAGCCTCTGCCTGAAGCATCACAATACACTGAGAATCCTCCGGTTCTATCTGGGAGTGTGAGAATGGGTGCCGTCATCAAGCCTCGCTTCAACTTCTCAAAAGAATCCTGACATTCTGCTGTCCAAGCAAACTGCACATCCTTGCGGGTCAACTGGGTTAATGGCGCTGAGATCCGAGCAAAGTTCGAAACAAATTGCCGGTAGTAGCCGGTCAATCCAAGAAAACTGCAAACTTCTGCAACCGTGCTAGGCACTGGCCATGTTTCAATGGCCACGATCTTCTGGGGATCCACTTCAACTCCTCCTCGGGTGATGATATGACCCAAGTACGAAATACGATCGAGCCAGAACTCGTATTTACTGAACTTGGCATACAACTGGTGCTCTCTGAGAATCTGAAGAACAACTCTGAGGTGCTGCTCATGCTCCGCTTCACTCTTGCTGTAGACCAGGATGTCATCTAGGAACACAATCACGAACTGATCCAAATAGGGCATAACGATGCGATTCATGAGGTCCATGAATACAGTCGGCACATTGGTTGCTCCAAATGGCATAACAAGGAACTCCCAATGCCCATATCGGAATCTGAAAGCTGTCTTCGGGATGTCCTGCTCTCTAACTCTGATCTGATGGTATCCTGACCGTAAGTCGATCTTCGAGAACACTGCTGCCCCCTTGAGTTGATCAAACAAGTCATCTATCCTCGGGAGAGGATATCTGTTCTTGATTGTCACTGAGTTCAAGGTACGATAATTTACATATAATCTGGATGTACCATCCTTCTTTTTCACAAGAAGCATCGGGGCTCCCCAAGGCGATCCACTAGCACGAATGAATCCCTTGGTTCTGAGTTCTTCAATCATCTTGTACAATATCTCTAATTCTGACGGCGCCATCCTGTAGACTCTCTCTGACACTGGGGCTATTCCGGGAATCAAGTCGATGGTGAACTCGATCTTCCGTTCTGGCGGTATCCCTGGAAGCTCTTCTGGAAAAACGTCTGGAAACTCTTCGACTATCCGAGGTAACTGCACTGCTGCTACTGCCATCCGCAACACTGGAGGAGAAGGTTCAACTTTGCATCGAAAAAAGAAAAACTCTGGCTCGCCTGGAATGCTAAAAATAACCCTACCAATGTGGCAGTCTATCCTAGCATACTGGTCCCTCAACCAATCCATCCCTAAGACCACATCATAATCGGCCATCGGAAACTCTATCAATCTAGCGGGGAATTCCCTACCGCTAACTACGATCCGACACGAGGAAAACACTCTATCTACTCCCACAAGTCCGTTACCAGTAAGTATATTGAGCCTCACTAATAATGACTCGGGCTCCAATCCTATTCGTGTCGCGAATCGTGCAGACATAAATGAATACGAGGCACCAGAATCAAATAATACTGAAGCTGGAAAGGTATTGACGAGAATAGTACCTGCCACTACCTCACCTGGTGCTAGCCCTTCTTCTTCCATAGTCAAAGCCAGCACTTGACCATGTCCTCTGGGTGCGGGTCCTCTCTGCTGAAAATTCCTCTTCCTGCTCTGGATCAGGGCTTGGGCTTGGGCATACTGCTGCGGTCTCTGCTGCTGGAATGCCTGGGCCTGTATCGGTAATGGCCTCGGGAACGGGTACTGCAGCTGCTGCTGCTGCTGGACTGGTGCTGGTCCTCTAACTGAAGGACTAGAAAAGGCTGATGAACTCCCCCTGTTCGGGCAGTTCCCAATCCTGTGGTCCGGGGCACCACAAACCAAGCACAAACCCTGTGTTTTGCGATACTCTGATACCACATGCCCTGGCTTCCCGTAGTGTGAACATCCCACTGCGGAAGACTGCCTCTGGCTGCTGGAGCTAGTGCTGATGACTGATTCATCTGGCTATGGAATCGCTTCCGACCTCCGGTCCTATCCACGATCCTCTGGAAGGTATATTCATGCCTCCGGGCTGCCCTCAGTACTGCATCAAAAGTCTGATGCTTAAACTGCTCCACTGCCAATAGAATCTCCAGATGAAGTCCCTGCTGGAACCGCTGGGCTCTATCGAACTCGATCGCCACCAAGGTAGGAGCAAACCGACTAAGTCTCGAAAACTCGGCCGCATATCCGTCGACCGCCCTGCCCATCTGCTTCAGATTGGTGAGCCTCGTCTGTAGATCGTATCGAGCTACAGCATCGAAATACTTGGTCTGGAATCTCTCTCTGAATACTGCCCAGGCAATAGGGGCCACTAATCCAATGGCCTGTGCCGCCCACCAGCTGCGGGCAAGATCCAATAACTGCAGGCGCACCGTGGCCACCTTCTCGGCTTCTGGAGTCCTGGCTGCTTCTAGAATTACCTCGGTGTCGTGAAGCCAAGCATCAGCAGCGATAGCATCTTCACTGCTGTCGAAGAAGGGAGGGTTCAAGCGCTTGAAGCTGTTGGCCGTACTATTACCCTGATGACCTCCTCTGGTCAAAGCGTCTGCTACTGCCTGGTGCAAGGCATCTCCTCGACGATCCTGGGAGGCTAATAGTGACCTGATGAGACCCACCAAAGTGCCATCATCAGGCTCTGCTGGCTGGACGAGCTGAACTGGTGGCTCTTCTTCAGTAGGCATGACTCTGGAGACTACTCCTGAATGTTAGGCTTGATCTCCAGGTTACTGCTGGTCCACGGGAGGTGATCCGCCTTGCTGATCGGCAGGTCCAGGAACAATGTCGCTGAAGAAGACGACATAGGGAACAATAAGGAAGGACCATGACAGATCAATGATACAAGCATGTGATCAGGTCAAGATTACAGGGATTCAGAAGATACGAGCAAAGATCAAGAGCGAGTACTGATTGAGACATCTATTCGGCAAACCCTCACATATCTTGATTTACAAGACCTGCATGGACCACCACTTAAACCATGTTACACCCCAGAACCAGAATACTGGAGAGCGGGGGCAGACATAGCCAGCTACGTATATAGAGATGGAATCTATCTCGCTATACGGTCACGGCTGTCTAGATACATGAGAGTTTAACTACAATCCATCAGTCGCCTATGGTCATGAACAAGCCTATTGTCTCAATCTCAAGCAAGTAGTAACAGTATACAAGATGTTAGAGCACCAAATATATAATAGCAACGCGTCCCATACATTACATATTCGGATGATCATGAAGCTAGTCGTCCAAAATGTCAAGACTAGCAAAAGTTTTAGTCATACGTGATCAACCCTAGGATCTGTCAATCATGTAACAGCCCGTAGGCAGACAGTAAATAAAGGTGCAATACGAGCTAACACGTGCTCGTCGGCTAAATGCCTCAAAAGAATAATTTTATAATAAAGTGGGAGAACAAAAAGAAACCCACTCATTGCCAGGGTTACGCCTGGTGTTCACCATCTGGTTGGAAGGTAGGTAGATCCTCTGGTGCTGCTTCGATATATGGCCATACAAAACCAGCTGGGTTAGACCCCAGAAAGAGCAAGTGCCACAAAGGAGGCTTCACTTAGGAACTAAAACCAGCATATCACAATAGAATATTAAAGATAATAAATAAAGAACTGATAATAATAGAAATAACAACAGTAAACTGAGTACGACGAAACCATTCAAGTAGCCAGGTCACAACCCTTAAACCAAACAAGGACCGAGGTTGTAACCCTTCACCTGAATAGAAACCCGCCTCAAATACCATTGGTAGGGTAACAAGACAATAAATGAAGAGAGGACACAGAACTGCTCTGGAAGCCAGGTTATAACCCTTAAACCAAACAAGGACCGGAGTTGTAACCCTTCACCTGAACAGAACTGGACCCCTGATCTTTATTGTTAAGGCCACTATAAATAATCATGCCGCTGAAATAAGTAAAACATGACGAGCAGGGTCTGGGGTTACAATAAGACAATAAACGAAGAGAGGACACAGAACTGCTCCGGGAGCCAGGTTACAACCCTTAAACCAAACAAGGACCGGGGTTGTAACCCTTCGCCTGAACAGAACTGGACCCCTGATCTTTATTGTTAAGGCCAGTATAAATAATCAGGACGATATATGATAAGATAACTACGGAACTATTCAGATAGCCAAGTTACAACCCTTAAACCAAACAAGGACCGGGGTTGTAACCCTTCATCTGAACAGAACTTGGTATCCCATCATTTATCGATAAAAGAAATCATGTCATGATACAATCTTGTACAGGATCATGACAAACTAGACTGTGCTGGACTCCATCCAATCAATCACGGCCAAGCAATAAGTACGGCTTGATACTTTAACTAACTAGGGTTATCACAGGCCTAGCACTACCAAAAAAACCAACTTTAGCGACGGCCAGATCCGTCGCTTATCCGTCGGTAACATAAATTACCGACGTAATGGCGACGGATATTTGATGAAAATGGCCGTCGGGAAAAACGTCGTCGCTAAAAAATGTCCGTCGCTAAGCCGTCGGACAAATAATTATCCGACGGACTAGCGACTGGTTAGCGACGGTTGTCTTTCACCTACGTAGCGACGGATTAGCGACATGTTCCCGTCGGTTTACATGCCATATAAAATTAAAATATCCGTCGCTAATCCGTCGTCAATAGGTCGGTAAAAGCGTATCAGAGAGGTTCCTGATACGCAAAATCAGTCGCTATTCCGTCGCCATTCCGTCGTTAACCTCGATGTTATAGCGACGTATTAGCGATGGGTAGGTCGTCGGCCTGGTTCTGGAAAGCTTCCATATTTCCAGAACCATGTCGACGGATAATTGGTCGCTCATCCGTCGCTAGTCCGTCGTCATCCTCGACAGATTAGCGACGGATTAGCGACCAACTATCCGTCGCTAAGTCTCTGGAAACCTACCATATTTCCAGAACCATGTCGACGGATTCGCCGTCGCTAGGTAGTCGCTCTTCCGTCGGTAACTGCAAAATATTTTATATCACCCAGTTAGCGACGGATATTCCGTCGCTCTTCCGTCGGTAACTGCAAAATATTTTATATCACCCAGTTAGCGACGGATATTCCGTCGCTCTTCCGTCGGTATCTGCAAATATTTATATAATCCGTCGCTAGTTAGTCGCTAGTCCGTCGCTAAATGTAACATCAATTAAAAAATTACAGAAACATTCTATTTCCTTTTCGTAAATATTACACATTCATAATATCCAATATCCAAACATCCATGTACGATCAACAAATATCCAAATATCCATCCAAACATCCATGTACGATCAACAAATATCCAAATATCCAAATTCATGATATCCAATATCAAATATCCAATAACAAATATCCAAATATCCAAATTCATAATATCCAAATATCCAAATTCATAATATCAAAAAACAGTACAAATATCATTTTCCCGGAGATGGATCGCGTGGTCGTCTCGGCGCCGCCTCGACTCTGCGGATGTACTCTTCCACCATGTACGCCGGCACCTGGGACAACACATGCTCTGGAAGCGTGCGGAGCTGCTCTGCCGACATCATGTCCATGAGCCCAATGAGCGCAGTATCCGGTACCAGGCGGACCTCGGCATTACGGTCAAATGAATAACGTCCAGGGTCGGAAGGACCGGCAACCGCAGTAGACGTACCGGGAGCAGACGGATCTGGACCGGGAGCAGAAGGACGCGGAAGGCGCTCCAGCACATCCGACATTAGACTCCGCATTTCCGACATATCGGAGGTGAGAGTCGCAAGCTGCGTCCTCATATCGTCCGACGGGGGCGCGGGAGGAGGCGGGGACGGTAGATATCTCGGAGTCGCGCCCTGCAACGACGCCGCCATGGAACCTACGCCGTAGACGCGCCCTTTATTAAAGCCGCCGACAGACTCTACGAACACGTTGTCGTAGCGAGCGGCCATAGAAGAGGGCGTCTGGGTGGGCGTCGTTTCGCCGACAACCTCGGCAGGGGGCTCAATCTGACTAAGGGCCTCACGATATGCAGCCTATCCAATGAATGTGTTTATACTATAAGTTTTCCTAAGTTATAATCTAAATCCTATGTTTTCCTAAGTTATAATTTGAATCCTACGTTCACCTAATTAAGTTAACAATAATTATATTACTAATATAAATCTCATAAACGTAATTACTTACATCAGTCGCCTGGGCCCTCGCGTCGACGAAGCTCCCGTCTGCCCGCCTCTTGTGTGTATGCAGGAATACATCGTAGGCGGTGACCGACTCCGGCTCTCTCCCCTCCTTTACCGCCTGTCGTGCCTGCATACGAAATATACGTCGAATTTAATTAACTACGTATATTAATAGTACCGAATTTAATAGTGAAATGAATTTGCGGTATCTCACCAAATCTGCACGCGTCGCTGCGTGGGGCTTTGAACCTCCCGTATGCAGAGCAGCGACTTGTCTGCTCGCCTTCGCTTTCTCTGATTTCTCCCTGTACTGAGCAGTATTCATCTTATCCAACATCTGCTCGTAGTACTCCTCCCGGAGCCACTTCTTCCTCGAATGCGCCGTACGAACGTCGTACACCGCATCCCGTATCTTCTTCCCGGCGGCGGCTTTGTAGGCCTTGCGAATCAACTCCTCGCGATGGAGGGGCCACCAGAACGTCGTCTGACATACAAATTAAATTATCACGTAATTAAAAAATTAGTGGATTAAAGAATAATTAATAATTAACCAAAAGATATATATATACCTTCATCTCCTCGAGCCAGACGTACTGCATGTTCTGAGGCACCTCAGAAAAATTGAGGTAGGGGCCATGGTAGTTTTCCCGGATAATTTGCCCGAGTATCCGGGCAGCATCAAACGGAAAAAACCTACAAAGAAGCAAAGACTGGATTATTAACTTGAATAAATGAAACAAATTTAATAAATTAACTTAAATTTACTTACGTATCACCCGCGGGCCATAGCTCTCGTCGGTTCTCGCCTATCGGCCTCTCTGGAGGCGTCGGAGGATCCGCGGGTCCGCGGATGTACTCACCGGTAGCAGGATGAAGCTGAATCCGGGGGTACTCCGGAGCCCACCCTACAGTAACTGATGGTGTACCCGCTGGTGCATCCGGGGGCGGAACGGATCCGCTAGTGGATGGAGTCTCAGGCCTCGATGAAGATGAATGTAGCGCAGAGGTAGATCGACGGCAGGAAGAGTCTGTGGCCGGGCTCTCCAGGTCGGGATCGGAGGACTCTATATCCGGGGAATGTGGAAGGCGACCACGACCGCTACCACCACGACCGCTACCACCACATCCACCACGGCCAGTACCGCTACCACCACGCCCACCACGGCCAGTACCGCCACCACCAGCACCACCACGGCCAGTACCGCCACCACCAGCACGAGTGGTAGTGACCATGACATGTAAATAGAACACATAAATATAATTAACAATATAGAAGTATAAATGAATATAAAACTGAACTAAAATATATATACCAGCAGCAGGGCGGCGAGTGCCGTCAAGACAATGAGAACTAAGAGTGCCATCTGTAAAAAGAAAATCATACAATAAGTAGATGATCGAACGACAAAAACATAAACTGAAATAAGAATGTGTCCGTCTAAACTGAATTCACTAAGTTAGTTGTAAGTGCTTCTAATATATACCGATATTTAATCTAATCATCGTTATCGTCCTCGTCCTCATCGTCATCGTCATCGTTCTCATCCTCATTCTCATCGTCGACTTCATCTATATCATCATCCTCATCGTCGACTTCATCTGTATCATCATCCTCATCCTCATCTTCTTCTTCTTCTTCTTCTTCTTCTTCTTCTTCTTCTTCTTCTTCTTCTACTTCTTCTTCAGGCTCAATACTTGGGACAAGACGCCTCTTTCTCCCCTGGTTGACAGCTAAGTCTTGTATATCAACCTCTTCCTCCCCTCTATTTTTCTCTATCAACCTCTCTTTGAAGTCCCTCATCTGTAATATATGGTGTCCTCATTTTGACTTCACCTCTAAATACACTGTTAGAGAGAATAAAAATAAGTGTAGTCACTTAATTCACCAAATTAGAGATTATAACGAGGCGTAGTCACTTACTTCTCTAAATCTCTCACTTCTTGTATGTCACAATTTAACAAGACATATCGGTGAGCGGTATCATACTCATCGTCGGTCAACCACCGTTTCTTACTAGCCCCAATAGGCTTGCCCCTTAAATTGAATATACCTCCATCCTCAATGTCTTCTTCATTCCTTTGAGGTCTATTTCGATTTGTCTCGACATGAGTATCGAAATAAATGGAGCAGAAATTTGACACCTCCTCGATAAGATATGATATGCAATTCTCTTTGTAGTACAACATGCATCCGTTGCAACAACAATCTATCTTCTCGTACCCCAGTCCCAGTTGTCGGACCATCATCTTTGACTTGTAGAAGTTTTTTGGTAGCTCTTTTGATTCCTTCGGTAACACCTCCTTGATTACTTCTGTGATCCGATTATAGCAAGCTTGTGGCAAGTTAAAATCAGACTTTATGTTCAACAACCGCATCGTCACTGACAGTGCGGAATGAGTCTCACAACCAGGATATAGAGAAGTATCTGCGTCCTGAAACATGTCATAGAACTCCTTCGCCTCGGGATTAGGATCCTCCGGATCAAAATTAGGCCCTGCCGCATCATACACCATATCTCGTGCAAGGTTCTGCAGATCTCCATAATCAACAGAGCATCCGTGGTCTTCGATGACATCCGTTGCAGCATTATCATCAAAAGCATAAGTAGCAGCTTCCGCAGCCTGTCTTTCCGAATATAGTTCACCTTGCGATGACCACAGGCCGTAATTACGTACGAAACCCTTACGGGTCAAATGATCTCTCACAGTCACCACTTCTTCGTAACGTCTATTGTGACATTTAACACATGGACACTTAATTTTGTTACCGTCCATGTACTGAGCTTTGCTCATTGCATAATTAAGAAATACTTCCACGCCTGCCTGAAAATCGTCACTCACACCAATTCTACTCTCGTGTTGCCGTTTGTACATCCATGTACGATCAACAAAATAATGACTCATCCTCAATTTGGATGTGAAAATCTGTATCGTAAGACAAACTAAACATAAGAATAGCCCGATACCGATACTCATAAATTTGGATTAGGGTTAGGATGTTAGATATAAGTGAACTAGGTGATGTAGAGTACAATATAGGGAACTGTGAATGGACTGAAAGTTGCACATGAGAAGGTTCAATGAAGGGCCCATAAATGGGTTCACATGATAAGTTAGTAAGAATCCACATCACTATACATACTCCCCCGTCTCAGGAGTGTGTCTGGCTCCTATTTAGAACAGCACAGGTCACAACATGTCCAGAATAGCAAAACAGAGCTCTACAATGTATATCAGTATCGGATTATTCCTACGAGTATTGGTATCGGCGATATCAATACTCGTGTGAATAGGAGATTGCAATATAAGTCTAAGCTATCTAGCTAACATGTATACTTGCATTTACATTGTATCATAACTTGTATCTAGTTACCTTGCTAATCATGTATATACTCTTAACATATATGTGAAGACACTATACTAACATGTATTTAAATCAAGGTTCAAAGTATCGGTATCGGAATCGGTAGTATCGGCGGTATCGGTAGTATCGGCGATATCGGTAGTATCGGTAGTATCGGCGCGCGATATCGGTAGTATCGGCGGTATCGGTAGTATCGGCGGTATCGGTAGTATCGGCGATATCGGTAGTATTGGTATCGGCGATATCGGTAGTATCGGCGGTATCGGATCGAAGTATCGGATGTTTAGTGCAGGGTACGTGACATTGTGAAAGGAATACAAAGTAGCAGTAAAAGGTAATGTGATGCTCAAGCAGCAATGCACAAACTAAATATGTACAGGACATCTTGATGATGGCAATTTCATGACAAGTGCAGTATAAAATTTGTGTTCCTAGCAATATGGGTGGTGCACAGATGCTAGGATATGCATCTAGGGTGTTTAGAGTGTTAAACAAACATGGTATAACCAAAACGACAGACTTCACACCACAGAACAGTGAACACAAAGAATAAATCATAACCCGAGCCTCCCCCTTGGCCAAATAACCCATCAAACCCTCTCCAATTCACATGGCACAGCCCACACATATATAACAGTATATTAGCAACATTATAGACTAATTACAATTGAAAATGGAGTGAGAACCCTGCCCCCATTCCCGACCCCCCCCCCCCCCCCCCCTCCCCCCCCGACCCCCCTCCCCCCATTCAACACCCTCCCCCCCCCGACCCCCCTGCCCTCTCCACCCCCCCACCCCCCCGACCCCCCTGCCCCCATTCAACACCCCCTCCCCGACCCCCCTGCCCTCTCCACCCCCCACCCCCCGACCCCCCTGCCCCCATTCCCTACCCCCCCGACCCCCCGACCCTCATTCCCCACCCCCCCGACCCCCTGACCCCATTCACCACCCCCCCCCCCCGCCCTCTCCACCCCCCGCGAAGCCGACCCCCCCCCACTCCCCCCCCCTCCGGCCCCAAAACACAAAATTAAAGAAAATTAGAGAGAGAGAGAGAGAGAGAGAGAGAGAGAGACCTGGTAGAGAGAGAGAGAGAGCCGCGAGAGAGAGAGAGAGAGAGCCGCGCGCGAGAGAGGGAGAGCCGCGAGAGAGAGAGAGAGAGTTTTGGGGGGAATGAAAAATTCCCCCCGTCGGTTCAATTTAAGTTAGGGCACAGAATCTAGCGACGGAATAGCGACGGAATAAATTAGTCGCTAAACCGTCGCCAATTAAAAGGTGTTTTTCGACGGCTATATCCGTCGCTAGGTAGTCGCCAAAGTTTCCGCCAATGTTATAAAGATTTTGCCGCCAACATTTGCGACGAATAAGCGACGAAAAATAATCCGTCGCTAATGTTCGTCGACTTAGCGACGGAAACCCGACAAATTTTTACATTTAAAATTGAAAAAAATTATGTTGTGTTGTCTGTCGCTAATCCGTCGCTAAGATGTCGGAAATTGGTCGCTATTAGCGACGGAATCCTTCCGTCGCTAAAAGTCCGTCGGTAAAGTGGGGTATTTTAGTAGTGTAGTTACTAGCAAGATGCAATAAGATTATTCCAACAGCCACAAGCCCTGCAGACCATCCAGGTTATCCAAGTCGAATGTCCGTTTATGAAGGATGCAACACGTGACAGTGTGCTGGAAATGTGCCCTACTCGTCGGTAGACTACAAGTCCACTGAATGCGTCCAGATAACGGGATTGCCTGTAGCTGGGAAATCTCTTCATGACTACTGAATTATTCTAGTTTATTAGCCTTAGTCAATTGCAGTAGGTATCCCTGACCGTGGTACTCAGGGATCCCTATCCTAGACATGATGCAAGACAGTACTGGTTTATTTGTACAAACACAATCGTCCACGGTGTCTAGGTCATTCCTACTTGTCATGTCAGGCTAGCTGTCGTAACAGCTTGTCGAGATACATCATGTCAGTTTACTTGTTAAGAGTGCGCCACGGCGGGCCACTATCGTGTTCTATTCTTACCTTATCATGAATGAGAGAAACTTGCATAAAACAACTAGTGACATATTCTTGAAGCCAAGGAAAAGATCTACAACTTTCATGTTTTGAGTTTTTTCGAGATTCTAGCTACAAAATAACTTAAACAGGCAAAAACAGCGAAATAGAGCAATTCCGGCGCATGAAATTCCTGCACAATCGGCGCATGGGATTTCTGCACAAATCGGCGCATGGGATTCCTGCACAAATCGACGCATGGGATTCCTGCACAAATTGGCGCATGGGATTCCTGCGCAATCGACGCATGGGATTCCTGCACAAATCGGCGCATGGGATTCCTGCACAAATCGGCGCATGAAATTCCTGCACAAATCGGCGCATGGGATTTATAAACTCACGTTGCGTCTTCAGTACATGCGCGTAAGGTACCTACGCGCATGACACGCTCGGAGTCAAAGAATGCATTACCGGGACTTCACGGCGCATGGCCTTCCGGCGCATGGCCTCCCGGGCGCATGGGGTTCCCGGTGCATGGGGTTCATCGTCCCCAAACAGCAAGTTCAGCCATGAAAGTTCCGAAAACTTGCCATGGCCATAACTTTCTCATCCGAAGTCAAAATCAAGCGAAACAAAAGCCAAAACTGCATGAAATTGAATTCTCTACAACATGGAACCACTAGTTTTTGGAAATACCAAGTTTTTTTAGAGATCAAAACCAAGAAAACTAAACAAGAATGAACTTAAAACTTAGATCTACAAGAATATAACCATCAAAACCGAAAACTTTCAGTTCTAAAGCGGCTTAGAATCTAGTAAGGAAGAGAATGGAACAATAAAACATGAGATCCATCATGAAGCAAGTTTGCACTTGCCTAAGCTCTCCCTCTCTCTCTCCCTCCTGGTGGTTGAAGAAGTAATGGTGGAGAAGTAGTAATGAAGAGAGAGAGTGTTAGGTGAAAATATATATGAGGATGATGGTGGTAGGTGGGAGGGTTCACCTTTGGTTCATGATGAACCAAAGCAAACCAAGCCAAGCCGAACCAACCCAAGAATAAATCAATCAATGAAATGCTAGAATGCAATACGGGTCAAATTACGTATACGTATACCAAGATACGCAATACGAACCACAGGCATTACAGTTGACAGGTCCATGTGACAAACTGTTGTAGCTAGGAGTATCAAAGAATTTGAAATTGTATATTTAAACATAGTTTGTACTAAAGCTGAATGGATCAGATATCTTGCTATATATATATATATATATATATATATATATATATATATATATATATATATATATATATATATATATATATATCAAATAGATCCAGGCCTAAATTCTACTCTTACTATGACTTCATGAAGTATTGAATATGTTAAGCATCTTATTATGCATATACATGATATATGCATATACATGATATACATATTTCTGTACCTGTCATTTTTATAAATTATGCTAAAGAATTACTAAAGCATGATCTTGTGAATTCTAAGATGAACAGGTACTTGCAGCTGCATTTTAAGGCATTAAAAGAGCCTAAAAGGCAAAAATGTGGTTCTTGACTATATAAGTCATAAAGAACTATACAGATATCTTGATGAAGAATCTGTTTACTCTTGACGAAGAGTTTGTCTAGGAAATTAATCCTAGAATCATCGAGGGGGATGGGGTTAAGCCCATAGTATAGTCACCAGCAGTGGCAACCCAACCGAGTCTGACTGGAGATCCCAAGAATCCGGTTCAATGGGTAGGAACAAGCTGGACTAGGTGACTATTATGGAACACTGACCTGAGATTAAATTCTCTTTAAAATAAAAGTCCAAGAGGCTGTACATGTGTACATTCATACCCTATCCCTATGGTGACAGTGTTCCTTTTGTGATATGGATAGGGTGAGTTTAAACTCTTAATAAGTCCAAGCATGATATGCAGGGTTGATTCCTATCACCAACCCTTAAGGACTTACCTATATGAGAGGTCGTGAGGGCCGCGACTATAGGACAGGGCGATCCTAGACAACTCTCATGAATGTGTAAAAGTGCGCATGACCATTCAAACGCGCCACCCGATAGACCCAAGAACCTCTAGCGTACTATGTGTGTCATTTTCTGAATCTGGTTTAAGAAGTCTGATTCAAGGCATAGTCCATCAAGCACTTCTTCAGACAAAAACAATGGTCACTACGTGAGATTCAAGGCTGTAGTCCATCTCATCTATGCATAATATTCACTTGCCCAAAAATTTTGTACTTTGATTTTATTTATTTTTTGCATATTGTTATCTTTGTTTTTGTTTTGTTTTTTTAGAAACTTGGTTTTTTGGGGGGATTGTTGTTATTATTATGAAAAAAAAAATCAATTTTCAAATACAATTAATTCCTAATAAATGGATTATTTTATTTGGATGTTAAATCTTATTAACTTCCTATTGATTCATATTCATCACACCATTCAAATACTATTTTATGGCTCTTTATGCCTCATTGAAAACCTTTTAATTATATGGGATGGGTCATGGCTCTATATATGTTCCATGCATTCTTTTCTTTGAAGAGGGAATTGACATAACAAATAATACGCTCTCTAGCTCGATTTACTAACCTTCCGGCGCCCAACCAGAACTTTTATGTCTCTCTCCGCTGACCACAAGGATCACTTGGATTCGGCAAAGCAGAAAGTCATAAAAAAAAGTACAAATTTTGATGTTGTAGTTGTTGTGAGTGGCAAGATACTTATTTATGAAATGTTTTGTTTGATTTGACTTGCATGATATAGTCTAAGGGTATAACATTTTACTTAATTTCTAATAAAATTATTTTAATATAAATCTAGTTTAAACTTTAAAGTTGTAGTAATAAGAAGAAGAAAAAAACTCACTAGAGTTTGACTATTTTATTGCACAAGTCACTTCCTCAATCCTCATTCCACGGAATAAGTAGGGTCCTTTCCTTTGTGACAACAGAGGAAGGGCTACTAATTATGTCTGTTAGGTCCAAGAGAAAGCACAAAGCCACTATGATCGCCTCCACTAATTACGGGATCATAAAGTGTTGTGCACTTCTACTGTGTCTCTGCATGCATGTCTCCTGCAAAAATTTAATTCGGATGCTCAATTTTTACTATATTTATACTCTTCAAACAATAGATACATGAACTCCAAGCTCTAAAATTATACATAGGAAACCAACCAAGATGAATATAACTTTATCTATAAGGTTTACTTAAACGAAAAATGATATTTTGTCCATGGTTTGTAATCGCGAACGTGACTGTTGGCCGACGTAACGGCCGAACATTGGCCCCTCCTGCTATTTCTGAATCACATCCGGACCAGAAGGTCAATGGCAGGTCGCCACGTCGGCCGACGGTCTTGCCCGCGGTTACAAACCGCGGACAACGTAGCAGCTCCATTACTGAAATAACGACAGATGTAGTAATTATGAAACACTCGGATCATAACCTTCTTGAATGGGTGGAAGCTGACGACAAGGCTTGCTTAACCCCATACACGGATTTGAGGTCTCTCTCGCATGTAAATTTTCTTAGAAGAGCGGAAATGATGAGTATTTTTAAATTTTTCATAGTCAATAAATATAAGAAGACAAAAAATAATTAAATATATTTCTTGACTAATCTTAAAATGGGCAAATTATTCTAAGCTTATCTTAGAGAATTGTTTGCACTACTTGGAAAGGGACTGGTCAAGTCCCCCTCTCTTCTTGTGTTAAAGTGGTACTACCAAGCTCATGTGTGTGTTTGGCTGTTAAAAAGGAGTAGGTGAAGCTGCACCTTGACTGACATTGGGTTTGTGAATTGGTTAACCATTCCCATTACTCCTTCATGTCTATGTCACCATTCCAACATCACATAATATCCATATCTACATCTTAAACTTAATATGAGAAAGATGCATTGACAAGCAGCCAACAAAGTAGCTCTCCCAATTTAAGCCAGGAACAACTATATAACTTTGTGGGGCCCAACCCTAATAACCTTCGGTGGATCCGTATTTTCTGCAGCCAAAATCTCGTACAGTCATCTGGACAATCATATCGTATAGCGGCTACATGCTTATTATATCTTATGAGTCTCCTATATAACATGGTTGTCCAGAACTGCAGTAAATTTTGACTACAAGATTTAAAATTTACTGTTTTAGTTTATCGAGTATCTATGGTTATACCAAGGTTCGCTAATCACTTAGGTCAGGGCCGGCCCTGGGGTAAGCGATAAGCCTAACAAGACTTCGGACTTGGACACCCCCCTCCCCCCAATGGCCAACGGGGCAATCTTTGAGGCCATTTGGTTTTCTTAGGGCCGATCTAGTTCAAACCTAACTTAAACCTATATATTTTCAACGGGGGTAAAGGGCAACCAAAATGAGCTCCCGCTAAAGCAACACATATCCCCATGCCGGCCTCGACTAAGGTGATGAATAAAATATAGTTGTCTATGTTTTTTTTCCTTTGGGTCAGATAACTAACAACTATAACTGTGTGGGAGAGGTTCAGTTAGTCTCCCAACTGAAGCAAACCTGGTGATAGTTGGTTCACCTAATTTTGTGCCTCTTGAGTGCTGTGGTGACAAAAAACATAAAAACTGAAGAAAAAAATAAAATAAACCCACTAGAGATTGTTAATTATAGCTTCCATCATTCCTTGGAAATACTTGCACAACACATTAAAATGATGAAACTCATTAGAAGAAGAAAAAGTGAATTCTAATTTTTTTTTTATGTTCAATACCCCAACTTTGTGTAACTGTGAGATGCTGGTTCCATTAGTACCTGCAATATTTTACATGTTGCATTTAATACCTTGGATTCCTGATATCGCTATTGGATTCTCCGAAAATCATCAATAAAATAGCAAAATTGTTGGAAATTAACAAAAAAAGAAAAAGAGAGACCGTAATCTGAAATAATTGCAAAAAACGAGATCTTATCGAGATCACAGCCACCAAGAACAAGCGGCATTACGTAAATCTTCTCTTCTAGAATGGTTCTGACAATTGCCAATTACATGTAAGTAAGAACAGTTAATACCACATCTTTACCGAATCCTACATAAATATCAAATGGAACTTATCAAAATCCATCAACTCCTCCCAAATCCTCCATGTCATGCCTTTGCTTTGACCAACTAACCTTTATAAGCATTACCTATAAAAAAATCCCAAGTCTGCTGTGGGACTGTGACTGTGTCTGATTGAGAATAAACCATAGTCCAAGAAATGCTCTCCACTGTTTGAAAAAAAGAAGCAACCAACATATATTCATATTGTTCCTTGATAAGTTCCTTGGCCAACCTTCTTTGGAACACAAGCCAAAGTTTTCTCCTAATGACTTCCAAGGAAGGTATGCTTACTTGATATTAATATCAAAGGTTTTTTTTTTTTATGTTACTTATATGTGATGGTTTTACATAGTTCCTGATGAAGCTCATTGAGTATTTTCTCTTGTATCCAGAGATCAACCATGACGACACGACACAGGTCCTTCTGAGTCCTGAGGATGGTAATCAACCTTCTTCTTCTTTTTGCTTGCATATGGTTGAAAGTAGAGGAAATGGATGAACTGAGTGTGGTTGTTTTCTTGGCTTCTATATACAGCAGAGATAAATACTGAGAAGGTTTTGTTGAGTTCTGAGGAAGGTTAGTTTTATTCTGTTAATTTTCAATAGAAAAAAAAATTATGTGATGTTTGAATTAAGTAAAAGAAACTAAAAACATAATTAAAAAATGAACTTGTATCATGTAGTGGTACCATGAACTTAGTTTTTTGAGAGAAAGGATGGGATCAAGCAAATTCCAACAAAATTTCATTAGTGGATAAAATAGAGGTACTATATAGATCAGAGTTCACTAATATAATATTACAAGATAAAGCTCGAAACCTTTCAACCCAAAAGAGAGTAATATTCAAATTTCTTGATAAAAAAGTAGCTTCTCCAGAGGATGAGCTAGTTTGTTTTGTTCGTCTTTTTTTCGGTAAGCTGTTCCAGATGTTAATTTGGAGGGGACTCCTAAAGTAGTTTTGAGTACAATAGAAGGTAACCATATGTTCTTTAAGTTCTCGTTTTCTCGATGTTTGATATGAAGTAAAAATAAAGTATAAAGAGAGCCCCTCTTTTTTCGGAGAGTTTTTGTTACTAAGCTGATATTTCTCTTCAATCTCCAGAGAGTAATCCTGAGGAGATTCCTAGAGTCTTGTTGGAACCTAAGGAAGGTAAGGATATGTTCTTTTGATTTTGATTTTGATTTTTTGCTTTTATAGAATATGCTCTAGATTTTTCTCATTTTTTTTGCTTTCAATTATGAACTTAATCATCTATATATGTATATATGAGAGGTAGCATAACTGAAGTACATACAATTTGTGTGTCATCATTGAACTTCCTAATACATTTTAAGTTATGTTATGATAATATGTTTCTTAGTTTTTGATTGTTTAAAACTGTTGTTGCATGTATGAAAAAATCTAATGGGTTCCACTTGGACTTCTTTAATCGAAGAAAAAGAGAAGAGTAATATTCAAATTTCTTGATAAAAGTAGCTTCTCCAGAGGATGAACTAGTTTGTTTGTTTGTTTGTCTCTCTTTTTTTTTTTTGGGTAAGCTGATAAGTTATGTTCTTCAAATTCCAGAGGTTAATCTGGAGGGGACTCCTAAAGTTGTTTTGAGTACAATAGAAGGTAACCATATGTTCTCAATCTCCATTTTTCAGTGTTTGATATGAAATAAAGGAAAGTATAAAGAGAGAGCAATCTCCATTTTTCAGTGTTTGATATGAAATAAAGGAAAGTATAAAGAGAGCCTCTCTCTTTTTTTCGGAGAGATTTTGTTACTAAGCTGATAGATATTTCTCTTTAATCTCTAGAGAGTAATCCCGAGGAGATTCCTAGTGTCTTGTTGGAACATAAGGAAGGTAAGTATATGTTCTTTTTGAACTTTTTTTTTTCTTTTTTTTCTTTTATAGAATATGCTCTAGATTTTTCTCAATTTTGTTTGCTTTCAATTATGATCTTAATCATCTATGAAGTATATGAGAGGTTGCATAACTCAAGTACATACAATTTTTGTTCACATTTTTTGTGTCATCATTGAACTTCCTAATACATTTTAAGTTATATTATAATATCATATTATGTTTCATAGTTTTTGATTGTTTAAAATTGTTGTTGCTTGAATGAAAAAAAGAAGAAGATAAGGATGACAAAGAATATAGAAATATTGTGTCCTCTTTCTAAGTCAACTAATCAATTTCTAACATAATATTTTTCTCTTACACTCTTGGCTCATTTTCAAGTTTTCAACCCTTTGAAATTTCTTCCATTTGGAAAATAAATGAATTCAAAGACTCCTTGACACCAAAATTTAAACAAGAGGGGAAGAAAAAGATGAACCAAAAATGATATTTAATGGTTTCCTTTTCTTTGTTTTAGAACATTTTTAGCACTCTATACTTTCCTTCTTGATATCTTAAGATCATTTAATTTTCTTTCACAAATAATTTACAGAAAAAAAAAAAGATGATTAGTCCTAAAGAAAATAGAATCAGAACCAAAGTTTTTGTTTGATAAAATTTGTAAGAAACATTACCATTTCTTAGGAGCAGAAGAAACTAGCAAGAAGTCCACAGAAGAGTGCAATGACAACAACAGCGAGAGCTCCGACCAGAGCTCTCCACGAGGGGTGTTCGAGAGTCCGGTATCGAGCTCGGACTCCGACAGTGGATGCAGCACCGAGAGCCCGCGCCTGGACAGACCGACGAGCTCGTACTGGAGGACTGTTATCGGAGGGCTGTTACTGAGGAGCAGGAGGTCGATGAGGAGGCTGTCGACTTTCCCTCCCTCGACCGCAAGATCAGGGTCCGAGGCTGCTCCGGTGGTCATCGGAGACCATACTAAGGAAAATGGAGAGCCTCGGGAAGAGATTTCGACAGGGAGGCCTTCGTGGAGGAGCTTCGAGTACCAGGAACTGGCAGTTGCCACTGATAACTTCAGCCCAGGTAACCCACATAACTAATTAACTGCTCATGTTGCAAACTGACACCGACACGATAAGGACACGGTGACACGGTCACATCACCTGTTGGAGTGTCCAGGTCGTGTCTGATACGCGTCTGCCCACATTCTGGCAGATAAGTTGATTGGGAAAGGAGGGCATGCAGAGGTTTACAAGGGGTGTCTTCCCGATAACCAGCTGGTTGCGGTCAAGAGGCTGACGAGGAGGGCGACCGAGGACGAGAGGATCGGGGATTTCCTATCCGAGCTCGGGATCATCGCGCACGTTAACCACCCCAACGCCGCGCAACTACTGGGCTTCAGCGTGGAAGGCGGCTTGCACTTGGTCCTCCGGTACTCCCCGAACGGGAGCCTCGCTTCTGTTCTCCATGGTAAAGATGATTTTGATCACTGTCACTTGGTAGATTTCTTTAAAGTAATCGAGTTTCAAACAAATTCACAGTATCAGTATCGGAATCGGTATCGGTATCGGACCATTCCTATGATTATCGGTATCTGCGATATCGGTAGTATCAACGGTTTCGGATCGGAGTATTGAATTTTTTTGGCATCGGAAAACAAATAATTATTAATAAATTATTAACATTTAAAAGATATATTTTATATATTTAGACACAATTTTAAGTATTTCAGTGTTATTTCTTAGTAGTTTTGAAAATAAATGAAATAGTAGTCACCCTTACTGATTGGTTTATATGCAATAGATCAATTTTCTTCTTTTACATGCTTTTACAACCTTATTATACTTCAAATCCTTGTTGATTTGTCTTTTTCGTTCAATTCTCTTTGCTGAATTGATTGTAAAAGAGACCCCCAAACATTGGTATCGGTCAGTATCGGATATCGGTCGGTATCGGATCGGGACATGTGAAAACGTATCGGTATCGGCCATATCGGATCGGTATCGGCTAATACTTTAAACTAACTTTCAAACATGAGGTTAACTAGACAAGTATTCCGTGTTGTAGTGATCAAAAGGATGTATGTATCCATCATGTGTCTATATCCGAGTCTTGACCTTGTACCTATCTGAACGTATATCTGAACGTATCCGTATCCCGTATCTATATCGTGTCCCTATCCGTGTCTTTGCCTGGTAACGAAGAGTGTCCTACTTTTGTCAGGTTCAGATGGCGCGCTCGAGTGGAAGATCAGGTTCAAGATTGCCTTAGGCGTGGCGGAAGGGCTGCGGTATCTCCATGAGGGGTGCCAGAGGCGCATTATCCATAGAGATATCAAGGCATCCAACATTCTCCTGACCGAAGACTACCAACCTCAGGTATCCTAACTGCATTGCTATGTATCTCTCTCTTTTCGGAACCTGAAACCTGAACCAGTTACTCTCCTCGTAGATTTCCGACTTCGGGCTCGCAAAATGGCTGCCCGACAAGTGGACTCACCACATCGTTTTCCCTATCGAAGGGACATTCGGGTGAGAACCGAAATCGATTACCTCTTGATTGAAATAAAAACGATGATAGTTCGGGTATTGAATCTTACCTGCGTCTTTAAATGATCAGATACCTGGCTCCAGAGTACTTCATGCACGGGGTGGTTAACGAGAAGATCGACGTCTTCGCCTACGGGGTGCTGCTTCTTGAGCTCATAACCGGTCGTAGGGCCGTCGACTCCTCGCGACAGAGCCTGGTGATTTGGGTATGTTTCTGTTCCTGTTTGGGAAGTTACTGATATCTTTTACCTGCATCTTTTGACAGTCCTTGCCCTTCTGTTTGCAACAGGCGAAGCCGCTGCTCGATGCTAACGATACGAAAGGACTCGTCGACCGCTCCCTGTGCGATGCTCACGACCCCGAAGAACTGAAGCGTGCGGTCGCAGCGGCGGCGTCGTGCATCCACCACCTCTCGACTGCCAGGCCTACTATGAAGAGGGTAAACTTGAACACACCCACGTTCGGTTGTCAGGTTTTCGAGGTTACGAGCTTTCCGGTGTTGGTTGTTGCAGGTTGTACAGCTTCTTAGAGGCGAAGAAGGATCGGCCGAGCTGACGGTGAGGCCGCCGAGGTTGAGCGTGGGGAGGCCACCTCTATTCGACGCCGGCGACGCGGAAGACTACACTTGCTCAAGGTATCTCAATGATCTCAACAGACACAAGCAGGTTGCTTTGGAACAGAGTACATATCTGGAGTGAAGAGTGTGTATAGGTTTCTGATGTGTGCAAAGATTTTCTTCAGTTCTGCTAATTGTATGGATGGATTGAGGGTTCTGGGCAACTAAAAGTGTTTCTGAACTGTTTATTTATGCAATGAAGGATTTTTGTGATGATAAGTTCATGAAATTGCTATGAATGTCAAGTTCTGATTCTACTCGTTTCTTGGGTAAAGTGCATATAAACTTCCCTTAGATTTGCCTCGTTAACAAAATAAGATCTGTTAAAAACTCAAAAAAACTCCTATCGTCTATTAGCCGTTAGAAATGGATGTTAATGACTTTTAGAAAAGAAAAAAAATATCCCCCCTTCCCTACCAGCCATCCCCCCTCCTTCCTTCGTCGGCCGCCCCCCCGACCCGCCCCCTTCCTTCCTTCGTCGGCCGGCCCCCCGACCCGCTTCCTCCACCGGCCAGCCCCCGTCAACCCGCCTCCCTCCTCCCTCTGCGCCCCCCCCCCCCCCCCCCACCCCCTCTTTCGCTGACCGGCCACCCTCCCCCCTCCTCTTGGCCGGCTCCGTTCGACCCGCCCCCACCACCAAAGAATAGGGGAGGGGTAAAATCGTCTTTTTAGACGTATTTTAACGGATGTTAACGGTAAGAGTGTAAACTAAGCAAAAAATAAAAAAGCGAATGTTCTTTTAAACTAGGAATCTTTAAATACAATATACACAAATCTAAGGAAGGTATATATGCATTTTACCCTCGTTTTTTCTAAAGAAGATAATTAATAATTATCCTCGCTTCCACTGGGATTCGAACATCGCGCACTCGAATCTTATATCTTCACACTAGTCACTTGAGCTACAGGTCAGATTATTCTCATCGCATCCCCTTTGAGCAATAATTTCACTTAAAACTTGTCCACAATTATATAACACTCAGATCTGCAGTATTACACGTTAGTATCAGACTGGAGTTCTGTGTGTCATGACTAATTCAAGATCCAAAACAACCAAGACAAAGATAACAAGTCCAGATACCAATCGAGCACTCAGGGATTAGCCACTTCTTGAAATCTAACAAGTTCAATGTTTGATGCAAACAAAAAATAAACAAGAACTTGTTGCATCACCGCTGAAATAATGTCTTAATCAATCTTCAATACAACATCCAAGCTAACGTGAGGTTTGGTTCGCGGAATCAGGGCCTTTGAAAAGAAAAGTCATTCATTTTCTGTGTTTGGATGCCACATGAATGCAACAGGAAAGTAAAATGATTTTGCAAAAAGAGCAAATAATTGATTTACTTTCCTTTCCGCGAACCACAAAAGGCCTGAGAGCAAATTGCCAATCCATTATCTGGTGCATATCCAAGGAGTGTCAACAAATACACATAGATTGTGCCAACTGAGTCTGCAAAATTGTAACAATAACACAACCAAATGGGGATCTTCACAAAACGTGACATCATCCTTCGGTGACCATGAGTGCTTAAACCAAATGCTTCCTCTTATAAATGTTTGGCACAAAAGAGAGCATACCAGTCGATACCAACAATAGCATTACCTACAAAAAGGTAACAGAAAATATGATGTTAAGTATCTCAACAAGACCCCTGACAATGACAAAGGCTGCAACTCAACAACAAATATTGAACAGAAAAAGGAAGGGCATGTTTAAGCATATAAGATTTTGTCCAAGAATAATATCACTTCATAAGAGAAGGTAGAGCACCAAACCCTTCAACAAGCACAGACAATCAGAAATCAATCCCTCCTAGTTGATGAATAATTTAGCATCTCATAACAATCAGCACCTATGTTGTACTGGGCGCTAGGCAAGGCAAGGCGACAGGCCACTCGCCTCGCCTAGGCGCCCAGAATCTACTGTTTTGAATCAAAAAATATTGCAATTGTGCATACAACAAATATGTAGTATAACTAATAAACAATAAGCATAAAAGTAATAATAAGAAGCAAAAAAAATATGAAATAACCAATATTCAACATCAAGTAAGGATAGTAGGCACAATTGGCGACCCTAGGCGGACCTTTTTTTTTTCCCTGGGCGACCCTAGGCGGGCGCCTAGGCGAGCAAAACGTCACCCAGGGAAATTTTTCCGGGTCGAGGCGAGACATCTCCAACCTGGACGCCTAGGCCGCCTAGGCGTCACCTGTGACAACATAGATCAGCACATTAAAGAATCACTTACCACACTGTCATGGCCACAGTGAAAAAACAGAGCAAATCCCTCGAGGAACTCAGGTGAAGTCACTGTACAGAAGTAATCATATAACTGCAAGTTCATAGGTCATATTACTTTGTAGATAATCAAAAACATAAACACAGCAAAACTTACAAATACCTCATCTCCAAGAAGCAGTCAACTCTAGACAAACTTGAAATAGATGCCAACTGTTAACCCAAACCTTGAGCGTAAGCACATGGGAAATAAATCATTATAGCACCAGATTGAATAATAAGTACAACTTAACCAAATAAGCTCATTGCAAAAACAATATATAGAGAAACATAACACTTGAGATGAACTTCAGTGAATGAGTTCTAAAGATATTAACACTCAGAACTAGGTTACCAGATTCAATTACCTACTGTCCCCCAGAATCCCAGACTTTGGATTATGGTTCAGCAAGTGGATCGGAAGAACTCCCAATGTATTTAATTTTGCTGTTGATAAATCATGAAATCATCACTTGTCACCATTGATGAAGCATAGGCGAAGACAAGATTATGTTAAATCCTCAAGATCACGATAGGTGATGCTTTTGATGAGCACCTGACACAATTCAAAGATACATCAGGAACATGTGTCTTTGCCATGGGGCAGAGACACAATACAGAATTGTTCGTTCTCACCACTCTCCCTTCACCTATTACCTCCTTGACCCTTCATTTGCATTAACAATTTTATCATTTTAAGACTATACTAGTCCAGCTTTCAAAAGCCAACTACTGAAATCAATTTCCTAATCACTGTTTTCCGAATATCAACAAAAACTCACTACGCAAGAATAGGCCTCTGTTAACTAATATTCATATTAGTCCTTTGTTCTTTTATCTATTGGATCTATTTCACTAGCAAACCACCAGCACCGCTAATCATCTTTTCAACAGTTATCAGTAAGGAACTCTGAAATGCTTGCAGGTTTCCAGAACTGGGTCCTGTCTGGAAATTAGATGAACCATCATTTGTTTGAAGTTTCTACCTATCTTTGTAATCCTCAACTTTATTTGAACGTCTGAATCATAACCTTTTGTTTTTTCTTCAAACTCAGTGGAAGGAGGTTTTAAGGTACTGTAATCATGTCCTTAATGTTATGATTAGTGGACAAGGACACAGACATGGGTATCCCACCATGTCATGGACACGGGGTGTCTTGACACGGAAACTCTCCAAAATCTAGACATGAAGACATGGCTATACGTGTACTTTTGCAAATATACACATTTAAAATGACTGTGTATGTGGTTTGAGTTTGTATATGGATATTAAGAACTGAAAAGTACAAAAATGGGCAAGCATATTGAAATCTTATAGTGTTTGGTAAATAGGTACAATGCTATTCATCTTGTGATATGATTCATAGAAAACACAAGTGTCGGGCAGGATGGACTGGTGAATGTTAGTAGGGAGAAGTGTCCTACATTTTTAGTAAAAAAAAGAAGGAAAAAAACTGGGTTTTGTTCCTCCTTTTGAATGGTCACCGATTCACAAGCTTGCTTTATGTGATTTACAACCATAAGAACTTTCCTGCCGGTGCATAACCAAGAGTGATAAAGATAAAACGCAAAGACTGACAAAAAATATCATAAAAGACATAAGTAGAACAACACCATGAGACAACCATCAGCCACACTTTAAACACATTGAAAAGAATAATCAGAGGGTCAAGCATAAACAAAACAGACGTACAATATAAATTACATAATCATTGTAAATTCAGTAAAAACACAATAGGTTCAAAATATCGGTATCGGAATCAGTTTCAGACGCTTCCTATGAGTATCGGTATCAACGTTATCGGTAGTTTCAGCTGTTTCGGATCAGAGTATCGAGATCTTTGTTTCAGAAAGCAAAAAAATAATAATAAAATATATTTTAAAAATATGAAAAAAAATTTGATACATAGAAATATTTTAGAATATTCTATATTTATATGTTGTTTCTGGATAGTTTTAAATGAAATAGTATTTCAATCGCAATAGATAATATTATTTATTTACTTGCTTTTAGACATAGTGCAACCACAATAAATATGTTAGAATAGAATAATACTAATACGGATGAATGTTGTGAATTTATTTGCTTTTAGACATACAACTTCAACAAAAGGTAATGGTTACAATTTATCAATAAGTAATCTTAACATACTGTAATATTGTCAATGTTCGGCACGACTTAACCCTTGTTGACAATTTTTCATTCTTCTACCTTTTTTTCGTTCAATTTTTCTCCGTCGAATTGACCGAGAAAGAGACCCACAAAGTCGGTATCGGTTGCGGTCAGTATCAGATCGGGGCATGCAAAACCGATATGTATCGACAAACTGCAAACTATAATAAACACTACAATATATACACAAATTTGACAGCATATATTCAGTTATTTGAATCATCAATATTGAGTTCCCCAAGATTCAAACATTTGATATACCACTGATAGAACTATTCGGTTATATGAATCATCAATGCTGGAGTAGCTAATATACCAATGGCAAATTTGAAAGGTGTAAATAAACACCTGTAGTATACTTGAACAAAATCCGAAAGAAAATCATGCTAAAGTAAAAGTTCAGAGGACAACCTGAACCAATGTTTTGCAAGGGAACTAAACGAAAATTGCAATATGTAGAAAATAAATAAGCAACAAATTACTATAGACACTGTAACTTAAAGCTTAGGTTCTACAATTGACAAAAGAAATAGGCATGTGTACAACTCGATTTAGAAAGTGAAAGGTACAACTATCAAGCTAAGAAACGTGACACAAATACACACAGAGATAGATAATAACCATCACCAGGCGACCAGAACCCCACTCGATAACCAGATCCAAGCATAAACCTGCAAAACACCCCTGGTCAATAAGTTCTACACATAGACGAGATGACAACCAACGCTAGCAAATTTCAACTGCAATAGAGATTGTACCACTTTTGCACCCACTACCCATAAAATTCAATTCAAAGGCATGGCTGGTGCCACGAAATTAAATCCATCTATGTCTTATAACTTAAACAGATAAAAAATGCTGCTTTGAGCTCACGAACTAAAAAAGTTACCTTGCACAATTCACATACAATGAACCCGATTTCAGGTATAACCAACAGACCAAACAAACTTGGGGGAGGAAATCTCTTCCTCAGCTATTTCATCTGAATCATTCAATATCATAGAACAAATTCCAACACCCTATTGCCAAGCTACCAAGAATCTAGAAGGAATGCTTCTGCAGATCACAGCCCCCCTACCCCCGTTAACTGTTGCAGTAACATTCAACATGCAGGGATACCGTCACCATATTCATATACTTTTGGCTTCCTTATGGTCCTTCTGCTGTCGTGCAGTAACCATCACCCCTCCCCCCCTCTCAAATGGGTAACCGTTGCCGTACCATTCAACATGAGGATACCATCACCATACAGATATATACTTTGGGCTTTCTTATGGTCCTTTAGGTTTTGTGTCATGGAAGTGGTAGCTAATGGCTGCATCAGAGGTCCTATAGTTAAGCATTGGTGGAAACCTGCCATAAGCAAACTAACAAGCTATTTTCCGATGAAATTCTCCTCCGAACATAAGATCTTCATCTGATCCACATTATACTACAGGTACAAGGAGTCCTATAGTGACCTTGCAAGGTGCAATGAACTAGATCAGGTATAAAGTATAAACAAGAGACAGACAGCTCAGAAATAAGAAAAAGTCTTTCTAGTTTCATAACATGTCGTAAAGCTAAATCAAGAATCCTATTTTCAGTAGAACTCAAAGGAAAAGTAGAGCAGGTTTTAAAGGGATTCAAGAAGCAATCCAGAGATTGCAATACTAACTAAAGTTAAACCTTGGCAAAGATGATTAGCATGTAAGGCAACAGTGACATTCAGATCAATCTACCTCTGGGCTTTACTTTAGGGTCCTAGCCAGCATAAATGTGTGAGATAGAGGTAACTGATGGGTAAATTTTGAAATATGTGATTAGTGTAAGAACTAGTCCAGAAACTCCACTACTGACTCAAGTTACTAAACCTTGGCAAAAATGACTAGTATGTAATGTAAGGAGACCAGCAACATCAAGATCACTCAAACTCTGGGCTGTCCTTTATACAGGCAGGAGATGGACTTTGCAGTACAAGCAAATCCATTTCACTTCCTCACAACCACCTATGCACAAAAATAACATAGATCATTGTATCCAAGCATAAGGGATTAGACATCCAGTAGTAAACCTGAAGCACACAAAAGTGTCACACATAAACCAAATTGCAAAGAATAACTAAATTTGCAGATAATTATTGTTAGAGAAAAAACATAGAATAAATCCTTGCAAGATCAATAGTACATCAGTGAAATGAATTACCAAAATCTTAGGAACAAGTGTTAGTTGACTATAGCAATCACATGTTGATTGAAGTTGCAAAGCATTTAAGAAACAATGTTGACTGAAGTTTGCAAATAAAAATCGTTCCAGAGGCTCACTAGTATAGCTAAAGCTTGAACAAAACTAACATAAAAGGAACTGCAAACATTAAGCACAATCAATACTTGGCTTTACTTTATGGTATTATTGGTGTAAATGTGTGACAAAAGAAGACTGCATTACCAAACCAGAGCTGGACCTTTCAGTAAAAGCATCTACTGTTAGACTGCCATCAAAATATGCAAAAATAAGTATGAAACAGCTTTATCCAAGCATATGCATAATGCACATAAGAAATCCATTCCATTAGCCATTCTGGCCTACCTGAAGCAGAAAAATATGAGACACAAGTGAAGCAGAAATAAAATGACAAATCAATTTGCTAACACTAATATAGAGAGAAAACTGCTAGACTAATAGCACATATCAGTGAGATAAATTGATATGATACCATTAACAATTTCCTAAATCACAAATAAATGCAATGTGCCTCTTGGCACTACAAGCACAGAGTAGCTAAGAAAGCTAAAGTAATCTTCATTATAGGACAATGCTACTTTTACTGAAAATAAAAATATTTATAAAGAGACTTCTACAGGAAAAGTAATGGCCATCTGTGTGCGTGTGTTACAGAAGCAACTAATTGAATTCCAATCATATATGAAAATAAACTGTACTAACGTCATTCCCTCTCATTATCAGTCAAAAATCATAACCCAAGATTACTTGAATTACCCCCAAAAGGTTTGTTAGTGTCTCCTCCAATGATATTAAGTGTATAGTATTAGTGTTCAAAACATTTTGACCAAAAAGCAATATTTAGTACACCAAGAAAGAAGCCCGTAACTGAAAACTAGAATCACGGTACAGAAAATTACACCATCAATAATACCATATCTATCATTTTGCTATGATACATTTTCAGATCTATCATTTTTACATGTTATATTCCACTTATGTTTGGCACAATACGAAGCCCATGAGCTACTAAGTTAACCTGCAATTAGAGTGGTAAAAACTAAGTACTCCCATAATGAACCTAGCAGATCATCATAGACATCGTACACTATAAATTTAGGCATATTACTATATACAATATGTTCTATTTGCGATTAATACTAACATTTTAAACTACAAAAACGAGACATAGCAAGATGTAGGAGATGCAAAAAGTGCCGGTAACAACTAACTATATTTGAAAATATAAATTAAATTTCTGTCTTTTACCCAAGATAATACTTTCATTGAGCTTTGCTATGCTCCATAGTTAATCCCAGATAAGGCTTGGATGATGATGATGACCCAAGATAATTTTAAACTTCTCGGTGGCATTGCTACAACACAAAATCGTGCTTTTAGCTACCACATGTCAAATTACCAAAAGGTCTCCTTACAGAAGGTAATTGGTTCAATAGAACATTTTTCGTACCGGGATCCACAATATAATAAATAAACATTTACTATATACGGAACATTTGATATGTGATCCAGACCCATAATTTCCCAACAATTGAACCCACCCGATACGAGAATTAATACTTGAAACTTATATATATTGCCGCCTAAGCAAGATTCTTAAAGCGAAACAAAATGCATGCTCATCAAGCAAAGGAAATTCTAATTCAAACATACCTAATAAATTTCTTTTTTCCTTGAAGAGCACTAACATAGATTCTCAATCATACAAAAACAATACGAAAGTCCACTCACAGCGAGCAAATCCTTCCTAAAAGAATAGGAACTGCCAAATAGTGCATTCATGCACTGGAATCCTTACTGGACAACCCCAACCCCTGCTTCGCCTCTTCAGCGTCACTGCCTCCATCCCCGCCATTGTTCTTCTTCAAAGCTACAGCCTCCAGCTGCTGCGCCGGAGCTGCAGCCTTCCCGGTAACCGACTGCTGATACATGACACCTCCGACGAGCGTAAACAGCAGGCAAGCCAGCCCGAACGGGGTCGCATGCTTGTCCCATATAAGCACATTGATCGCCACCGTAAGAAACTTGTTCACAACCCCGGTGACAGTGAACGCGGTAGCCGATATAGCCTTCCTCGCCGCGAAACCGAAGAAACTAATAAGCAACCCGAACACGCAGGAGAGGGCGACGGCGACGAAGGCGCCGGCGTCAAACCCGGGCCCCGTCCGTGCCGCGGCGAACACGTCGGCGTACTCCCCGGTGAGGACCCAGAACACCGGGGCGATCATCAGGGAGAGGAGGTTGTTGTAGAGGACGAAGCCCCAGGTGTTGAGCCCGAGGCTGGTGATCATGTGCTTGATGTAGACCATCTCGGCGGTGATGGTGACCAAGTAGGCGAGGGCCCAGGAGTAGGCGGTGAGGGTGAAGGCGGAGTCGGTGGCGACGTAGCCGGCGGCGCCGGCGAGGATGACGACGAGGGAGAAGAAGGTGAGCTTCGAGGGGCAGGGCTGGCGGCGGAAGGCGGTGTCGGCGAGGGCGACGAGGAGCGGCGTCAGGGAGCGGAAGACGATGAAGGTGTCGACGTTGGCGTGGCGGAGGAGGTTGGTGTTGGTGAAGATGGCCAGGTAGAACACGGCGGCGGCGGGGAGGAACCTCTTGGCGGTGTCGAGAGTGAAGGGGTCGTGGTGGAGGAGGCCCAGCCGGCCGAGGAGCCAGACGCCGGCGGCGGACGTCAGATATTGCAGCGCCGTGAGGAGGCCGGGGTAGTTGAAGACGGTGACGGCGAGCTTGTTGATGACGGCGAGGAGGGAGGAGCAGAGCGCGTAGCCCACTATCAGGCTGGTGGTGGTGTAGTGCTGCTTCTCGAGCTTGATCCCCGCCATTGCCAAGGGAAAGATCCGAGCTTTTTCCCCAAAAAAAATAGGGTTAGGACTCCGATGGAGATCGAGCAATGGCGGATTGGGGGGTTTTCTGGAGTGACAGTTATTAAGAAAGAGGAATTTCAAGGACGGAGGGATTTTTGCAAATAGGACCCTGGAAAGTTTGTTGTTGTTAGGGTGGGTCTGTGGCCGTTGGATGGGGGATCGGACGATGTAGAGCGGAGGACAGGAGATCTGGAAAGTCGCCATTGGCGACATCAGTGTCAGACGCTCGGAAACGATATGCGGATATTTGCATATATGCCCCTAAAATATTTTTAAAATGACTACTGACTGACATTCACCGACGGTTGGGTAAATTATAAGGGCACAGCGTTTTTTACTCGGGGCTAGCCAGGATTAGGGCTAGCCAGGTTAGAAGGAACTTTTACTAGGGCTATCCAAATATTCCACTCAGGGGGCTGTCCAAAGCCAACAGCCCCCCAAATCCAAAAAACCACTCTCATTTCTAAATTTCACTCTCTCTCTTCACAAACCCTAGTTTTCTTCTTCTTCTATCCATCTTCTTCTATCTCCACCATTTCCATTCTAACATCTTCATCAAAACCCTAATTTTTTTCTCATCATCATCATCATCTTCTTCTCCACCATTTTCATCATCACCATCTCCATCAAAACCCTAGTTTCTTCTCTTTCCCAATTTCGATGACACCAAAAAATTAAATAAACCCTAAAATGTATGAAAATAAAGGTTAAATACTTCTTTCCTCACAAAGAATACATGGAAATAAATCCTAAAATGCATATTTCACTCTATTATCAAGATTAAAATAAACCCTAACATGTTTTTTTCATTCGGGAATGTCGACTTTAGAACTGCCAGAAATTGTGGCAGTCCTGAAAGGAACTTGCTGTACAGCAAGTATCTTTCAGGACTGCCTCAATTTCTGGCAGTCCTCAATATGTCTAGGACTGCCAGAAATTGTGGCAGTCCTGCTGTAGAGCATGTCCCTTTCAGGACTGCCACAATTCCTGACAGTTCTTATTACTTCTAGGACTGCCAAAAATTGTGACAGTCCTGTTATACATCGAGTCTATTTCAAGACTGCCACAATTCCTGACAGTCCTCATTACTTCTAGGACTGCCAGAAATTGTGGCAGTCTGTTGTACATCGAGTCTATTTCAAGACTGCCACAATTTCTGGCAGGCCTCAATACTTCTAGGACTGTCAGAAATTGTGGCAGTCCTGATATGAATCCAATTATTCTACAACTAGGATTTCTTCCATAGTTTTCTTCTAAAACTAGGATTTCATGCATAATTCTTCTATTAATAAAGAAAAATTGGTTAATAGACTAATAGATTAATAGATTTGATAGATTTGATAACCCAATTTCTTCTACAACTAGGGTTTCATCCATAATGCCCAAACAAGAAGAAAATAAAATAAAATAAGGTTTGGAGAAAGAGATCTGAGAAATTAGAAAAGAGCAAAAAAACAACATAAACTAGGTTTGCAAAAATTGATGTTCTTGTTTTTTTTTTTTCTTCTTCTTGTTCTTGTTCTTCTTTTCTTCTTGTGAGGAATGGAGAGAGAGAGAGAGAGGAAGAAAACAAAAATTATAACACTTATCTTTTATACCTACTACTTGGATAGCCCTGAGTAATTTTTTCAGTGGCAAACTTGTAAATAATGGGAAACAGTCACTTGGACAGCCCCGAGTAAAAAAGGCTGTGCCCTTATAATTTGCCGACGGTTGTGGGGAACTTTGTTAATTTTATACATTTACTAGTAAATGCACATATAATAATGTATAATAAGAATATTATTCAATTATGGTCAAATATTTTTTCTAACTCATGTGATTAAGATGGAAGGTATTCTATTTGTTTGGTTGAGTTTGATTTCCCATGTTGAATATATATAATAATTTTAAACTTTTTTTTAACATTTTGTTTATATAATTTATTTATTTTTTAAATAAAATGGACCATGCTATAATGACGACTTAGATGGCTCACTTTTGAGCCGTTTTGAAGACTCATTATATAGTGGAAGATGTGTCCTACCATATCTTACTATATAATAAAAAATGTTGACTTCATCGTAAATTTTTTTTTTTACAATTATTACCTAACTTTACTAATTAAAATTTATATATGGACCCCTAAATTTTATATATATATATATATATATATATATATATATATATATATATATATATATATATATATATATATTTGTGCTACTATATAATAAAAAAGGTATATTTGTTTTTGGCCATTATGTAACCCAGATCAAATTAGATTCGCTTGCGAGGCTGAAAGTGTTTTGGCATATAGTTTTAATACCACTAAATATATTTATTTATTTTTGAAACAAATACCACTAAATATGAAATATGTCGGATACATGTCTTAGTAAGAAAGCATAATGCGATGAGTAAAATAGTGTGATATAATGCATGCCTCGTGGCACAAGATTTCTCTCAATGTTTCGGAATTGATTACGAATATACTTACTCTCTCATAATGGACGTTATTATGTTTCACTACTTTGTCATTTTTAGAGTTACTGAAAAACTTGATATGCAATTAATGGATATGGTTACCTCGTATTTGTTCGGGAATTTAAATATATACTGAAACATATATGAAGGTCCCTGGAGGACTTCATCTAATTGATTCAAATGTTCTAAACCATGGAACATGTTCTCTATTAAAGCAATCTGGGTGGTTGTGGTATACATGTCTAAGTGAATATTTGATCAGTCAAAGATATATAAACAACAAAGTATGTCCACACTGGATTTGCGATTGTAGCAGTCTATGTTGATAACGTGAATCTCATGTGGACTCTTGAAGAGCTTAGAAAATTGTCTTGCACTGAAGTCGGAATTTTAGATAAAGGATCTTGGGAAACCATATTTTGTCTAGACTGACAACTTGAGCATTGTACTGATGGCATTTTGGTTCACCAATCAAGTTTCACCCAGAAGGTCTTATGTTGGTTTGATATGAATAAAGCAAAATCCTCGAGTACACCCATGATTTTTCATTCTCTAAATGCTAAACGAGACTCATTCCGTTATAAGGAAGACGATGAATAGGTATTGAAGCATGAAGTTTAATATCTAAGTGTTATAGGTGTATTATTGTACTGGCTTAAAGCATTATATTAGACATCTCATTTGTTGTGAATCCCTTGACTAGATTTAGTATTAAGCCAACATGTGGCCGCTGAAATGACATTAAAGATATCTTTCATTACCTCAAAGGTACTACGGGCATGAACTTATTTTATTCCTACACTCTTGGAATGGATCAAAAGTACTCCATTGATCCTCGTAATGATGTCCGTCTTGTCGGCTATGCCAATACCAGTTACTTATCCAACCCGCACAAGATGATATCCCAAAGTGGTTATGTATTTACTATTTGGGATAGAACCTACAATATTTTGGAAGTTTACAAAACAGATAACGGCTGCCACTTCTTCAAATCACGCGGAGCTCATCGCCCTTCATGATACCACATGTCATTGAGTATATTCGGACGAACTACAAGCAGATTCTCTTCTATCAATGATGTCCTGACGATAATATATGAAGACACACCACATGTATTGACCAGATGAAGAAGTATTACATTAAGGGAGACAATATCAAGCACATCGCACCGATTTTTTTTTTCCTCGCATGTCAGCAGTAGCAGCAACAACAACAACAACAGATGGAAGTTAAGCAGATCCGATCTGAGGATAACTTGGCTGACATATTTACAAAGTCCCTACCGAAGTCAACTTTCCATAATATTGTTCATGACACTGGGTTACAGAGACTTTTTGTATTGCATCGCTCATAGTTAATGACAACATCAGAAGAAGAAAAAATATTAAAATGTATACTCACTTGACCTTAATGTACTCTCTTTTTCCCCAACTTAAGGACATTTTTTTACTGAATTTTTGGCACTATAAGAAGGTTTTAACGAGACATCTACAACGGGATGGTCATATCTCTAAATATTTTTACATCATGAAGACATATCAACATCGACTCACTATTTTCTTCAATTATGATTTTTTTTTTATTGGATTTTCCAAATCAAGATTTTTGTGAAGTCCCTACAACTATATATCCCGTAACCTCGTGTTAATATGGTTTATGTAAATATTGTTTATTTTATGGTTTATTTTCTATAAACTTGCATAAATTTTATAATTCAAAACCCTGTAAATATGCTTTATTTCATCTATTTCTTTCAGTTTTTCTGTTATTTATTTATTTTGTAGCACCCATTCTAATTCCCTATACAAAAAGGTGGAAACTCATGAAACTACTGCAAATCTGCAATACAATATAACTCAATTTTTTTTTGAAACCAGTGGAAACTATGTTTCTTACTTCCAAAAGACCCTACTTGTGAAAGCCTTGCAGATGGATGCAACCAAAGAATCTGATGGGCCCAACAAAATCCTCAACTGCATGGCCACAAGTTACTCAGGTTTACAACTGGCTTTAGGGTTTGTAGGAAGGACTCTAAAATTAGAGTCTACTGCTATACTTGAACAAGAGTATCAGAGCAGTTTGTAAAGAAAGCCAAAGGAACAAAATACCAATAACATCGTAATTTAAACAAACAAATTCAGTAACAAACATCCAATTAACCAAAGCTATTTTCAGACTGAAAGTACAGGACCTACTCCCACATTCAAAGCACAAAGAGTTGCGATGGTCGGGGAGTTTTAACTTGTAGGCTACAGTAACCAAAAGATCATAATTACAAATGACTTCTGTGTACAAAAATACACTTCTCCTCGGTAGAGAAGGGCACTAGATGAGCACAAAAAAGTACCATTACCAGCGAGAGAACTTGTGGATTTTGTTCCAGATACATCTGGCTGAAGTTAAAAATGTTGGCTGTCGAGCTTTCAAAAGTCACCCATCTTTGGTGATTTTCATATCAAGAAAATCACTCGACACAATCCTGTTACAATGTGAACAAGGAAAATAACTACTTTAGACAAATGAAAATTGATTTATGATCTCACAGATAAATGCTCTAAAAAAGTGATCATATCTAATATAATAGAATAATGGAAAATTATCGAACATCTGACAGACTAAATGACCAACCAGTTCAACTCGTAGATTAAAAAAAGTTGATACTTAGAACAGTAATCTAGGCCTCATTTGTCAGTACTTAATGAGAAAATTCATATTGTTCTGGTCATTTAGAAACTGTAAGTAATTAAATAGTTAAATTACAGAGGAGCATTCATTAACAGATATAGCCTGCTACGGAGCTAAAATTGCATGCTAAGCTTTAGAGTCGCTGGTTTAAAATAAATGATGGTATAATTGTCTGCTTCATCTGTTTTAAAACAGTTAAAACAGATCAAGAATAGCTAAAAGATCAAAGAGGATTCTAGCAGTCGTGCTGTTTTTAAAATACAATGTACTCCTTAACAATTTATTAGCTCAACATATTCTCTCCTTTTAACAGGAGCCTATTAGCACTCAGATGACCTTTCTATTATATTTTATATTGCTATTTTTTTCACTGCATTGCAGCATTGGGATAGGGGTGCAGACGACGGTCAGGGACGGGCAGCGGCTGGAGTTAAGGGGTTTCGTGGGTTAGTTTTTAGGGAGATGACGGACTAGGATTAGAGTTGCCAATGTTAGGGTTTTAGATAGGAAAGAAGATAAGGTTTGGAATCTTTGGATGTAGGAAACATGTTAGTTTAGTGAGCTTTTTGGAAGAGGATTAGGGTTTTCAGGGATTCAAGGATGGTGAGCTTGGGTTAGGGACAGGAAGGAGAACTAGGGTTTATTTTGGTGGATGGTAGAGATCTAGGATGCTAGAATACCTGTAGAAACTACTTTGGGAGTATTTGTAGTTCGAGTACATAAAGATTGGAGGATGAGAACCTACCCCATGCAACTATATCAAATGCAGGACTAAAGTAGACTACATAGACTCACTCTATCAGTCAACTCATAATTTGATTAGCAAAACTAATCATCATCCAAGAGTCTACATTCCAGGAACTGTCAAACTTCTATAATTTCCAGGGAATTGTCACAATAAGGGGTTGACCTTTCCAATTGTGACAACCATGGAGTCTGTCAATTTGATGTAAAGCCGAAAGAATATGGGCGGGTTAAGAAAAAAAAGATATAGAAATATGAATCATAGTTGGTCATGTCACCCCACTGTCAGCAGGTAACTAAAATCATACAAAGTCAAACATAAAATGTCTGATCGAAGTTTCAAAAAACTCTGATCAAAGAACCGCTAAACTAGGTTGGACTTGATGAGTACGGTCAAATATTGATAAATTTGATATCAAAAAGTGACAAATTTGAGTCAGTAGTGGTTAAATCGAATTAAGCATAGTTGGCAACATGTCGACCTCCTCTAGTTACCAGTTTTACCATAGTTGATAGCCTCTAGAATAAGGTTATCATTTCATGATTTAATCCATAGAAAAAGACAATCTAGGAAAGAATATTATCACTATTACAGAATAAATACAGATAAAAACAAAAAGCATGTTAAATATATTGAAGTGGCTGGATGGAAAAAAAAATTACACTTTCAATTAAGAGTTATATGCAGCAGATTCTATTTTTTAACATATAACTTAGGGTGCATTTGATTGCAAGTTGGAAAATATGTGGGGAAAAAAATTAATTCCACGGAATTATTTTACTAGGAAAAAAAATTCCATGGAATTTTAAAATTTTCTTATGGAAAACTTAATTTGGGTGTTTGATTGTCATTATTTTCCACGAAAAATAGTAATTTTCCATGGAAAATGATATTTTCCTATGGGTTGGACCAGTTTCATTTTCCACCATTTTAAAAGAAAATATGGAAAATGATAGTTTTTTGGAAAATGATTCCATGGAAAATGATAGTTTTTTGGAAAATGACTCCATGGAAAATATAAGCTATCAAACACTACAATTTGTGGAAAATTTGTGATGCAAATATTTTCCATGGAAAAAAGCCTTATCAAACACAACCTTATAGTATTAGAGCATTTAAGCTCTAAGCACCTATTTCTCAACTGCTGATTCTGGAATGTCTTATTCATGTATAGCATTACGTAAATACTGAAAAGGAAAAAATAACACAATATAACTATTGAGACTTACCATGCTTTTAAAAGGACAAAAGTTATGAAGAGCTTCAAATTACTACCGTGTCATATTTCTCCACTTATCCTTCAAGTCCACCTGTTCGACGAGACAATTTAGCATAAATAACCACTTCACTAGAGACCAAATAAAGAATATTAGGCTAAGCCAAGCCAAGCCAAATCAAACCTCTGTTCTTTCTTCAAAAATCTCATGATAGGAGGTAAGAATTTTTTTCCATTTCCCTCTACCATACGTGTTCACAGCTTCTCTTAAAGTATCTTCTTCAAGTACAGTCCATCTCCTCCTTTTCCTTCCTCTAGCTAATTTGACTTTTTGATTTACTTCTAAAACTTTCAGTGGAGAAGATGGCTTTGTCCTTTGGGTAGGTAGGTGAAGCTTCTTCGATTGCCCAGTTCCATCTTCAGAAGAGAAGTCAATGGAGTCGTCGTCCCACTGAAATAATAGAATTAATAGAACATAGGCAAGAAAAGCTATAATGTACAAGAATATAACATATTCACCAAAACAATAATTAATTGATAGATTTTGATGGAAAAATGAGTAATTTTATTCTCAAATTCATTAAAAAGCACGAGGCCTATTTGTTTTTATTCATAGAAAGACATACCTAGAACTCATAATGGGTAAAAACCTAAGCAACCCAAGGAAAAAAATCATAAAACAAAACCAAACACAGAAAATGGTGTGGAGTCATGGACTATCCTAACACGAGCATAAGAGAATATGCACTTTCTGAAGTGGGCATGGCTCCATGGTGGCAAACATGGATAGACTATTCATAGAACCAAAATGTCCATGCTTAATGAAGCTGCAAGAGAGCCATAGTATGCATACCACAAGCAAAATGATCTAGCAGTAACCATGCAGCATTCTCAAAATGCAACAGTCACAGATATAATGGGGATTCAGCATGATCCACAAGGATGCATCTGCAAGCAGCTATACCTTATGCACTAGGATGTATTGAAGCTTAACTCAAAAATATAAGTTGCAGCAAAATGATTGTGACAAAAAACCAAATCACACCGTGCAATATGCTTCGAAGTGTTAGGGTATTCTGTTTATGGAATTATTGTTAAAAAGGATGTAAAACATCTAAGAAAATATGGAACGTTCTCATATCATGCAACATGGAGCACCACAAAATTTTCATCTCACTGCTGCATTATTCATTGAACTCATGAAATGAAGAAATCGATCTTGTAAAAGAGCACAAGTAAATAAATGATTTTATGTAGGTACAATGGAAGAAATAAATCAATCTGGAGAAAAAAATTTAAAAATTAAAATAAAGGATAAAGTCGGCTGATCAAAATACCTCATAGGTTTGCGCAGTTGGATTCCTATCCATAAGACTAGCTTTTGTAGCATCATTTGGGTGCTTACATCTCCCTTCTGTATGGATACCATCTGGAGCATTGTCCGCAGGATGCGCTTGTGCACTCTTGTCCACCATATTACGATTCTCTTCCGACTTCTCAAATCAAATAGATTCATCACAAGAAATTTGACAATCATTTCAGCAAAGTAAAATAAGAGAAACATAAGTAAATAGTGTTTACCTGGTCAGAATTTTCTCTTGGTTCTTCAACATGAATTCCTGCTCCCGACTTGCGTGCCATTAGACCGTCTGCTATCTCCTTCGCACGTGGGAGTGGATCTTCCACCACACTTTGTAGAGCCTTAGAACTCCTTATAAGGGCCTCTCTCACTTTCTGGACTTCTGGTGTAAGTATAGGATTGCATACTGACAACAACAACAAATAACAAGTTATTTATAACTTGGATACCAGATTACAACGTTATATGCTAAATAAATTTGTAAATGATAACTTCTCAAGGATCGGGTGTGGTCTTGGGATTAAAAAGAGTTACAAAGTTTTTATAAATAAAAAGTTGTGTTAGATTCAATAATTAAGTAAAACAAGCATACAAGTGTGCAATTTCTTAAAAGAGAGCATCAGTAGGTTGAATATACAAGTGCACAACTATAGTTTTAAAAAAATTTTTAATGAGTTTAGAAAAAGAATGACAAAATCAAGAATCAGACACCTTTACTTTCAGTACAGTTTCTCATTCCAACCCTCCGAATCAGTGATCTGAAAGTTCAAAAATTGCACCTTTGTGGACTTCTAAATCAACAACACACTTTTAGAAATAATACCATCCCTATTCAAGAAAATTGGCATGGGAGACTGAGAACACACCCTAGATTCATCACTCATTGTGTCGCAATTCCGTTTAAAACTAAAATCTCATTAGAATTAATAACTTCACATTGGATCAAGTAAAAGTTCAAATCAAGATTACCCCTTTTCGCATTCACACCGTTCTTCTTCTTCCTCCTTTTGCTCCCGGCTAGTTTTGTAAAAGAAAGCCAAAATAAAATAGAAAGGTTAGAAACTTCCATTTTCAGTACAGCTTCTCATTACAACCCTCGAAATCACTAAGCCTCGTTTGGTTCGCGGAATCATAGCATTGGAAAAGGAAAGTCATTCCTTTCCTATCTTTGGATGTCAAAGGAAAGTATGAGGAAAGGAACATGATTCCCATAGGGAAGGAAAATAGGGGGGGAAGTGGTTCCCCACATCCGACCAAGGATTCACTTTCCCACTATAGGGAATTCACTTTTCCTTCTAATTTCCTTGGTCTCTCCAAACACCGGAAAGGAAAATAGATAGAAATTGCAATTTCCTTTTCCTTTCCTTTCCTTGAACCATAAGAGTTCAAACTTTGCAGCTGTATACACTTTTAAACCAATAAAAATATGAAAATGAAGGTTACCAGTTGTTGTCGCATTCACAGTGTAACTATCTCGAAGTTCAAATGTTGCCGGTTTAAAAATATTATAATCAATAGAAACTCTTTAAACAAAATCATCCATGCCCAACTCTATTCAATAAAATGTGGGCACATAGACTAGAACGAAAACCCTAGATTCATCATTCACGGTCTAAAAAGACTAGAACTTTCCTTCACATTCGCATCAAACTAAACAAACAAACAATGTGAGACCGAGATTACCCCTGCTGGAACCCGCGGCCATCATCTTCCCCTTCCTCTGCCTCTCCGCGGCCCCCGACGTGCTTTCGCCCAGCACCCTCAAGTACTCCGCGGCCGCCTCGAGGAACGTCGGCCCCATGGCCTCGAACTCCGCCCTCGCGTACGCCGCGACCGCGTCCACCGCCCCCTGCGCGTCCCACCCCTCCTTCATCGCCTCGTCCCTCGACGAGGCCGCCTCCATCCTCCTCCTCCACTCCGACAGCTCCTCCGAGGCCAGCGCGTCCTTCGACGCGCCGGAGGACTTCAGGAGGCACCCGACTCTCCCCGTCCATATGTCCTCGACGGCGCCGGGGAAGTTGGGGGAGGAGAAGGTGGCGCCGACGGCGGCGTGGAGGTAGGCGGAGCGGAGGAGGTCGGGGTTGGGGTTGGGGGCTAGGGTTTGGAGGAGCTCGATGGAGTCTAGGGTTTCGGTGGAGAGCTTGGGGAGGAGGGAGAGGAGGTGGCGGAGGAGTAGGGTTTTGGTGAGGCGGGGCGATGGGGAGGGGGAGGGGGAGGGGGAGGGGAGGAGGAGGAGGACGAGGCGGCGGAGGAGGGCGGAGGGGATGTCCTGGCGGAGGACGAACTCCAGAATCCACGTGGAGATCTCGTCCATTTTTTTTTTCTTTTTCTCGCTTGATTTCTTGATGGAGAAGATGGGTTCGGTTTTTGAAGTGGGAGCAAATGGGAAAAACAAAAGAGTTATTTGTATTTACCCTCCCAATTGCTAATCATATTTCTAATTTCCCCCCAATTTTATTTTAATTAGTGTAACCCTCTCAATCATATGGTAAAGTGCAAACAAATCCTCTTTAGATTTTTGTTTTTGCATTTGAAGACCTTTTGTTTAAAAAAAAAATCCATATTTTAATTTTTGTTCAGTTTGCACCCCTGCCGTTAAAAGTCGTTAAAATACGTCTAAAAATAAGATTTTACCCCTCCTCCCTCTCTCTCCGGTGGTGGGGGCTTGTCAAGCGGGGCCGACCAGAGGAGAGGGGAGGGTGGCCGGCCAGCGGAGGGAGGAGGGGGCGGGTCGAGCTAGGGGTGAGCATTCGGTTAATTCGGTTCAAACCGAACCGAAAATCGAATTGAACCGAAAATCGAATAAGCAAAACTGAAACCGAACAGAATTGGCCCATAACCGAATCAAACCGAACCGAATTAAATCGGTTCGATTTTTGGTTTATTCGGTTTATTCATTTTTTGGTTTATTTGCACATTTTTGTTAATATATATAGTACTTAAATATACCTAAATTTATTTAGTATATATCTGTAGTATACATACATATATATATATTTATTTAGTGTATATATATATATATATATATATATATATATATATATATATATATATATATATATATATATATAAAACACTAAGAAGACACTTTATTGAAATAGAAGAGGGAGCTCAAAAAGAGCATTACAGACAGTTGCAGAGCCGAAAAGCACAAAAGGGCGCTGAAAAGCTAAGTAGAAAATTCAAAAGTTCGATATTTAAAATTTCGACATTACCCAAATTTCAAATTTTTTTTTAAAAAAGCTAGGGCTCTCGGCCCGAAGAGGGTGTGGGCTCACTGCCCGAATTAGCGGGAGCAGTGCCCGAGGGCACGCGTCCCGATGGGGGAGGGGTTGTGGGCACTCATCCCGAAGGGAGTGCTCTGTCCGATGAGGTGGGGGTGGGCGCTCGGCTCGAAGGAGCCTCGGGCCCCCCTGTGCGATGCCCGGAGCCAGGGGCTCCGGCGGGAGAGACGTCCCGGACTGGCGCGGAGACGGTAGCCCGGACCCTGGTGGGCTCCGGCGGTGAAGGTCGGCCCGGAGTGGCTTAGACGGAGGGGAGGCGGAGGGGGGCTACGAAGGGGGGGAGGGTGACGGGAGGGAGGACGGGGACGGAAGAGTTCCGGCGGAGGAGAACTGCCCGGAGGAGACGCATCCGACGGCCAAGAGGGGGGCGGGGGAGACGGAGGGGGACGGGGGAGGGGGAGGGGGAGGCGAAGGGACACTGAGGGGGGAGACGGAACGCCGGCGGCTGCGGCCAATCCCTGCGGAGAGCGAATGGAGGAGGGAGCGAGGGCCTCGGCCTCAACGAAGGGGGAGGCCTACCACCGGCGGAGGGGTTAGCCTGCAGCATGCGACGAAGGGAGCTTTGGAGGGCGAATCTGGAGAGGGGGGCGGCGACGCGGGGGCGTCGACGAACGACCGTCGGAGGGCGTGGCTGCGACGGGGACGGCGACGATCGACCGTCCGACGCCGGGACGGAGGAGGCCGGAGGGGGCACCAAGGCGGGAGGAGGGAGATGAGACCCCGGGGTGAGGCCGGGGAAGAGATAGGGGGCCTCTCCGGAGCCGCCGGGGGGAGCGGCGGTGGCTGGGAGGCGCGAGATGGACCTCGCCGGGGGAGCCGGGGGCCACCGCAGGGAGAGAAGGCCGGACGCCGCCGAGGGGGGTGCAGCAAGAGTGGTGACGGGCGGAGGGGGCTCCGGGACGGGACGGTGTGCGACTGGCGGAGCTGCAGCCGGCGGCGGGGGTGCCGACGCCTCCGGGGACGACGACGTCTAGGCGGAAGGAAGCCGGCGGTTGGGGGGGGGGGGAGACCCCAAAGATGGGAGGTCCAGGCGGAGGAAACCCCCCACTGAGGGGGGGGGGGGCAGGCGGAGTCCTGCCGTCCTGGGGGAGAGGGGGAAAGAGGGGGGGCGAGTGGGAAAATAAAGCAGAGGGGGGCGGTGAGGCCAACCGGCCACCCCATCCATCCGGCCGCTAAAGGCGAAGAGGGGAGCAGAGGAGCTCCCACCGAGGGGAGTGGAGGGGCTCTCATGCTCTTCTTCTGTTTACGTCTATATATATATATATATATATATATATATATATATATATATATATATATATATATATATATATATATATATATATATATGGTTTTCGGTTTTGGACCGAAATCGAATAAAAAAATTAGTATTTTCAAAACCAAAACCGAACCGATTTTTTTTTATATCGAACCGATTCTCTTATTCGATTCGGTTCGATTTTCGGTCAAAAATTGAATAATGCTCACTCCTAGGTCGAGCGTGGCCGGCCAGCGGAGGGAGGAGGGGGATTGGGGGGGCTGGCCAGCGGAGGGAGGAGGGGGCGGGTCGAGGGGCCGGATGCTCACACCTAGCTCGCCCCGCCCCCTCCTCCCTCACTGGCCGGCTACCGTCCCCTCTCCTCTGGTCGGCCCCGCTTGACAAGCCCCCACCACCGGAGAGAGAGGGAGGAGGGATAAAATCTTATTTTTAGACGTATTTTAACGACTTTTAACGGCAGGGGTGCAAACTGAACAAAAATTAAAATATGGATTTTTTTTTAAACAAAAGGTATTCAAATGCAAAAACAAAAATCTAAAGAGGGTTTGTTTGCACTTTACCATAGGATTGGGGGGGGGGGGTTACACTAATTAAAATAAAATTGGGGGAGAATTAGAAATATGATTAACAATTGGGGGGGTAAATACAAATAAACACATGAAAAGAGGAGTTGCGGACTGTTTTGTTTCTCGGAAGTGACTACTGAAACTGGAATTGGACTTTCATTTTGGAAGTGGGCTTCCTTGAGAGGCCATTTTCAATGGCTAATTCTAAGGCCACTTCAAAATTTAAGGACTAGTCTTTACTAAAGAACAACCCAGTTTAGGGGTGAGCATTATTCGGTTTTGGACCGAAAACCTAACGAACCGAACCGAATAAGAGGTTCGGTTCGGTTTTAAAAAAAATCGGTTCGATTTCGGTTTTGAAAATACTAAAATTTCTTATTCAGTTTCGGTTTCGGTTTTGGGTTTCGGTTTCGGTTCAAAACCGAATAAGAAAATTTAATTAATTAAATTATATATATATGTGTGTGTGTACTATATATATAAGTATTAATATATATAGGTATATACTAAATATATATAGGTATATACTAAATATGTCTATGTATATTTAGTTACTATATATATTAACAAAAAAAGCTCAAAAAAATCAAAAAATATGAATAAACCGAATAAACCGAAAACCGAACCGATTTAATTCGGTTCGGTTTGATTCGGTTTTGGGCTAATTCGGTTCGATTTCGGTTTTGCTTATTCGGTTTCGGTCCAATTCGATTTTGGGTTATTCGGTTCGGTTTAAACCGAATAAACCGAATGCTCACCCCTAACCCAGTTTGGTAAAACTTTTACTGAGAACAGTCATATCCAAAATTTCTGTTTGGACACATCAAGTAGGACTGCAACAAAGTTGACAGTCCTACTTGGTATAAGGACTGCCAATAAGTTTGGCAGTTCTAAAAAAATTTGGACTAGTCCGAAGTAATAAATAAGTGTGACAAACTTGTAAATTTAAAAAAAAAAAATTGGACTAGCCCCAAGTAAGTTTTGGAGTACCCTTAGAATTAGCTATTTCACTTTTGAAGTGGTACCATCTAGGGGTGAGCAAATACCGACCGATACCGAAAAATCGACCGAATACCGATTAAAAATATTCCGAAAAACCGAACCGAAATTATGTACCGATACCGAATTGCCGAACCGACTAAAATATGGTATAATGGTAATGGTAACGGTTTTAGATTAGTACCATACCGAAAATACCGAACCGAACCGATCATATATATATATATATATATATATATATATATATATATATATATATATATATATATATATATATATATATATACACACACACACACAAAAACACACACAGAGTTTATTTTAGAATGTTGTTCATGATTAATTTTATACTACTTATTTGTCACGCCCCACTACCAGAATACTGGAGAGCGGGGGCAGACATAGCCAGCTACGTATAATGAGATGGGATCCACTCCACTATACGGTCACGGCTGTCTAGATATATGAGGGTTTATCTACAAGCCATCAGTCTCTTAAGGTCAACAAAAAGCCTAGTGTCTCAATCACAAGCAAATAAGTAAATATTACAAGATGTAAGATCACCAAATATACAATAGAAAGGCGTCCCAAACATTACATATTCAACTGATCATGAAGCTAGTCATTACAAAATGTGAGGACTAGCAAGAGTTTTAGTCATACATGATCAACCCTAGGTTGCCAATCATGTTACAGCCCGTAGGCAGATAGTAAGTAAAAATGTACACGAGCTAACACTGGCTCGGCGGCTAAACGCCTCAAAAGAATAATTTTACAATAAAGTAGAAGAGCCAAAAATAACCCACTCGTTGCCAGAATTCCGTCTAGTGGTCACCATGTGGCTGAAGATTCGGTAGATCCTCTGGAGCTGCTCTGGTATCTGGCCATACAAAACCAGCTGGGTCAGATCCCAGAAAGAGCAAGTGCCACAAAGGAGGCTTCACTTAGGAACTAAAATCAGCAATTAGCACAAATAACCATAAAGTAATAAATAAGACAGGAGTTAAGAAAAAAGCATAACATGGTGATATACGATGGGATAACCATGGGACTATTCAGATAGCCAGGTTACAACCCGTAAACCAAACAAGGACCGGGGTTGTAACCCTTCGTCTGAACAGAACTTGGATTTTCCCACCATTTATCGGCAAGATAAAATAAGGATTCAGGACATGTAACAATCTTGTACAGGATCAAGACGAGACTAGACTGATTAATCTCCATCCAACAATCACGGCCAAGCAATAAGTACGGCTTGATACTTTAACTAACTAGGATTATCACAGGTCTAGTTACTAGCAAGATGCAGTGAGATTGTTCCACAGCCACAAGCCCTGCAGACCATCTAGGCTATCCGGACGCAATTATGATTGAATTCAAGTGGGTACATCGTCCAGGAAACGCATGTACCCTTAGGTGACTTAGAGGGTGCAACACATGACAGTGTGCTGGAAATGTGCCCTACTCGACGGCAGGCTACAGATCCCAAGTGGGGCGCCCAGATAACGGGATTGCCTATAGCTGAAAAATCTCTTCATGACTACTGGATTTATTCTAGTTGTTAGCCTTAGTTGATTTCAGTGGGTACCCCTGACCGTGGTACTCAAGGATCCCCGTCCTAGACATGATGCAAGACAAGACGGGTTCATTTGTACAAGCACAATTGTCCACGGTGTCCAAGTTATTCAATCTTGTCATGTCGTGTTAGCCGTCGCAACAATATTTCGAGAAATATCATGTCAGGTTTATCATGTCAAGAGTGCGTCACAGCGGGCCACTATCAAGAATTATCATGTCAAGTTATCATGTCAAATTGTCAGGTCAAGCTATCTTGTCAGGAGTGTACCACGGCGGGTCACTATCAAGTCATATCATTTATCAAGGAGAGGAGAAACTTGCACAATTAAAATAATAATATAATATAATATAATATATATTCTTGAAGTCAAGGAGAAACTCTACAACTTTCATGTTGGGAGTGGGAAGAAATTCTGACCACAATTTAGACAAATAAGATATTTAAACAATCAAAGTGGACCCCATGCGGCCCAAAAGTGGGAGAACATACATGCGGCCAAAGAGAGTGGAAGGCCACCCATGCGGCCAGGGATGTTCCTAGCAAATATTTAATTGCCATGAATAGCATACGGCTACATGTGCTCAGCCAAGCAAATTGCTGATGCATATAAAATAAAGAAAAGGGCCATGCGGTTACTGAATGTCTAAGGGTCAGTAATGGAATAAAAGGCCATTGGCCAAAAGTGTACTTGGCCATGCGGCTAGTCATGCATGCTTGCAGGCAATACGTTTAATATATGCATTAAATAATATATATACACAATATATTAATATATTTAATGTATATCACATGTACATGCATGCGGCTGACTTCTCCAAGGAAGGGCATAAAAAAATATATATAACATAGTAAGTGTAGGTCCTGAAAAATCAAGTTGTATCAATCAACAAAGTCAAAAATTCAAGATATTCATCATTTTGATGAGTTGCGCAGACAACAGATTGCGCAGACATCACTTTGTGCAGGTTGGTTTGCGCATGTTTCCAACTGCGCAGACTGACGTGGCAGAAGTCATCATTGACTGAATCAAATCAGATCTTCCTGACAGTTGACAACACGAATAACGAGGAGACTGTTCGTTTTTGGCGCCACACAGTGCTCGAGGACGGCTGACAGTTGGCAGCGCAATCCAGAATTGCGCAAACCAATCTTGCGCAGTATGAGTCTGCGCAAACCAAAGTCTGCGCAGTTCATTTTGCGCATTCTACCAACATAACTGATAAATTACATGTGGCATTCATGCCATCAATTGCTCATTACGTGGCAACTGTCTATGCACGATCATGCGCATTTCAATCAAATGATGCCATGTGTCCCAGATAGTTGGCCCATGATCCAGTAACTGCCTGTGCAGTCTATGTCTGCGCAAACCAGTTGCTGCGCAAATCAGCTTGCGCAGTCCAGAATAACTGAAAGTTAGTTATTTTCAAAACTCTATAAATAGAGTTTCAAGTCTTCATTTCAAAGGGGATCAAGATCAGAGATCATAAATCAGAGAGTTCAGGAGTTCTTGCCAAAGTGCTGCTGCATTCTTCCGAGACTTTTGTCTTCAACTTCAGAGGCTTTTGCCTTCAGTTTCCAGAGTTGTTTTCAACTTCAAAGGCTTCGTCTTCAAAGTTCACATCGTCCAAGGGATAGAGCAATCGTCATCAAGATTGGATTCCTATAGTTGTAATTTTCCCAGAATTCTTGTAATCTTTATTACAGTTTGTATCAATAAAGTTTTATACTTTTGTTTTTGCAAACAAAATGGCGACTCTGCTGGGGAAAACTTTCTCCTCCGACGAGGAAGTAGCAACTCAATGTGACGTAGCGTCTATCGGGAAGACACAAAAGACGCTGGTTGTTAAAGTCAACCAGACAGCCTACGAGGCGATGCTCAACTCCAAGACCACTCCCCGTACTGTAGCCACTTCTGCCAAGAGCAAAGTACGCTCAATTTGGGTCTCCAAGCCTGCACAATCTGGCAGTTTTGCCACCAAGGATGCTGTACCAACTGCTGCACAATCTGCTAGTCAGATTGCTGCACAAACTGCTGTGCCAATAGTTGTACAGTCTGTCTCAACAACTGCTACACAATCTGTTGCAGTCAAGGCTGTGCAGTCTGTTGCAACTGTTGCGCAGGCTACTTCATATGCTGCCTTGTCAAAACAGAAGGCTCCTATGACTCTGGCGCAATTGGCAGTGGCTTTTCCTGCGCAAAATAGCACTCCAGTAACCAAAGTGCATCCCAAGCACTCTAAGACAAGGACTCCTGATGCACTTTCTACCAAAGCTTCTACTGCACAAGTAACCAGTGCACCTTTTACCCATGCGCAAACCAAGTCTGCGCAATCCAAGAAAAACAGCCTTTTGGCTAAATTCCCTTCTTCTCACAACAAAAGAAGAGATTCTACTCCTCTTCCCAAACATCCTATTGCCCCTGCGCAATCCACTGAGGGTAGTCCTTTGACTATTCCTCTTTCTCTTCAAAGCAAAGGAAAAGGCCCATTGGTCTTTTCTCAAACTTTCTTGTCTCATGACTTGGAAGATAACAGAGGGAAACGCTCTTTAGCTAACCCTTCATCTCAAAACAAGGGAAAAGGCCCTTTGGTCTTTTCTCAGTCTTCTTCAGTCTTTACTGAAGAGGATCCATCTGAATGTGTCTCGGCACCAATCAGTTCGAGAACTCTGGCAAACAAGGATTCTTCTTTCCTTTATAACAAGAGTACTTGTACTAATCAAAGAGGTATCATGCCTACTCCGATAGCAGAATTCTAGGACCTCCCGACTCTCCAAATTTGTCGTTTCAGACAGGGAAAACTGTTAGTGTCTCAAATAGAAACTCCTGGAGGTGAATTTGCTGACCTCAGAACTTATCTTAACCGATCCACTTCGGTAAAATGCAAACAGCCAATGCCGAAGGTCAAACATCATCAGAAACAAATCTCCAAGGTCAAAAATCCTGACACTTATGCCAATGAAGTGAGTACTTCCCTGTATACTCAAGGGACTAAACATTTGAAGAATCGGAATCATGTTCCAAATGTTATCAAAGAACAGATCCCTCGGAACTTTCCTCGTCCTGTTGTAGATCTTCGAGAACATCTAAGACAAAAACAGGATAATGTCTCAATATCTCCATCTCAACCATCTGATCATCACTGTAATCATAAAGTCATCATCCAATGCTGTTGTCAAACGACAAAACGATCTGTCTTCGATCGTTTAACTTTTGCTAAATCTGAACCTATGTCAGAAGAAGACGAAGTTTTGTATGCTTCTGTTAACATGACTTCCCGAGACACTGGGGTTAAAAGATGCTCTAAGCATGGTAGACTCCGCAAGCCAAGCCAACGGTATTTGGAATTACTTCAAGAATCTTCTGAAGGAGTATTTCAACATACCCGTTCTCGAAGCCGAGATACAATCGGTCAAAGGAATCTTCCTCAAAATCCTTCAGGTCATCTTCCTGTTTTTCAGTCAGGAGATGATTCGTTCTCTGATTATGATGTATACAGTGAAAGTTCTGAACAAACAGTATCTTCCACTGTGCCAAGAGAAGTGACGGCTTATGTTGTCACCGATGATCCGGATGCTTCAACTTCCGCAAATCAAGAACAGCGAATTGTTGCACTCGAAGACAAATTAAAAACCATGGCTGAGAAGGTTGCTAGTATGCATTCCATCATTGTATCACAGCATGCTACACCACCAACTGCACCTATTACTAATCCAGAGATCATAGCATCTTCGATACCTGCCAATACTGGACTGGGGGTAGTGCCTCCCCCAATACCTCCTATACAAGTACAAGTACAGACTACGCCTAGCCATTCAGGAGCTGGGGGTAGTGCTTACAACGCTGTTCCTCCTCCTACCACTACAACTCAACCTGCTCCTTCTTCTTCATCCGAAGATGCCAATGAAGCTGTCAAACTCTTACGAACCCAATTTGAAGCATTTAAAGAGAAGGACAACTTGCAAAGGTTGGGGATTAAGCAACCCTATCCGGTTGAATGGAAGGACGTCCCGTTTCCCCTGAAATACAAAATACCTACAATTTCTCTGTTCGATGGCAGTACTTCTCCGAGTCAATTCATCAATCATTTTGAGGTAATGACTGTTCAACTTCAGCCAAATGATGCTCTTCTTACCAGAGTATTCGTCGGTTATTTAGCCGGCGTAGCTTACGACTGGTACAGAAGTTTGCCCGATGGTTGTATTACTTTTTTTTCAGGTCTCAAACAAATCTTTCTGGAACGGTTCTATGAGGGATTTAATGATATGACGATGTCAGCTCTCAACAAAATCAAACAGAAACATAACGAAACTGCTGAGAGTTTTATTGAACGGTTCCGTCGTGAAGCTTTGAAAATGCCTCCTGGAACTCCAGCTGCTGTCACTATTGATACTTGTAAGGCAAATCTTTTGCCTATTATCAGTATGTGGACGGGATCAGCCCAATTCCAAGATTGGCCCTCATTCATCGTCAATGCCAAAGCTGCTGAAGTGAGTGCTGACAAGTTCAAACAATTGGGGGTACAAATGTCTAACCCTGATCGAGATGAGCATCAAAATTCAGGTGGTAACAATCGCCAGAACAATCGCAAAGCGAAAGAAACTTTGAATATTAACTTAAACAAAAATAAAGAGTCTTTGGCTGTCAATGTGGCCCCACCTACATCTACTCCTACTCCTTCTGCACCTCCACCGAGAGAACCTCGTCCAAAGGTGGAATATTCCTTTGACGAAAATGATACTGCAAGTATCTTTGAATGTCTACTAAAGCAATAAAATTCAACTCCCTGATCCAAAGAAACCTGATGAAGTCAATAAGACTGATCATCCCAAGTATTGTGTCTATCACCGATTTATTGGACATCCTACTCGAGCATGCTATGTGCTCAAAGGTAAGATTCAAGAGCTTGTCAATGCTGGTATAGTCACTCTGCAACAAGATGAGAAGACTGTTACTGCAAATATGGTTTCAGTCCAATTTGGGGATTTCCCTCCGCAGATGATACAGTACGGTGTCATTCCAATTCCTAAAGCAACCCTTGAGATTGAAAATCTCCCGCTTCCATCTAATGAACGTCTTGTTCCCTTATCTCTTGACAACGGTGAAATTATGTGGATCCATCCTGATCTTGCTCCGGAATTCGAGGTGTCCTCTTCTTCCAAGGAGAAAACTCGTTCTAAAAGCAAAACCAAGATCTGCAACATGGTATCTTTTGATCCCATTGTTGACGAAGAGATTCTATTAGGCACCAGATCAGGGAAAGCCTATTTGAAAGATCATTCTGAAAGTCAAAAGGATCCTGCTTCTTCTTCTGAACCTGCTCCGGTACAACCCGTATCTGCTGAAGAAGTCCCTTCTACATCTTCACCAGTTGTAATATCAATTCCTCCCAAGCCAATAACGGCTGACAAAGGCAAGCAACAAGTTCGATTTGACAAACCCCTAAAGAAGTCATCTCCTACTGGGCTTGAGAAGCCTTACAATTTCGATATATTGGCTCAATTAGCCAATACACCGGCTAGGCTGTCAATCTTTGAACTTTTGCGTCTTTCCAAGGAGACACGAGAAACTCTAAGTGAAGCTCTGATGCAGGCTGAAACTTGCTTAACTCTTCTCAAGAAGCCAGAATCAGAACCAGTCTCTTGTCATCACTGTCATAGTGTTTTGGAACTGATCCCAAACATTACCTTCACTCAAGATGATATGTTAATGGAAGATAATAGACATGATCGTCCTCTTTACTATACAGGATATGTTGATTCAATAAAGGTTGATCGTATCCTGATAGATCCAGGGTCTGCACTTAGTATTATGCCAAAGACAATGCTAGATGCATTAAAGATACCGGTGCATAGTCTTTCAACCACAATCACTACTATTCTGGGATTTAACCAAGGAAAGAGTGAACCTTTGGGCAAGATCCGCCTAAAACTCCAAATAGGCAATCTTCGTACAAAGGTGACCTTTTATATCATTGACAATCATGGTTGTTCTTACAATGCTCTCCTAGGAAGGCCATTCCTCCATGAACACAATGTTGTTCCATCAACTCTTCATCAATGCTTTAAATACGTTGATGACAAAGGACAAGTTCACAAGGAAGTTGTGGACCTTTATCCTTTCAAGGGTGTTGAAGCTTATTGCAACGATGCTTGTATGTACAAGGATGAGTTTATGAAGGTGGTATTGGCTATGGATACTGAAAAAGATCAAAAAGCAGTGCCTCAAGATACTCTTATCATACCTGTTAAGGGGCGAGTTTCTCATCCACAATCTTCCAAGCCACTGGTTATTCACTTGCCAGTTCAAATGAAATCAGTTGATGTTGATGAAAATCAAAGGGAGCTCACCTCTTCTGAGCCACTTGTTATTGACTTACGTCGTAACAAAGACAAAAAGCAGCTCATTCCTTCTGAGCCACTTGTTGTTGATTTAACTCACAATAAAGAAAAAAGGGAGCTCACCTCTTCTGAGCCACTTGTTATCGACCTCCGTCGTAACAAGCCTCCTCCACGTTCTTCTTCTCTCCCTCTTGTAATCAATTTGACCAAACCTGCTAAGGTTAAAGGTCCTGTTGTAAATACTGATGTACAAATCAATGAAAAAGTACCTACTTTTCAGTATACTGATGTTATTTACTATACTAAATGTTATTTGGATATGTTAGATAGCTTCCAATCAGTTACAATGGGAGTCGTACAATCTCTTCAGACAGAAGTCTCACTTGAAGATCCAGATGATTCTTACCGTATTCACCCTTCTCTAAAGAAAGGTGAAAGTCCAGCACTTTTTTGTAAAGGACCAGAAAAATAATTCAGTTATACGGATGATAGCAAACTTAACGATACGGGACGTCTCCAGTTCTATCGTTATAGTCAACAATCAAAAGATATCATCCGAAAAATGGGCTATGACTTCAAAAATGGCCTCAATTACGGTAAAGGTAGACGAACTCCTATCCGCACGACTGTTCCGGAAGGAAAATTGCCAATATATTACAGCAGGACCAAGAAAGCTCTTGGATATACTTCTCCGCCACTGTTATCCCCAGCAGCTTCTGAATCAGATAGTGAAGAACGTTCTAATTCTTCTGATTCCAGATCATGGGATTCTGATACCAGCATCGGTGAAGTTCATCGTATAATTGTATCTTCTAATATGGTCTCCGCTGAACTACCAGAAGGTTGTGATGAAGACGTTGAAGAAAGTCCGGAAACAGATCCTTAGGCTCAACATATGGATAACCAATGGGTACTCCGATTTGAACAAAGAGAACCTCCTACTGAAAATCAACTAATTCAAATTGATGTAGGGGAAAGAGAGTCATCTCGGCCAATCTTTATTAGCAAGAATCTTCCAGAAGCAGATAAGCAAGAGTTGATTCTTCTCATTAAAGAATACATTGACGTCTTTGCTTGGAGTTACGAAGACATGCCAGGTTTAGATCCCAAGATTGCTATTCACAAACTGAACATTCTTCCTAATGCTAAACCGGTCAAACAGCAACAAAGGCGATTTAAGCCTGAAATGATGGACGCAATTGATGATGAAGTCAAGAAGCTCATCGCTTGTGGCTTTATTCGAGAAGAGCAGCATCCTGATTGGGTAGCCAATGTCGTCCCAGTTTTGAAGAAAACTGGAAAAGTTCGAGTCTGCATCGACTTCCGAGATCTCAATGAAGCATGTCCGAAAGATGAATTTCCTCTTCCTATCACAGACGTTATGATTGATAATACTTGTGGGTTCGAAAGAATATCTTTTATGGATGGATTTTCCGGATATAATCAGATCAAAATGCATCCTGAAGATGAAAAGCATACATCTTTCCGCACTCCTCGAGGAGTCTATTGTTACACAGTGATGCCATTTGGTCTCAAGAACGCTGGTGCAACTTATCAGCGAGCCATAAGTACCATTTTCAGAGAACATCTTCGTAAAACAGTCGAATGCTACGTTGACGATATTGCTGTCAAAAGTCATCTAAAAGAAGATCACATCCAAGATTTGAGAACAATATTTAATCTCATGCGTCAACATCAGCTCAAGATGAATCCCACCAAGTCATTCTTGGGTGTCTCTAGTGGCAAATTTCTCGGCTTCGTCATTACCTCTAAGGGTATACACGTGGATCCCGAGAAGATCAAAGCCATTCAAGAGATGCGTCCTCCACGCAACCTAAAAGAGCTACGAGGATTCTAAGGTCGACTTGCGTACATCAGGCGATTCATTTCGAACTTGTCTGGACGCTGTAGACCATTCACTCAATTAATGAAGAAGGGTGTATCTTTTGTTTGGACTGAAGAGTGTCAACGAGCATTCGACGATATCAAACAATATCTTATGAATCCACCAGTTTTGGTACCACCTATCTCTGGCATTCCATTCTTGATGTATGTTCGTGCTATGGACCATTCATTGGGTGCTTTACTTGCCCAAAAGAACAAAGAAGGCCATGAACAGGCTATCTACTATCTTAGTCGAACTATGATTGGTGCTGAACACCGTTATAGTCCGGTCGAGAAAGAATGCCTGGCTCTCATGTTTGCTGTGCAAAAGACGAGGCATTATATCATTGGTCAAACTATTCATGTTATATCTCGAGTTAACCCTCTCCGAGTACTCATGAAGAAACCTAGTACACTTAATTCTCGGTTGGCTACATGGGCAATCCTGCTAGCTCAATATGACATGGTGTATGTTCCACAAAAGTCTGTCAAAGGTCAAGCGCTGGCGAACTTCTTAGCATCTCATCCTGTGCCTGAAACATCTAAACTCTATGACGAAATTCCTGACGAGACGTTAGAAGTCAACATGATCTCCGAAGAGTTTCCAACCTGGCGTCTATTCTTTGATGGTGCATCAAGAATTGGACCAAATGGTGCTATTGTGGCAGGTGTTGGAGTTGTTCTCGTTTCTCCAGACGGATTAACTATCTAAAGAGCCTACTCTTTAGATGAACCTTGCTCCAACAATGTGGCAGAGTACAATGCTTTACTTGTCGGCCTTCAGCTAGCTAAACAACTGAATGTTGAATATCTGGAAGTCTATGGTGATTCTAAACTGGTTGTGAACCAGGTTAGAGGAACCTATGAAGTCCGTCATCAAGACCTGGTGCCTTATCATGAAGCGGCAATCAATATAGCTACATCATTCAAAGCTTTCTTCATCGACTATGTTCGACGAGCTTACAATACTGAAGCCGATGCTTTGGCCAATCTTGCAGCTGTCTTAGCCATCCCTATCAAAAGACATCAGGTGGTGGTTATTTCTAACCGAGAACTGTTCTGTATTGAGAATAATCGTAATATTGAATTTAGCAATCTTGCTGAAGTCAATGTTATTGATGACGATTGGAGAACTCCTTTTATCGATTTCGTAGTACATGACATACTCCCTGAAGATCCTAAGGAGGCTACAAGCGTTCGACGTCGATCTCTACGATTCTATTACAATCAAACCACCAAAACACTCTATCGGCGAACTTATGACGGTCTTTTTCTACGCTGTTTAGCTGGTGATAAAGCCAAACAAGTATTGCGTGAAGCTCACAATGGCGTCTGTGGAGCACATCAACCCGGTCCTAAACTACAGGATCATATTCGACGTATGGGTTACTATTGGCCCTCTATGGTATCAGATGCCATTGAATATGCAAGGAAATATCGTGCTTGTCAAATCCATGCAGACTTCATTCATCAACCATCGGAATTCTTACACCCGACTGCTGCTTCCTGGCCTTTTGAAGCTTGGGGTATGGACATCATAGGTCCTATCAATCCTCCTTCTTCTAGAGGACATCGGTTCATATTGGCGATAACTGATTATTTCTCCAAGTGGGCTGAAGCTATACCTCTGGCTGAAGTCAAGACTAGCAGTGTCATTTCATCTATAGATTTGGTATACCTCAAAGAATCATCCATGACAATGGACCTCAATTTATTAGTCAGAAGTTCACTAGATTCTGCGATGATCATTGGATTGACAATGTTGCTTCGACGGCCTACAATCCTGCTGCTAATGGTCTAGCTGAAGCCTTTAACAAAACCATTATTAAGCTCCTTAAGAAATTTGTATCCACTAACAAACGGAATTGGAGCGAGAAACTTGGCGAGTGTCTTTGGGCCTATCGAACTACAGTCCGCAATCCCACAGGCTTTACACCCTTCTCTTTAGTGTATGGCTGTGAAGCTGTTCTTCCTTTGGAGCTGCAAATTCCTTCTTTAAGAATTGCTATTGCCAATGAGCTTACCACAGAGAACAATGACCTTCTTCGACTTCAAGAGTTGGAGGCACTGGATGAAAAGCGGTTAATGGCTCAACAGTATATTGAGTTATACCAAGCCCGCATCTCGAAGACATTTAATCGTAAAGTGAAGGTCAGAGCCTTTCAGCAAGGAGAACTTGTTCTAACGGTCAGACGTCCTATGACTATGACTCATCTGAGCAAAGGAAAATTCGATGCGAAATGGGAAGGTCCCTATGTTGTAAGCAAAGTCTTCTCAAATGGAGCTTATCAACTTTCAGAACTTGATGGTCGAGTTGCTATGATGCCTATCAATGGCAAATTCTTAAAGCAGTATTATGTGTGAGTGTAAAATGCTTGTAAAATTATCAGACGGAATCAAGTTCATAAATAAAATTCAAATTTTATTTCATTATATGATAATACATATTAAAGATCACTATCATCTTTTTCTACATTGGGACGAGGGCCACTGCCGTCTTTTTCAAAAATGCAGTCAGCGAAAGAGCCGAGAACCTCATTGCTGGATCCCACGAAAAACTTGCAGGCGGCCATCCTCATGGCTTCTTCTTCGCTAGTCCTTCCTGGTTCGAGCAGGAAGTCCAGAATGTCTCGCGGTGGTTGAGGTGCAGACGAACCTTCGCCTGCTTCTGCCTCCTTTGGCTGAACTGGATCAGCAGGGCGTTCTTCAGTGCCTTTCTGAACTTTCGGAGCAATCTCAGCCTTCTTAGATGCTTCTCCGGAAGACATTTTTATGTTGAAGAATAGAAGTGTTTGTTCCTGTCAGATTTCTGCTATATTTATAGGCAGAAGTTCCTCAATTTACGAAGTGATACATTCATCTGACGGTTCGTCCGTTAATTAAATACCAGACGGTTCATCCGTTCATTTATTACATTCATCCGACGGTTCGTCCGTTCATTAATCATCCGACGGTTCGTCCGTTCATTAAATGCGCCCAGACGGTTCATCCGTTCATTTATTACATTCATCCGACGGTTCGTCCGTTCATTAATCATCCGACGGTTCGTCCGTTCATTAAATGCCAGACGGTTCATCCGTTCATTTATTACATTCATCCGACGGTTCGTCCGTTCATTAATCATCCGACGGTTCGTCCGTTCATTAAATGCTAGACGGTTCATCCTTTTATTTATAACATTCATCCGACGGTTCGTCCGTTCATTAATATCTGACGGTTCATCCGTTCATCTATTTTGACGGTTAACCCGTTCATCATTTGACGGTTAACTCGTTCATTCACCATCGTCTGACGGTTCATCCGTTCGTTCATCATCACTTAACGGTATTCCCGTTCATTCGTTTCACATACATTGACGATTCATCATTCATTTTCTACATCAGCAACTTGTCGTTTTCGATTAAGTTGTCAATAAATATATCATGTCTATCTATTATTTATATCTGAATAAGATATACAATAAATAATGGTAGCCACTTTGAAGAATAACAAGTGTTAGCAGTGGCACTCTGGTAAAATAGAGAACAGATCTTATAATGGCACAATAGCTCTTCGAACACTGTCGCCATCTCTGGATTCTCTTTTCTGAGCTTGTTCAATTCATCATTTGTTGGTACATACTCCTCATACGGAGCATCTGCCATGGGCAAATACGAGATATACTTCATCTTGTGGAGTGCAAAGCCCATCTCTCCCCCTGGGGTCATGAAAGTTCCGGTCCTGTAGTTGTATCTCTCAGCTAAGGCTAAGAACATATGAGGATTGGGAGCAAATCCATATACAGTGGCATGCACTGCTTCATACAGGTTGATTTGTTGGAGTCTGTCTTAGAATTTTGCCAGAATCCAATTCGCGATATAGTTCCATCGCTTGTAGTCTGGATTCACCAATCCAGTCAGTCTTATATCTTGCTCAGGATATTTTCCTTCAACCTTTGCAAATTCATTTGCGAATATTGGTGTCCTAACAGGCATTAGCATGGAGGAGTTCTCTGATGGAATGCAGCCAGGTCTTAAGCCTCTCAGTAGGACACTATATCTGTCAGAAGAGCTATAAAATATATCCTTATGTTGTGGCCCCTTCTTTACGAAGATTTTTCCTGCCCGAGCATCCTGAAATAGAGTGATATTCCAATCCATCTTCCTAGGGTAGCTTGCATGAGCGTACCGTGACAAAGGAAGGCAGCGAGCGATGTCGGGTATAAAAAAAGATCTATCTTGCTAGTGAACTACCCCATCTTCCATCCTTGGCCTAGGCTGAGAGGCTCTCTCAAAGGCGTCACCGAATAGGAATAAGGGTTTCTTGTGAATTACAGCATCAGCTGATTCTAAAGGCTGTCCGTTCATCAAACACATCAAAGTTTCATTGTCCTGAGAAATCAATATAGCCTGACGGGAGGCCGGTAGATCATACTGAGGGTAATAGACATGAGACAGATCCTCTTTGTATTCAGACTCTGTAAGGGTTCCCACAAAATGTTCGTAATCTGGATCTTCATTGACTTCAACTGCATCAACAAACAGATGAAAATTAGTCCAAGACAAAGATTCTATTTTTAAACATAAAACATTAGAGTGCGCAACCTCAGATTGCGCTGACATAATTTGCGCAACCTCAGATTGCGCTGACATGACTTACACAACATCAGTTTGCGCATCATAAAAGGATGCGCAAAGCAATGGTTTGCGCTGATATCTGCGCAACTTAATTATTTGCGCTGACTTTCTGTCAGCACAAATCAACAATTTGCGCAAGAATGCAGCCTTCATAAAAATGAAGAACTGATAGTTGATGCAACCGAAACCCTAAAAAGGGTGGCACAATATGAACTTATCTCTAAAAAGAGATGAGTTTCAAGGGAGTCGAATCACCCTAAGAAGGGGTTTTCGATCGGTTCAACTACCTCTCAGAGCAGGGTGTGCGGATTCGGGTCGGGAAGCTCGCCGTGCAACCCTGTCAGAAGACTCGGCCGGAGCTTTTCCTTTCACAGCGGCGGCAGCGACAGCATTTGATCGTCTTGGGGCCATGACAATCGTCGGAGGAGGAGAACAGTGAAGGTTGGAAGATTTTCTTCTCAAAAAGCTCGAAAGATTGCAAAGTAAAGAATTGAAAACGAAGAGAGGGGTATTTATAGTTTTGGAAAACACGAAACGGATGCCTCGGATTGCGCCTAAAATTGTGGTCCACTCGCTTTGCGCAGACAGCTCATCATGTTGCGCAAAATGATTCAACATTCAAAAATTCAAAGTATTCGAAATTTTGAATACAATCAACTTTCGAAAACTTTGAAGGGGGTCTTGTAGATCCTGAAAAATCAAGTTGTATCAATCAACAAAGTCAAAAATTCAAGATATTCATCATTTTGATGAGTTACGCAGACAACAGATTGCACAGACATCACTTTACGCAGGTTGGTTTGCGCATGTTTCCAACTGCGCAGACTGACGTGGCAGAAGTCATCATTGACTGAATCAAATCAGATCTTCCTGACAGCTGACAACACGAATAACGAGGAGACTGTTCGTTTTTGGCGCCGCACAGTGCTCGAGGACGGCTGACAGTTGGCAGCGCAATCCAGGATTGCGCAAACCAATCTTGCGCAGTATGAGTCTGCGCAAACCAAAGTCTGCGCAGTTCATTTTGCGCATTCTACCAACATAACTGATAAATTACATGTGGCATTCATGCCATCAATTGCTCATTACGTAGCAACTGTCTATGCACGATCATGCGCATTTCAATCAAATGATGCTATGTGTCCCAGATAGTTGGCCCACGATCCAGTAACTGCCTGTGCAGTCTATGTCTGCACAAACAAGTTGCTGCGCAAATCAGCTTGCGCAGTCCAGAATAACTGAAAGTTAGTTATTTTCAGAACTCTATAAATAGAGTTTCAAGTCTTCATTTCAAAGGGGATCAAGATCAGAGATCAGAAATCAGAGAGTTCAGGAGTTCTTGCCAAAGTGCTGCTGCATTCTTCCGAGACTTTTGTCTTCAACTTCAGAGGCTTTTGCCTTCAGTTTCCAGAGTTGTTTTCAACTTCAAAGGCTTCGTCTTCAAAGTTCACATCGTCCAAGGGATAGAGCAATCGTCATCAAGATTGGATTCCTATAGTTGTAATTTTCCCAGAATTCTTGTAATCTTTATTACAGTTTGTATCAATAAAGTTTTATACTTTTGTTTTTGCAAACAGTAAGGACTTAAATGCATTAAACAATAAAGTCAAGGACTTAATTGTATAAAATATTAAGTCTCCAGAAGCCTATGCGGCTCCAATGCATTAGTTGCATTTCCTAGGGACTAAGGCCTAAAATATAAACTTTAGGGCCTTAAAATGCATAAATGCATTAAGAATGTAAGCTTTAAAAGCTTATGCGGCTGTGAAGCCTTTAGTCAAGCATATAAGGACAAAATGCTTAATCCTAAGCATTTAAAGCAAATAAGGACAAAAAGCAAATAAGGATAAAAGCATTGAGAATGGGGTAATATGCATTAAGTAATGCCTATCCAAACCATATGCGGCTGGTTACATCCCATGCGGCCAAACTGTTAATTGCCATGCCAAACGAATAATACAATTAAGTAATACAATAAATGCTAAGGCATTTGCTAGCTAATGCATGCGGCTGGACATGCTTGCTAATGTGTATGCGGCTGAACATGCATTAAAATATAATGCCTATACATGTGGCTGAAATGTATTCCAATATAAAATATAATGCCTATGCGGCTCACTACTGCTCGTGTGCATGCAAGCACAGCTTGCTAACCCACGCATTAAATAATGCTATTTAGGGAAACATATGCCTTAAAAATTAACATGCCAGCAAGCTTGCCAGCACATGCATTTAAATAATGCATATGCGGCTCACTTGTCATTTGCATGCGGTCAAGTGCTGAAAATGTCCATGCGGCTCAGCAAATTTCTCGTAGGTCAAATTTGGACCAAACGAAATTCTCTGCAACATGGGGATCATCTACTTAGCAAAATATGCAAGTTTGATAGATCAAGGTCCTGGAAACCGAAAATACCACAAAGCTAGATCTACAAAAATTTAACCATGGAAATGAAAAATGCCAAGTACTAAAGTGGTTTAGAAACACATGAGAAAGATAATAGAAAAATAAAAATGGACTTCCTCCATGAAGCAAGGTGCACTTGCCTAAGCTCTTTCTCTCTCCTGGTAGGTGGAGAAGTAAAGATGGAGAAGAAGAAATGAGTAATGAGTAATAATGGAAGAGAGAGAGTGGGATTGATATTTATGGTGGGAGTGGTGGTAGGTGAGAGTGGTTCTCCACATAAAACCAAACCAAGACAACCCACTAAACCGAACCAAACCAAGCCAATACAATCCCATGATGAACCATGCTAATGCAATATACAAAAATAAAACCCAAGGCAAACTAATTATGTCAAACCAAAAATACGAGTCCGAAATACGTACACGGATTCCCAATACGTAATACGAGATATGGGCATTACAACTCTACCCACCTTAAAAGAATTCCGTCCTCGGAATTTAATCAAGAGGCTAGAGTGGCAAGGACAAGCTATACTAATCACAGGCAAGCTATACTAAGCAATCAATCATGCAATCATGTATGTAAGCAAGGAAATCGAAGGCACGAGAAAAAGGGAAGATATCCTGCTAGGAACCTCGTTGCTGGTTCTGAATCTGAGCTTGGACCTGGGCATACTGCTGGGGTCTTTGTAGCTGGAAGGCTAGGGCCTGAGGCGGCAACGGCCTCGGAGACTGGTACTGCTGTTGAAACACTTGGGCCTGAGGCGGCAATGGCCTCGGTAATGGATACTGCTGCTGCTGCTAGACTGGGGCTGGTCCCCTTACCGAGGGACTAGTCTGGGCCGATGAGGAGGAACCTGCTCTATTCGGACAGGACCCTATCTTGTGGTCCGGTGCCCCACAAGCCAAACACAATCCCTGTGCTCTGCGACACTCCGAAACAACGTGTCCTGGCTTCCCACAATGAGTGCAGCCCATTGTGGAAGACTGTTTCTGCTTCTGTTGCTGAGGGGACGTGACCGACGTCACTGAGGCCGCCTGCCTCGGAGTTCCAATTGTCAAAGCCCTGACTGCCGGGGCTGGTGCTGTCGACTGGGTCATCTGGCCGTGAGATCACTTTCGACCTCCGGTCCTGTCCACGATCCTGTGGGAGGTATACTCGTGCCTCATAGCTGCCCTCAATACTGCATCAAAAGTCTGATGCTCAAACTGTTCCACTGCCAGCAAAATCTCGAGGTGAAGCCCCTGCTGGAATCACTGGGCTCTATCATACTCAGTTGCCACCAAGGTGGGAGCAAACCGACTAAGCTTGGAGAACTCGGCCGCATATCCATCGACCGTCCTGCCTCCTTGCTTTAGATTTGTCATGACCCGCACCCGCTAAAAGGGCACGTGACGCGACAACGCCCAGCCCTCACCGAAAAAACGACGTAGAACGCTGTGGATTTTCTAGTCTGACAACAGTTTATATATATATATAACAAAACCTGTCGAGAATATGGTCAACTCCGAACGGAGGACAAACAATGAATATATATATAAGTGCTCAATCACAACTCTAAGATGATAAGTAAAGACTGAAAGATAAAGACAACAAGACAATAAAATATAACCTGTCAAGTCCAATACAAATAATATACAAGTTCAGCCTCTAATACAGTCCAAAAGTAATACAGTCTCAAAAGTAACTGGAGACAAAGTCCAGTACAAAGACCTACTCTAACTAAACAAGTGGTATGGTCTCGTCAGGCGGAGCTACGCCCTGCGGGACCAAGTCTAGGCCCACTACGTCGTCCGGACCGTAGTAGGTACTGCAATCTCCCTCGTCGGCATCTATAATATTTTATCAACAGTCCAGTCAGGATGGAATGAGTACATATATCTCATAACAGATCTCAAGATAGAATAAAAGCTATAAGACTGTAAATAGAGCATATATAATGAATCATGGAGTGTACATGTATGTATCATGGCAGGATAAGCTGTAGAGCTAGAGCTAGAACAAGAAAATAGAACGGGATCATGGTATGTACACAAGTCAAGAAAAGCCATATGTCCAATGTGTGTGAGTAGTAGTTTCAGCTTGTGATCGGCTTGGGTACCTGTCAAGAACTGGACTGGCAAGTCATATGTGCGGTATATGACTCACACTGTTCGAGAATGCGGGATGGATCTGATCACAGGCATACGCTACTACTCCCCCTACCCCAACTGGTAGAATGGATCCAAACAGGATACGTCACTGCACGGGATTCTAATGAGAAGGTAGCTAGCCTTCTCTAGAATCAATGACCATATATTGAGCAAGAGCTACAAGGGAGCTTGCACAATACATCCCAACCTAAGAAGGAGAAACATCTCTCGTCGGAATCCAAGAATACCAATCCGTGAGAACCATGTGTCAGGAATAAGCATATCAACACTAAGTACATGAATCATAACAGTTATCATAAATTGGGAATAAGTATCAGAGAATGTACTCGCCTGTAAGATGATAAAATATGTCGACCGGATCAACTGCAGTGTCTCGAGGATCTATAGAGAACAAGACGTATCAATACTATGTTTAGGAAGTAAAGTTAAATCAAATTAAATCATATTTAGTCATTCTAGGTCAAGACATGTCTAGTTGGGTCAATCTTGGTCATGGGAAAACATTGGAAGTAAATCCGAATCAAACTAGGTCAAAAATTGACTTACCGTTGACTTTTGGTCAACGGATCAACTCTGGTCAACTCTAGGTCAACCCTAGGTCACTAGTGACTAATAGTTGACTTTTAGTCAACTGTCCAAGTTAAATGGAATTTGGAACTAAATTGGGTAAAGTGTTGACCTATAGTTGACTTTTAGTCTAAAAAGTCAACCGTGGTCAACCGGGTCCAAGACTAGGTTTAGACGGCTAATTTTACTCATTACCAACCTTTACAACCCATATCCAAGTCCATCTTGGACTTGGAAACTCAAATCTTGGCCATGGGCCAATTCCCTATTTTACCCTTAAAAAGGATAAAATTCTCCCTTCGGCGATTATCTAGTTAGCCTACCTATGCTTGATATTCTGACCCGATCTCCCTAGGGTAGTATGATACTAACCTATACATACATTACCTACCAAAATACCTAGGTAACGTGGACATCCAGTCCATGATACGGCCCGTTGCAGATATCTTGAATATTTCAAGATACGCACTGATACGGTACGATACCGGCGCCCTATGACCTCGATTTCCACTCGGGAGCCTACCCGCAAAATCTAATTCACGTATCCTAGGCCTATGTCAAGTTTCGTCGCGATCCGATACTCGGAACTCGATTTTGCCCTCTAACTCGACTTCCTCCTTCCTAATCTTCCTATTTCTCTAATCCTTCTTCTTCTAACTTCTTCTTCTTATTCTTCTAACTCTAATTCTTCTTCTTAGCCTCTTCCTCACTCTCTCCTTCTAATCTTTCTAATTTCTTCTCCTTCCTTTCTCAACTTCCATTCTAACTTCTCCTAATTTTCTTCTTCTCCAACTTCTTCTAATTCCTTACTTCTTCTAACTTCTTCTTATTTCCTTTCCTTCTTCTTTCTATCTAACTTCTTATCTATCTATCTATCTATCTATACATATATATATATATACATATCTATTTATGTACTAATATAAATATACTAGGGGGGTTTATAGGGGTTAAAGGGGGTGAATTGGGGGGGGGGGAATGGCTGCTAATGCAGCTGCCATTTGCAGCTGCTGCTGCTGTGGCCTAATGCCACAGCTACTGCTGCTGTTTCCTACTGCTACTGCTACTGCTACTCTCTACTGCTGCTGCTACTGCCTCCCTACTGCTGCTGCTGCAGCTGCAGTTTCTTCTTCTTCTTCTTCTAATCTTCTCTTTTCTCTCTCTCTCTCTCTCTCTCTCTCTCTCTATATATATATATATATATATATATATATATTTTATATATATATATATATATATATATATATATATATATATATTTTATATATATATATATATATATATATATATATATATATATATATATATATATTATATATATATATAGTTACTAGATATCTATCTATCTATATATCTATCCATCCCACTATATATATATATAAACACACACATATGTCTATATATCTATATACATACACACCTCCATATACATATATATATATACACACACACACACACACACACACACACACACACACACACACACACACACACACATATATATATATATATATATATATATATATATATATATATATATATATATAAACACACATATACACATATCTATATATATATATATCAAAATACTAAAACACACACACACACACATTCTCACTCATACAAGCACACTCACACTCTCACACCACTCTCATGACACAAACACCACTACCACCATTCTCTACACACACACACAAATACATATACACAAATACTACATATATATATATATATATATATATATATATATATATATATATATATATATACCACTTAATATATAAAACCCCAAATAATTCCTTAACCTAGATTCTAGGGAATCCTACAAAATTTATGGGCAAAGTGTAGAGGAAGGTTCCCTCTACATTTATTGTGAAGACATTAAATGGAATAGAGAATTTATTAGGGATTTAAATGCATACCTATAGGTTCTTGGAGAGAGAGAGAGAGAGAGCTTGGAAGAAAGAAAAGATTTTGAAAGAGAGAGAGAGCTTGAGACTTAATGAAGAAGTAAAGGCGGGGGGGGGGGACTTACATGGCCGGCCAAGGCTTTGGGGTTATTGGGTTGGGGATCCACTAAGCCCCCAACCCATTAAGCTTAGTTTGGTTTGGTTTGAAATCGGTTTGGTTCGGTTCGTTTCGGTTTAGCTCTAACTAACTAAATTAGCCTCTATAATGACTAATTAAGCCATGGAAGATGGGTTAAAGATTTCTAGCCTAATTATGATGGTATGTGGGCCAAGCCCAGCTAGTATGTGGGTCCTACTAGGGTCCAGGCTACCCGGGTCTCCAAATTGAGTCCGAATTGGGTAAAATTCAAACCGACTCAAATAAATTCCAAAAAATCATATAAAATCAAATAAAATTCCTAAAAAATTATAAAACTTGAAAATAACGAAAATACCCCTAATTTGAAAACTGGGGGTGACAAATCTATCCTCCTTAAAAAAATTTCGTCCTCGAAATTGAATGAGGACTAACACAGCAATCATGAACAGAACAAAGAAGAAAAAGAAAGAATTTTACCTCAAGGCTCGAAGAGATATGGGAATCGCTCCCGCATGTCGTCCTCCCTCTCCCAGGTGGACTCACCTGGAGAGTGGTATCTCCATGCAACGCGAACCAAGGAAATGACCTGGTTCCGGAGCACCTTCTCTCTTCGGTCCAAGATCTCGACCGGCTTCTCTGGATAGCTGAGTGTCGGTTCCACCTCGATCTCGGATTGGTCTAAGACGTGACTGGGATCTGCCACGTACCATCTCAGCTGCGATACGTGGAACACACTGTGTACTTCCTCTAGTGCAGGCGGTAACTCCAGTCGGTAGGCCACTTCACCGACCCTGCCCAGGATACGGAATGGTCCGATGTATCGTGGACTAAGCTTCCCGCCGCCACCAAAACGAATCGTGCCACGCGTCGAAGAAATCCGCAGAAAGACAAGATCATCAACCTAGAACAAAACACAAGACTTAGAGCTTGATCTAAAACAATCACAATCAGACTCAAATACTAGAAAAATCTAAATTATACCTCAAACTCCAATGGCCTCCGGTGGCTATCGGCCCAATGCCGCTGCCTATCCTGCGCCATCCGAAGTCTATCTCTGATAACCCTGACTTTCTCTGCAGCATCCACCACCATCTCAGGGCCAAGCTAAACCCTCTCACCGACATCATCCCAAGACAAGGGAGTACGGCACCTCCGTCCGTATAGAGCCTCGAAAGGTGATATCTCTATACTGGCTTGGTAGCTGTTGTTGTAAGCAAACTCTACCAAGTGAAGGTGGTCCTCCCAAGATCCCCCGAAGTCCAAGACACAGGTATGCAGCATATCCTCGAGGGTCTGAATCGTCCTCTCCGACTGCCCGTCTGTCTGGGGGTGGTATGCGGTACTGAACTTGAGCGATGTGCCCAAGCTAAGCTGCAAACTTCGTCAGAAGTGGAAAGTGAATCGGCTGTCCCGATCCGAGACTATACTCACTGGAACCCCGTGTAATCGGACTATCTGCCGTACGTACATCTCGGCCAACCTCTCCGTCGACAAACCCACTTTGAAAGGCAAAAAGTGGGCCGATTTGGTCAATCGATCAACAATGACCCAAATCGCATCCTTCCCTCCTGGAGAGCGCGGAAGCCCAGATACAAAGTCCATAGTGATATGCTCCCACTTCCACTCAGGAATGGGTAGTGGATGGAGCAATCCACCGGGTCTCTGCCTCCCGGCCTTCACCTGCTGGCACACCATACATCTAGAAACGAACTGAGCCACCTCACGTTTCATTCCATACCACCAAACATGATGTCTCAAGTCTCTATACATCTTGTTGGCTCCAGGATACATAGAGTACTGAGACGGTGTGCCTCCTGAAGAACCTCCTCCCGAAGTCCTCCGCTCGGCACGCACAATCTGGTACCATGTCTCAACGACCCATCCCCTGCTATAGAGAACTCATCCAACAGCCCTATCTGGACCTGCTCCCTGATGACCCTCAAAGCCTCGTCCTCAAACTGAGCTACCCTGACTCTCTCCATCAGCTCCGACTGTACCTGCAGACCCCACATCTGTGCCTCGAACCCAGGAACTATCACCTCTATGCCCAAGCTCTCCAGATCTGCCAGAAGGTGACGATCCATCGTCAAGCACATGGCCACGGGATACCTACTCAAAGCATCCGCGACCACGTTGGCCTTCCCCGGATGGTACTGCAAGGATATATCAAAATCCTTCATCAGCTCTAACCATCGTCTCTGCCTCATATTCAGCTCCTTCTGGGTAAACACGTACTTCAAGCTCTTGTGATCTGTATAGATCTCAACTCGCTCTCCGTACAGATAGTGTTTTCACAGCTTCAAAGCAAAGATGACCGCTGCCAGCTCCAGATCGTGGGTAGGGTAATTCCTCCCATGAGGACGTAACTACCTAGATGCAGAAGCAATCACCTTCCCGTACTGCTGAAGCACACAACCCAAACCCCGTCCTGAAGCATCACTGTAGATCGTATAACCACTAGATCCAGATGGCAGCATCAAGATAGGAGCTGTAGTCAACCTCGCCTTCAGCTCCTCGAAGGCGGCCTGGCACTCATCGGACCAAACAAACTCCTCGTCCTTCCTGGTAAGGCGGGTCATCGGCTGGGCAATCCTGGAAAAGTCCTGCAAGAACCTCCGGTAGTAACCTGCCAGACCCAAAAAACTCTGAACCTCTGCTACTGAGCTCGGCGTAGACCAGGACTCCACTGCAGAAATCTTCTTCGGATCCACTAAAATCCCCTCGCCAGAGACAACATGGCCTAGGAACTCCACGCGATCCAAGAAGAACTCGCACTTGGACAGCTTTCCATACAGCTGCTCCCTCCTGAGAGTGTCCAACACAATCCTCAGGTGCTCCTCGTGCTCCTCTGGTGTCTTCGAGTAGATGAGAATGTCATCAATGAAGACCACCACAAACTTGTCAAGGTACTGATGAAATACCTTGTTCATCAAGTTCATGAATACCGCCGGGGCGTTGGTCAACCCAAACGGCATGACGGTATACTCATACTGGCCATAGCGGGTCCAAAAGGCAGTCTTCGGAATGTCATCCCGCTTCACCTTCAGCTGATGGTACCCGGTACGCAAGTCGATCTTCGAGAACACCCTCGCGTCGCTCAACTGGTCGAACAAGTCATCAATCCTCGGCAAAGGATACTTGTTTTTGATGGTAAGGTTGTTGAGCGCCCTGTAATCAATGCACAGACGTACCGTACCATCCTTCTTGGGGACGAAAAGAACTGGCGCGCCCCAAGGTGAAGAACTAGATCGAATAAAGCCCTTGTCCTCCAGCTCGTCGACCTGTCTCTTCAGCTTCGCTAACTCACTGTTGTTGATTTTATAGACGTGCTGGGAGATAGGCTCAGCGCCCGGCACTAGATCTATAAAAAACTCAACATCACGATGTGGCGACATCCCGAACAGCTCCTCGGGAAAGACATCCAAGAACTCAGCTATGAGTGGATGTGGCAATACCGGCCCCGCCAACAACGCTCTGCAGAATCCATCTCCCTGCTCCGCTATACCCCTGGTGAACTCATACTCCGGCTCTCCCGGCGGCTTAAATAGAATCATGCCCCTTATACAATCGATGCTAGCGTGGTGCGTGCTCAACCAATCCATACCGAGTACCACATCGTAGCTCGAAAGTGGCATTACGAGCAAACACGCACTCAGCTCCCGGCCTCTCAAAGAAACTCTCTGCCCCTTGTAAACATTATTAACTAGGATGATGCCATTTCCAGTCATAATCTTGCAAGTCCTACCAAGATATTCAGCAATAATATTGTGCCTAAGAGCAAAAGAAACAGACACAAAACTGTGCGTAGCACCAGAATCAAATAAGGCCAAAACTAGAAAAGAATCGAGCAGAATACAACCTGCGACAACATCCGCAATAGGCTCCATCTCCTCGGATGCAAGAGCAAAGGCTCTACCCTGACCACCCCTCTGCTGGCGGTGCTGAACAAACTGCTGCTGCTGAGTCGGAAGTGGACCTCGCTGCTGAACTACCGGCACACTAGCTGGTGCCCTCTGAGCTGCTCCAGCTGCACGGGAGTTCTTGGGACACTCCCGCATCTGATGCCCAGCGGTACCGCAAAAGAGACACAGCCCCAGCCTCCTCCTACAAAACTCGAAGAGATGACCGGGCTTCTTACAGAAGTGGCACGGCGGATCATCCTGCCCTGGACGCTGCTGATCCCTCTGGACAGACGCTCTGGCCTGCCCCTGCTGCTGGTGATGCTAGAACGACTGATGCTGAAGCTGAGGACACTTAGCAGTCCCTGCGCTGCTACTGGCCCCCGAAAACAAATCTCGATCCCTCTTCGGCTTCAAGCCCCACTCCCTCTCCACCTTCCGAGCCTCCGCATAAACCTTTGCATATGTCGCATAGAAGGAAGGGATCAGGATCTTGATATTCCATGTCAATTCCTTCCGGAAGCGCTCCGCTCGGATCACCGGGTCACTCACCATGTACTCGACGTATCGGCTCAGCCTGCCGAACTCCGCCGCATACTCCTCTACGGTCATACCGTCCTGCTGCAGGTTCTGGAACTGTCGCACGAGGCCGATCTTGTCCGTGGGGGAAAAAAACTTCTCTCTGAACAGGGCCCAAAACTCAGCCCAAGTATGGCCCTCTCCTGCAAGAGCCGGCTCGTTCCGGAACCATGTCCGGGCAATATCTAACAACTGCAACCCAACCGCCTCGACCTTTAGGTCGTCTGCCAGGCGGCAGGCCCTTATCTGACGCTCGATATCCTCGAGCCAGTCATCAGCATAAATAATGCCCTCGGTCCCCTTAAAATCTCTCGGACCCAGCTTCTTGGAAGCCTGGATATCCTCGATCTTCGGTTGCTGCTGCTGCTGAACCTCCCTCTGTGGAGCCCCACACTCCACTGCCGCCATAGCCAATCTGTGTGCATCCTCCATGCCCTGGCACATGGCCTCTGTCTGCCTCAACTGAGCCTCCTGCTGGGCCCGTTGGGACTCCAACACCTGGTGAAAGAACGCTAGCATCTGTCCCATGTCTGTGGGCAGAGAAAGCAATGGAGGAATAGCTTCCATCATCACTGGAGGAGTCCCCTGCTGAGGAGGAAGAACGCCCCCGGCAGCTCCCGCTGTAGCCCCCGGCACTACAGGAAGAGCACCCGCAATGGCCCCAGGAACGGTCATCGAGGTAGCTGGAGGAGTACCTCCGAGAGCCCCAACAGAAGTCCCATCAGTCGGGGAAGTGACCGGAGCCTGTCCGCCAGAGGTGGCAGACCTCTCCGTCTTCCCGTGCTCCTCGCCAGGAGAATGAGTCATCACTATCCTGGAGACAAATTGAAAAGAAGATTTTAATATGGCACATGAAGACAATATCAAAGGAGGACAGCTAGAATGCAGTAAATCAATATCAAAGACGGTAAGCAAGATAAACAAGGAAAGATCCTACTGTGATTGAGCACTCTTAGCCAACTACCTCCTATGTGTAACACAGGCTCGTAATCAACACTCTAAGATGAGTGCCGCTACGACATCGCACTAATTGCGACTTCAGGACCTGCGTGGGCCACCACTAAAACGTGTCACGACCCGCACCCGCTAAAAGGGCACGTGACGCGATAATGCCCAGCCCTCACCAGAAAAACGGCGTGGAACGCTGTGGATTTTCTAGTCTGACAACAGTTTATATATATATAACAAAACCTGTCGAGAATATGGTCAACTCCGAACGGAGGACAAGCAATGAATATATATATATAAGTGCTCAATCACAACTCTAAGATGATAAATAAAGACTGAAAGATAAAGACAACAAGACGATAAAATATAACCTGTCAAGTCCAATACAAATAATATACAAGTCCAGTCTCTAATACAGTCCAAAAGTAATACAGTCTCAAAAGTAACTGGAGACAAAGTCCAGTACAAAGACCTACTCTAACTAAACAAGTGGTATGGTCTCGTCAGGCGGAGCTACGCCCTGCGGGACCAAGTCTAGGCCCACTACGTCGTCCGGACCGTAGTAGGTACTGCAATCTCCCTCGTCGGCATCTGTAATATTTTATCAACAGTCCAGTCAGGATGGAACGAGTACATATATCTCATAACAGATCTCAAGATAGAATAAAAGCTATAAGACTGTAAATAGAGCATATACAATGAATCATGGAGTGTACATGTATGTATCATGGCAGAATAAGCTGTAGAGCTAGAGCTAGAGCAAGAAAATAGAACGGGATCATGGTATGTACACAAGTCAAGGAAAGCCATATGTCCAATGTGTGTGAGTAGTAGTTTCAGCTTGTGATCGGCTTGGGTACCTGTCAAGAACTGGCCTGGCAAGTCATATATGCGGTATATGACTCACACTGTTCGGGAATGCGGGATGGATCTGATTACAGGCATACGCTACTACTCCCCCTACCCCAACTGGTAGAATGGATCCAGACAGGACACGTCACTGCACGGGATTCTAATGAGAAGGTAGCTAGCCTTCTCTAGAATCAGTGACCATATATTGAGCAAGAGCTACAAGGGAGCTTGCACAATACATCCCAACCTAAGAAGGAGAAACATCTCTCGTCGGGATCCAGGAATACCAATCCGTGAGAACCATGTGTCACGCCCCGATCCCGGAGGATCAAAAACTAGCCACTGGGCGTGATGCCGTACAAGTCTAGATTGCACTTGTACAAGGCAAAACCATTACAGTTCCTGGTAATTCTCAGAAAACATCGACAATGCAGCGGAACCAAGCAGATAAATTGAAGTCACACAATTTATATAGAAATGTATCTCTTTATTGATAATCAAAATGGATTACAAGACTTGCAGTAGAATACAGAGTTTACAACTGTTTACAAGACCCGCAGCGGAATACAGAGTTTACAACTGATTACAAGACTTTTGAATAGCTAACTGAATGTATACACTTGCCCTTTAGGCTACAAATGAATATACCGACTTCTTTACAATGAACTTGCCAATATGGCTACAATCTCACTGGTATAACTGAGTTCCCATATTCCATACATTATGTCCCATATAGCAGAAGACATCGTCTTGCAAGAAGGGCTTCTGCACACCCATCCGATTCATCGATGCCAAGCACTGATTCACAGGATTTCCCCCAAGCAAACACCTGTAATATTGCCCACAACGTGGGTCAGTACATCATCAATATACTGGCGAGCGGTGCTGGCCCAACTCACCTAAGAAGACAACACTAAGTAATCATGTTACAGAACATTATTAACAGTGGTCTTTCTTGTTGCCTTAGGGTCAATTTCATGTTATAGCCGACAAGAAGTAAAGCATGCAAATCTCATAGCCAACATAATTTAAAGCATACTGTTATCACCCTTTGGTGATTCTTACCCACGGTCGTGTAGCCATCCCTGTACATTTATAATACTTACTCTGCCTGCACAAGACATTGTTAGAAACAATATCATGATTCAATATGAATATCACCGTTCAGGTGATTCTTACCAACAGCCGACATCCTTCCCTGTATTTGAGTAATAACTTACTCTGCCTGCATAAGACATCATTAGCACCTGACCTATCTATATGAAGGTCACTGGCGACACGCCATCCTGGACCGTCTTACAGGTATACAGCGCCCTTGCCAGTGCAGGTAGCTAGCCCCACTGCAAGTCCTGTATACCGTGCTACTACTTCAGCACTGCCACTACTTCGGCATTGGTTTCCCCTAGGACGAACCGGGTTCCATGGCCCAGGAATACCGTTCGAGAAACCACCTTGTCGACAAGTTGTCCATGACCATGCAACTATATGCAACTTATCTAAGAAAAAAACATATAATGCATGATAAGGAAAAACTAAGCAAAACCATCATTCTCATTCGTATTACCATCTTTCCATCTAGCCATCTTGCCTTGAGCCAATGCTCACATTATCATCTGTCCAATCCAGGGTCTTGGCGTAATCAACATTCTACATCGGCGACAGGATAATAGAATATTGTTACCCAATCCTTTTGCCACATCTTTGATACTACGCATCTTTCCAGTCAAACTCAATGTACTCACCGCCCAATTCCTGGGACTTAGCATCTGTTTAGCATTCATTCATTTGAATGCAATTCAAGCATACTCACTGCCCAGTACTTGGGTCATAACATCTGTTTTGCTATCTATTCATTGAGCCAAAGCTCGATATACTCACCTGCCCAAGTATTTGGGACTTTGCCTTCACCTGTCATACAATTCATCGCAACAGCGTACAAGCATACAATTCATTTAGCCACAACAGTTTATGTTCAGGTGATTATTATCTTTCATTATCTTTCCAAATTCCATGCAAGGTGTTATTGAACAAACTCAACTAGAAACATAGCATACTCATCCTTATTTTAAGCATGAAGCTAAAGGATCTTTGAAGGGTTCAACACTACTCACATTCATAGGACGATTCCCGCCACGATCGCATAGACTTCCAAGCGATCCTTCGCATAATCCCAAGTCCAACAAGGCTTCATCGAACCAACCATCCATCATAAGGCATCTTGCGGGTCGGGGCACTACAATATATACTACCCAGAAAAAGTTTCGTCCTCGAAACTTAAAACAAAACTCATCCCCAAAACTTCAACCAACTATTCATGGAACTTCTCAACAGCCAACTTACACCATTTAATATTTCTCTGCAATCTCTCGATTGATTTCAAGTAATGTACCGTCTCGATACAGCATCCCAAATAATTCAACATAGTTTACTATCTTTGATCTTTCCTCCGACACTCGTGCAAATCCTTAGCACATGATAATCCTTCTCGTGGCTTCGTTTGGATTCAGCATACCACTTAGTTGGAATCATACACATATTTTAGGCGTCCCCGAAATACATGCACTTCAGCCAAGTTCAGTAATAGAGAAAGCGAACGAGCTACGGTGTACCTTCCTTTGTGAACATCAGTAATTCTTTTTGAGCATCTCGTATAATCCCACTTTGTTTATTCAATATTCCAACCAATTACTAAAACGATAGATGTCGCCAATTCCAATTCGATAAATTTTCCTCAACCGATCCAACATTTCAAAATATTCAAACTTAGATGTATCAAGTATTCCTTTCAAGTTCATTGTCATCCATGCCACCAAAGTTGATAAATCCCATAGCAACATTTTATTTCGATATCTCGATTCTTATCGGTCAAATCTTGTACTCGTCATCGTTCGCATCCATATACTTTGTTTGCAACTTGTAAATTTTCCAATCATGATCCATCTTCCAAATCGTACCATCCTTCAAATTGTACCACAATTTCTCTCTAGCAATATTTTTTGCTGTCCTCCAACATTTTCTCTTATTGATCAAGCCAACATATTTATCCTCTCGCATAGGCAACTATCATATTCCAGCAACATTAATTCTGAGGGTCATTCATATTCACATTCGCCGATCTCGGCTACATGCACTATCCAATTCCGTCATTACACTTATCCTCAATCTTGATCCGGTCAATAAAATTATTCCAACTATCTCAACGCACTACCAACAATTTTTGCAGCTCAATATCAATCAACCAATCTAACCAGTTCTAACAATTCCCAACATTTCAACCAAGGCAACTCAATTTCCGAAACCAACATGATCCGTCATCCCATCCAACATTATAACATCAAAATTTCCCAAATATCTATTCCATTCCAAAGCCTACCTTCCAACACATCTTATTCATTCCAACTATACTCACGCAACACCAATAGGGACATCCTACGGTTTTCCAATAGTCAACTTAGCATAAAATCAAGTCTCTACGGTCAGCTAATCTAAGCTAAACCAGACATTCAGCTAACCCATATGAGATGAGTAGCTATCAGGGATATACTTATCTCTTATCTTAGAGGCAACCAATTCTCAATATAGGGCAACTCTATGGTCTGACCAACTTAGGGACATGGGACGCCACCCCAATCTTATGAACTTATACCCAACACGGACAACTGAAGAACATAGCCGACCAATCTGAAACTTAAGCAAGCAACCAACAATCTAGGCAACAAACCGACACTCTAGGCAACCAGCCAACAATCTAGGCAACCAGCCGACGATCTAGGGTCAAGTCTTTCTACCCGTACTCATACTCGAGTCATACCCACGAAGTCTCATTCTAGACTTACCCGCAACCGACCAAATCTATCCGACAATTCTATCCAACAATTTTATCCCACAATTCTATGGGTCAATCTCGAAGCTATCATATAAAACTCCTCAATCGAATATCCAACTTTCAATTTCCACTTGCATAGACATAGCATCACTTGTTCAATCCGACTTGCATCCTCATATCGTACTCAAATTGTCTATTCAATCGGGTCAACTATTTTGAGTCATCATCCGACATTGCTATTTCAATAGTTTATCACTTATGATCTCTTTCCTACGGTCTCTTTGCGACATATTCGTTTCCCATATTTTTAGATCATCGATACGGTCCGTACACTTTAACCAACAAAATAAGGCAACTATAATCATATTTCTTCCGAGGCATCATTTATAAATTTTTTAACACCAACACGGTCATCTCTTAGCAATTCACGTTAACCATCAATATTAGTTTTGTATCATCTCCTTGTGATCTCATAAGAAGATTTACTATTCATGCACCAATCCAAATCTCTATAGCACCAATCATCTAGCATTCGCATATCGGTCATCTTATTGGACATAACATAACTCATTAGCTAAGTCATAATCCAACAATTCTATATTCCACCAAACTTGTTATTCAAGCGACAACATCATCTGCCGACATGATCAATTACATATCGCTGTACCTCGATACTTATTTGTATTCCAGCCATTCGACTCTCGTAAGGAACATCTACTCTTTCATACATCAAGGGACAAGTACCCATTCTCTATGTCTCAAAATAGTCAAGGGTCATAACTTGTTAATTCGGGACATCAATTTCTCTCAAGCACACTGCACCACGTGCTAAGATCATCTATTCCACAAGCCCATTCTCTAACTTTTTGGTCGTCGGTGCAACTCTCTGCATCTTCTAAATTATTCGCAATATCTCGATAAGCGTCTAACATTACCATCAGTTCTATCGATATCCAACATACAATTTCTTTAACTCAATTCCAACATCGTTCAATATTCGGTCCATACTTGTTCTCACAAAATCTTTCAATAGCAACACCACACTATCATTACCAAGCCTACAATCCTTCTACCCAACTGATTCAAGTACTCGCCTGAATCTGAAATTCTTTTCTTTCCCAACCAAGGCATCATTTCATATTCTCAATTCTCTTATTACCCAACTTAATGCTAACCGACAAGGTCTAGCGATGGTTCATCTGAACACATCAAAATCTCACAACGGTCATCCAACTTAACAATCAAGGAACACGTCTGCCAACATGTATCAATCGTAAGCTCAGCTACGATTCGATACCACCCAATACCTTAATAGATAAGGCAAACACAAAATCATAAACACATCAAGGGTCAAGGGACATCTTATCACGACATGGGTATATGCAATATACCACTCAGAGCTCAAGCCATTCCCAACACAATATTCTTTCGCATCAAACCAACGTCCAATATGAACAATCCATCCTGCAGTGGTTATGCTGACCACAAATATCGACTCAAGATTCTGTCGATTCCCATTCACTGAAATCCATGCACATTCTGTTCCAACATACCATGCCATCACCCACTGTCGATTGCTGCATAACAATCGATTCAAAGAATCCCACGCATAAGACATTCAGCATACATCACAAACTTATTATAGCATCGCATCATTGTTATTCTTTTTGGTATCTTTTAGAAATTCAACAAAGCACACATATCACAGCCCACATATTTAGACTTATTGTATGGAACACCCAGTGAGAGGTTAGAATGATCAACGGACTTTCAGTCAAGGAAACAACATAGAATAGTTTGGAAGCAACACAGAATAATCGCAGAAGCACTATGAATCATCATAGAGGCAACTTTGATTTCATCGCGGAAGCAACTTTGAGTATTCGCGGAAGCAACTTTGATTCACCGCGGAAGCAACTTTTGAATAATCGCGGAAGCAATCTTTGAATCATCGCGGAAGCAGCATAGAATCATCTTAGTAGCGACATTGATTTGAAACAAATCGAATAGGAATCCAAGGACGTAAAGCCGTGCTCTGATACCATTATGTCACGCCCCGATCCCGGAGGATCGAAAACTAGCCACTGGGCGTGATGCCGTACAAGTCTAGATTGCACTTGTACAAGGCAAAACCATTACAGTTCCTGGTAATTCTTAGAAAACATCGACAATGCAGCGGAACCAAGCAGATAAATTAAAGTCACACAATTTATATAGAAATGTATCTCTTTATTGATAATCAAAATGAATTACAAGACTTGCAGCAGAATACAGAGTTTACAACTGTTTACAAGACTCGCAGCGGAATACAGAGTTTACAACTGATTACAAGACTTTTGAATAGCCAACTGAATGTATACACTTGCCCTTTAGGCTACAAATGAATATACCGACTTCTTTACAATGAACTTGCCAATATGGCTACAATCTCACTGGTATAACTGAGTTTCCATATTCCATACATTATGTCCCATATAGCAGAAGACATCGTCTTGCAAGAAGGGCTTCTGCACACCCATCCGATTCATCGATGCCAAGCACTGATTCACAGGATTTCCTCCAAGCAAACACCTGTAATATTGCCCACAACGTGGGTCAGTACATCATCAATGTACTGGCGAGCGGTGCTGGCCCAACTCACCTAAGAAGACAACACTAAGTAATCATGTTACAGAACATTATTAACAGTGGTCTTTCTTGTTGCCTTAGGGTCAATTTCATGTTATAGCCGACAAGAAGTAAAGCATGCAAATCTCATAGCCAACATAATTTAAAGCATACTGTTATCACCCTTTGGTGATTCTTACCCACGGTCGTGTAGCCATCCCTGTACATTTATAATACTTACTCTGCCTGCACAAGACATTGTTAGAAACAATATCATGATTCAATATGAATATCACCGTTCAGGTGATTCTTACCAACAGCCGACATCCTTCCCTGTATTTGAGGAATAACTTACTCTGCCTGCATAAGACATCATTAGCACCTGACCTATCTATATGAAGGTCACTGGCGACACGCCATCCTGGACCGTCTTACAGGTATACAGCGCCCTTGCCAGTGCAGGTAGCTAGCCCCACTGCAAGTCCTGTATACCGTACTACTACTTCAGCACTGCCACTACTTCGGCATTGGTTTCCTCTAGGACGAACCGGGTTTCATGGCCCAGGAATACCGTTCGAGAAACCACCTTGTCGACAAGTTGTCCATGACCATGCAACTATATGCAACTTATCTAAGAAGAAAACATATAATGCATGATAAGGAAAAACTAAGCAAAACTATCAATCTCATTCGTATTACCATCTTGCCATCTAGCCATCTTGCCTTGAGCCAATGCTCACATTATCATCTGTCCAATCCAGGGTCTTGGCGTAATCAACATTCTACATCGGCGACAGGATAATAGAATGTTGTTACCCAATCCTTTTGCCACATCTTTGATACTACGCATCTTTCCAATCAAACTCAATGTACTCACCGCCCAATTCCTGGGACTTAGCATCTGTTTAGCATTCATTCATTTGAATGCAATTCAAGCATACTCACTGCCCAGTACTTGGGTCATAACATCTGTTTTGCCATCTATTCATTGAGCCAAAGCTCGATATACTCACCTGCCCAAGTATTTGGGACTTTGCCTTCACCTGTCATACAATTCATCACAATAGCGTACAAGCATACAATTCATTTAGCCACAACAGTTTATGTTCAGGTGATTATTATCTTTCATTATCTTTCCAAATTCCATACAAGGTGTTATTGAACAAACTCAACTAGAAACATAGCATACTCATCCTTATTTTAAGCGTGAAGCTAAAGGATCTTTGAAGGGTTCAACACTACTCACATTCATAGGACGATTCCCGCCACGATCGCATAGACTTCCAAGCGATCCTTCGCATAATCCCAAGTCCAACAAGGCTTCATCGAACCAACCATCCATCATAAGGCATCTTGCGGGTCGGGGCACTACACCATGTGTCAGGAATAAGCATATCAATACTAAGTACATGAATCATAACAGTTATCATAAATTGGGAATAAGTATCAGAGAATGTACTCGCCTGTAAGATGATAAAATATGTCGACCGGATCAACCGCAGTGTCTCGAGGACCTATAGAGAACAAGACGTATCAATACTATGTTTAGGAAGTAAAGTTAAATCAAATTAAATCCTATTTAGTCATTCTAGGTCAAGACATGTCTAGTTGGGTCAATCTTGGTCATGGGAGAACATTGGAAGTAAATCCGAATCAAACTAGGTCGAAAATTGACTTACCGTTGACTTTTGGTCAACGGGTCAACTCTGGTCAACTCTAGGTCAACCTTAGGTCAACCCTAGGTCACTAGTGACTAATAGTTGACTTTTAGTCAACTGTCCAAGTTAAATAGAATTTGGAACTAAATTGGGTAAAGTGTTGACCCATAGTTGACTTTTAGTCTAAAAAGTCAACCGTGGTCAACCGGATCCAAGACTAGGTTTAGACGGCTAATTCTACTCATTACCAACCTCTACAACCCATATCCAAGTCCATCTTGGACTTGGAAACTCAAATCTTGGCCATGGGCCAATTCCCTATTTTACCCTTAAAAAGGGTAAATTTTTTCCTTCGGCGATTATCTAGTTAGCCTACCTACGCTTGATATTCTGACCCGATCTCCCTAGGGTAGTATGATACTAACCTATACATATATTACCTACCAAAATACCAAGGTAACGTGGATATCCAGTCCATGATACGGCCTGTTGCAGATATCTTGAATATTTTAAGATACGCACTGATACGGCACGATACCGGCGCCCTACGACCCCGATTTCCACTCGGGAGCCTACCCGCAAAATCTAATTCACGTATCCTAGGCCTATGTCAAGTTTCGTCGCGATCCGATACTCGGAACTCGATTTTGCCCTCTAACTCGACTTTCTCCTTCCTAATCTTCCTATTTCTCTAATCCTTCTTCTTCTAACTTCTTATTCTTATTCTTCTAACTCTAATTCTTCTTCTTAGCCTCTTCCTCACTCTCCCCTTCTAATCTTTCTAATTTCTTCTCCTTCCTTTCTCAACTTCCATTCTAACTTCTCCTAATTTTCTTCTTCTCCAACTTCTTCTAATTCCTTACTTCTTCTAACTTCTTCTTATTTCCTTTCCTTCTTCTTTCTATCTAACTTCTTATCTATCTATCTATCTATACATATATATACACATATCTATTTATGTACTAATATATATATACTAGGGGGGTTTATAGGGGTTAAAGGGGGTGAATTGGGGGGGCGGAATGGCTGCTAATGCAGCTGCCATTTGCAGCTGCTGCTGCTGTGGCCTAATGCCACAGCTACTGCTGCTGTTTCCTATTGCTACTGCTACTGCTACTCTCTATTGCTGCTGCTACTGCCTCCCTACTGCTGCTGCTGCAGCTGCAGTTTCTTCTTCTTCTTCTTCTACTCTTCTCTCTTATCTCTCTATCTCTCTCTCTCTCTCTCTCTCTCTCTCTCTCTCTCTCTATATATATATATATATATATATATATATATATATATATATATATATATATATATATATATAGTTTCTAGATATCTATCTATCTATATATCTATCCATCCCACTATATATATATATATATATATATATATATATAAACACACACATATGTCTATATATCTATATACATACACACCTCCATATACATATATACACACACACACACACACACACACACACACACACACACACACATATATATATATATATATATATATATATATATATAAACACACATATACACATATCTATATATATATATATCTAAATACTAAAACACACAAACACACACACACACATTATCACTCATACAAGCACACTCACACTCTCACACCACTCTCATGACACAAACGCCACTACCACCATTCTCTACACACACACATAAATATATATACACAAATACTACATATATATATACACATATATATATACCACTTAATATATAAAACACCAAATAATTCCTTAACCTAGATTCTAGGGAATCCTACAAAATTTGTGGGCAAAGTGTAGAGGAAGGTTCCCTCTACATTTATTTTGAAGACATTAAATGGAATAGAGAATTTATTAGGAATTTAAATGCATACCTATAGGTTCTTGGAGAGAGAGAGAGAGCTTGGAAGAAAGAAAAGATTTTGAAAGAGAGAGGGAGCTTGAGACTTAATGAAGAAGTAAAGGGGGAGGGGGGGACTTACATGGCCGGCCAAGGCTTTGGGGTTATTGGGTTGGGGATCCACTAAGCCCCCAACCCATTAAGCTTAGTTTGGTTTGGTTTGAAATCGGTTTGGTTCGGTTCGTTTCGGTTTAGCTCTAACTAACTAAATTAGCCTCTATAATGACTAATTAAGCAATGGAAGATGGGTTAAAGATTTCTAGCCTAATTATGATGGCATGTGGGCCAAGCCCAGCTAGTATGTGGGTCCCACTAGGGTCCAGGCTATCCGGGTCTCCAAATTGAGTCCGAATTGGGTAAAATTCAAACTGACTCAAATAATTCCTAAAAATCATATAAAATCAAATAAAATTTCTAAAAAATTATAAAACTTGAAAATGATGAAAATACCCCTAATTTAAAAACTGGAGGTGACAAATCTACCCTCCTTAAAAAAAATTTCGTCCTCGAAATTGAATGAGGACTAACACAGCAATCATGAACAGAACAAGGAAGAAAAAGAAAGAATTTTACCTCAAGGCTCGAAGAGATATAGGAATCGCTCCCGCATGTCGTCCTCCCTCTCCCAGATGGACTCACCTGGAGAGTGGTGTCTCCATGCAACGCGAACCAAGGGAATGACCTGGTTCCGGAGCACCTTCTCTCTTCGGTCCAAGATCTCGACCGGCTTCTCTGGATAGCTGAGTGTCGGTCCCACCTCGATCTCGGAGTGGCCTAAGACGTGACTGGGATCTGCCACGTACCGTCTCAGCTGTGACATGTGGAACACACTGTGCACTCCCTCTAGTACAGGCGGTAACTCCAGTCGGTAGGCCACTGCACCGACCCTGCCCAGGATACGGAATGGTCCGATGTATCGTGGACTAAGCTTTCCGCCGCCACCAAAATGAATCGTGCCATGCGTCGGAGAAATCCGCAGAAAGACAAGATCATCAACCTAGAACAAAACACAAGACTTAGAGCTTGATCTAAAACAATCACAATCAGACTCAAATACTATAAAAATTTAAATTATACCTCAAACTCCAATGGCCTCCGGTGGCTATCGGCCCAATGCCGCTGCCTATCCTGCGCCACCCAAAGTCTATCTCTGATAACCCTGACTTTCTCTGCAGCATCCACCACCATCTCAGGGCCAAGCAAAACCCTCTCACCGACATCATCCCAAGACAAGGGAGTACGGCACCTCCGTCCGTATAGAGCCTCGAAAGGTGACATCTCTATACTGGCTTGGTAGCTGTTGTTGTAAGCAAACTCTACCAAGTGAAGGTGGTCCTCCCAAGATCCCCCGAAGTCCAAGACACAGGTACGCAGCATATCCTCGAGGGTCTGAATCGTCCTCTCCGACTGCCCGTCTGTCTGGGGGTGGTATGCGATACTGAACTTGAGCGATGTGCCCAAGCTAAGCTGCAAACTTCGCCAGAAGTGGGAAGTGAATCGGCTATCCCGATCCGAGACTATACTCACTGGAACCCCGTGTAATCGGACTATCTGCCGTACGTACATCTCGGCCAACCTCTCCGTCGACAAACCCACTTTGAAAGGCAAAAAGTGGGCCGATTTGGTCAATCGATCAACAATGACCCAAATCGTATCCTTCCCTCCTGGAGAGCGCGGAAGCCCAGATACAAAGTCCATAGTGATATGCTCCCACTTCCACTCAGGAATGGGTAGTGGCTGGAGCAATCCACCGGGTCTCTGCCTCCCGGCCTTCACCTGCTGGCACACCATGCATCTAGAAACGAACTGAGCCACCTCACGTTTCATTCCATACCACCAAACATGATGTCTCAAGTCTCTATACATCTTGTTGGCTCCAGGATGCATAGAGTACTGAGACGGTGTGCCTCCTGAAGAACCTCCTCCCGAAGTCCTCCGCTCGGCACGCACAATCTGGTACCATGTCTCAACGGCCCATCCCCTGCTATAGAGAACTCATCCAACAGCCCTATCTGGACCTGCTCCCTGATGACCCTCAAAGCCTCATCCTCAAACTGAGCTGCCCTGACTCTCTCCATCAGCTCCGACTGCACCTGCAGACCCCACATCTGTGCCTCGAACCCAGGAACTATCACCTCTATGCCCAAGCTCTCCAGATCTGCCAGAAGGTGACGATCCATCGTCAAGCACATGGCCACGGAATACCTGCTCAAAGCATTCGCGACCACGTTGGTCTTCCCCGGATGGTACTGCAAGGATATATCAAAATCCTTCATCAGCTCTAACCATCGCCTCTGCCTCATATTCAGCTCCTTCTGGGTAAACACGTACTTCAAGCTCTTGTGATCTGTATAGATCTCAACTCGCTCTCCGTACAGATAGTGTTTCCACAGCTTCAAAGCAAAGATGATCGCTGTCAGCTCCAGATCGTGGGTGGGGTAATTCCTCTCATGAGGACGTAACTGTCTAGATGCATAAGCAATCACCTTCCCGTGCTGCTGAAGCACACAACCCAAACCCCGTCCTGAAGCATCACTGTAGATCGTATAACCATCAGATCCAGATGGCAGCGTCAAGATAGGAGCTGTAGTCAACCTCGCCTTCAGCTCCTCGAAGGCGGCCTGGCACTCATCGGACCAAACAAACTCCTCGTCCTTCCTGGTAAGGCGGGTCATCGGTTGGGCAATCCTGGAAAAGTCCTGCACGAACCTCCGGTAGTAACCTGCCAGACCCAGAAAACTCCAAACCTCTGCTACTGAGCTCGGCGTAGACCATGACTCCACTGCAGAAATCTTCTTCGTATCCACTGAAATCCCCTCGCCAGAGACAACATGGCCTAGGAACTCCACGCGATCCAAGAAGAACTCGCACTTGGACAGCTTTCCATACAGCTGCTCCCTCCTGAGAGTGTCCAACACAATCCTCAGGTGCTCCTCGTGCTCCTCTGGTGTCTTCGAGTAGATGAGAATGTCATCAATGAAGGCCACCACGAACTTGTCAAGGTACTGATGAAATACCTTGTTCATCAAGTTCATGAATACCGCCGGGGCGTTGGTCAACCCAAACGGCATGACGGTATACTCATACTGGCCATAGCGGGTCCAAAAGGCAGTCTTCGGAATGTCATCCCGCTTCACCTTCAGCTGATGGTACCTGATATGTAAGTCGATCTTCGAGAACACCCTCGCGCCGCTCAACTGGTCGAACAAATCATCAATCCTCGGTAAAGGATACTTGTTCTTGATGGTAAGGTTGTTGAGCGCCCTGTAATCAATGCACAGACGTACCGTACCATCCTTCTTGGGGACGAAAAGAACTGGCGCCCCCCAAGGTGAAGAACTAGATCGAATAAAGCCCTTGTCCTCCAGCTCGTCGACCTGTCTCTTCAGCTCCGCTAACTCACTGTTGTTGATTCTATAGACGTGCTGGGAGATAGGCTCAGCGTCCGGCACTAGATCTATAGAAAACTCAACATCAAGATCTGGCAGCATCCCGGGCAGCTCCTCGGGAAAGACATCCAAGAACTCAGCAATGAGTGGATGTGGCAACACCGGCCCCGCCAACAACGCTCCGCAGAATCCATCTCCCTGCTCAGCTGCACCCCTGGTGAACTCATACTCTGGCTCTCCCGACGGCCTAAATAGAATCATGCCCCCTCTGCAATCGATGCTAGCGTGGTGCGTGCTCAACCAATCCATACCGAGTACCACATCGTAGCTCGGAAGTGGCATTACGAGCAAACACGCACTCAGCTCCCGGCCTCTCAAAGAAACTCTCCGCCCCTTGCAAACATTATTAACTAGGATGATGCCATTCCCAGTCATAATCTTGCAAGTCCTACCAAAATATTCAGCAATAATATTGTGCCTAAGAGCAAAAGAAACAGACACAAAACTGTGCGTAGCACCAGAATCAAATAAGGCCAAAGCTGGAAAAGAATCGAGCAGAATAGAACCTGCAACAACATCCGTAATAGGCTCCATCTCCTCGGATGCAAGAGCAAAGGCTCTACCCTGACCATCCCTCTGCTGGCGGTGCTGAACAAACTGCTGCTGCTGAGTCGGAAGTGGACCTCGCTGCTGAACTACCGGCACACTAGCTGGTACCCTCTGAACGGGTGCCCTCTGAGCTGCTCCAGCTGCACGGAAGTTCTTGGGACACTCCCGCATCTGATGCCCAGCGGCACCGCAAAAGAGACACAGCCCCAGCCTCCTCCTACAGAACTCGAAGAGGTGACCGGGCTTCTTGCAGAAGTGGCACGGCGGATCATCCTGCCCCGGACGCTGCTGACCCTTCTGGACAGACGCTTTGACCTGTCCCTGCTGCTGGTGATGCTGGAACGACTGATGCTGAAGCTGAGGGCGCTTAGCAGCCCCTGCGCTGCTACTGGCCCCCGAAAACAAATCTCGATCCCTCTTCGGCTTCAAGCCCCACTCCCTCTCCACCTTCCGAGCCTCCGCATAAACCTCTGTATATGTCGCATGGAAGGAATGGATCAGGATCTTGATATCCCATGTCAATCCCTCCCGGAAGCGCTCCGCTCGGATTACCGGGTCACTCACCATGTACTCGGCGTATCGGCTCAGCCGGCCGAACTCCGCCGCATACTCCTCTACGGTCATACCGCCCTGCTGCAGGTTCTGGAACTGCCGCAAGAGGCCGATCTTGTCCGTGGGGGAAAAGAACTTCTCTCTGAACAGGGCCCGAAACTCAGCCCAAGTATGGCCCTCTCCTGCAAGAGCCGGCTCGTTCCGGAACCATGTCCGGGCAATATCTAACAACTGCAACCCAACCGCCTCGACCTTCAGGTCGTCTACCAGGCGGCAGGCCCTCATCTGACGCTCGATATCCTCGAGCCAGTCATCAGCATAAATAATGCCCTCGGTCCCCTTGAAATCTCTCGGACCCAGCTTCTTGAAAGCCTGGATATCCCCGATCTTCGGCTACTGCTGCTGCTGAACCTCCCTCTGTGGAGCCCCACGCTCTACTGCCGCCATAGCCAACCTGTATGCATCCTCCATGCCATGGCGCATGGCCTCTGTCTGCCTCAACTGAGCCTCGTACTGGGCCCGCTGGGACTCCAGCACCTGGTGAAAGAACGCTAGCATCTGCCCCATGTCTGTGGGCAGAGAAGACAATGGAGGAATAGCTCCCATCATCACCGGAGGAGTCCCCTGCTGAGGAGGAAGAACGCCCCCGGCAGCTCCCGCTGTAGCCCCCGGCACTACGGGAAGAGCACCCGCAATGGCCCCAGGGACGGTCATCGAGGTAGCTGGAGGAGTACCTCCGAGAGCCCCAACAGAAGTCCCATCAGCCGGGGAAGTGACCGGAGCCTGTCCGCCAGAGGTGGCAGACCTCTCCGTCTTTCCGTGCTCATCACCAGGAGAATGAGTCATCACTATCCTGGAGACAAATTGAAAAGAAAATATTAATATGGCACATGAAGGCAATATCAAAGGAGGACAGCTAGAATGCAGTAAATCAATATCAAAGACGGTAAGCAAGATAAGCAAGAAAAGATCCTACTGTGATTGAGCACTCTTAGCATACTACCTTCTATGTGTAACACAGGCTCGTAGTCAACACTCTAAGACGAGTGCCGCTACGACATCGCACTAATTGCGACTTCAGGACCTGCGTGGGCCACCACTAAAATATGTCACGACCCGCACCCGCTAAAAGGGCACGTGACGCGACAACGCCCAGCCCTCACCGAAAAAACGGCGTGGAACGCTGTGGATTTTCTAGTCTGACAACAGTTTATATATATAACAAAACCTGTCGAGAATATGGTCAACTCCGAATGGAGGACAAGCAATGAATATATATATAAGTGCTCAATCACAACTCTAAGATGATAAGTAAAGACTGAAAGATAAAGATAACAAGACGATAAAATATAACCTGTCAAGTCCAATACAAATAATATACAAGTCCAGTCTCTAATACAGTCCAAAAGTAATACAGTCTCAAAAGTAACTGGAGACAAAGTCCAGTACAAAGACCTACTCTAACTAAACAAGTGGTATGGTCTCGTCAGGCGGAGCTACGCCCTACGGGACCAAGTCTAGGCCCACTACGTCGTCCGGACCGTAGTAGGTACTGCAATCTCCCTCGTTGGCATCTGTAATATTTTATCAACAGTCCAGTCAGGATGGAACGAGTACATATATCTTATAATAGATCTCAATATAGAATAAAAGCTATAAGACTGTAAATAGAGCATATACAATGAATTATGGAGTGTACATGTATGTATCATGACAGGATAAGCTGTAGAGCTAGAGCTAGAACAAGAAAATAGAACGGGATCATGGTATGTACACAAGTCAAGGAAATCCATATGTCCAATGTGTGTGAGTAGTAGTTTCAGCTTGTGATCGGCTTGGGTACCTGTCAAGAACTGGCCTGGCAAGTCATATGTGCGGTATATGACTCACACTGTTCGGGAATGCGGGATGGATCTGATCACAGGCATACGCTACTACTCCCCCTATCCCAACTGGTAGAATAGATCCAAACAGGATACGTCACTGCACGGGATTCTAATGAGAAGGTAGCTAGCCTTCTCTAGAATCAGTGACCATATATTGAGCAAGAGCTACAAGGGAGCTTGCACAATACATCCCAACCTAAGAAGGAGAAACATCTCTCGTCGGGATCCAGGAATACCAATCCGTGAGAACCATGTGTCAGGAATAAGCATATCAACACTAAGTACATGAATCATAACAGTTATCATAAATTGGGAATAAGTATCAGAGAATGTACTCGCCTGTAAGATGATAAAATATGTCGACCGGATCAACTACAGTGTCTCGAGGACCTATAGAGAACAAGACGTATCAATACTATATTTAGGAAGTAAAGTTAAATCAAATTAAATCCTATTTAGTCATTCTAGGTCAAGACATGTCTAGTTGGGTCAATCTTGGTCATGGGAGAACATTGGAAGTAAATCCGAATCAAACTAGGTCGAAAATTGACTTACCGTTGACTTTTGGTCAACGGGTCAACTCTGGTCAACTCTAGGTCAACCCTAGGTCAACCCTAGATCACTAGTGCCTAATAGTTGACTTTTAGTCAACTGTCCAAGTTAAATGGAATTTGGAACTAAATTGGGTAAAGTGTTAACCCATAGTTGACTTTTAGTCTAAAAAGTCAACCGGGTCCAAGACTAGATTTAGACGGCTAATTCTACTCATTACCAACCTCTACAACCCATATCCAAGTCCATCTTGGACTTGGAAACTCAAATCTTGGCCATGGGCCAATTCCCTATTTTACCCTTAAAAAAGGTAAAATTCTCCCTTCGGCGATTATCTAGTTAGCCTACCTACGCTTGATATTCTGACCCGATCTCCCTAGGGTAGTATGATACTAACCTATACATACATTACCTACCAAAATACCTAGGTAACGTGGACATCCAGTCCATGATACGGCCCGTTGCAGATATCTTGAATATTTCAAGATACGCACTGATACGGCGCGATACCGGCGCCCTACGACCCCGATTTCCACTCGGGAGCCTACCCGCAAAATCTAATTCACGTATCCTAGGCCTACGTCAAGTTTTGTCGCGATCCGATACTCGAAACTCGATTTCGCCCTCTAACTCGACTTCCTCCTTCCTAATCTTCCTATTTCTCTAATCCTTCTTCTTCTAACTTCTTCTTCTTATTCTTCTAACTCTAATTCTTCTTCTTAGCCTCTTCCTCACTCTCCCCTTCTAATCTTTCTAATTTCTTCTCCTTCCTTTCTCAACTTCCATTCTAACTTCTCCTAATTTTCTTCTTCTCCAACTTCTTCTAATTCCTTACTTCTTCTAACTTCTTCTTATTTCCTTTCCTTCTTCTTTCTATCTAACTTCTTATCTATCTATCTATCTATCTATCTATATATATATATATATATATATATATATATATATATATATATATATATATATATATATATACATATCTATTTATGTACTAATATATATATACTAGGGGGGTTTATAGGGGTTAAAGGGGGTGAATTGGGGGGGGGGGGGGGGGGAATGGCTGCTGCTGCTGTGGCCTAATGCCACAGCTACTGCTGTGTTTCCTACTGCTACTGCTACTGCTACTCTCTACTGCTGCTGCTACTGCCTCCCTACTGCTGCTGCTGCAGCTGCAGTTTTCTTCTTCTTCTTCTTCTTCTTCTTCTTCTTCTTCTTCTTCTTCTTCTTCTACTCTTCTCTCTTATCTCTCTCTCTCTATATATATCTCTCTCTCTCTATATATATATATATATATATATATATATATATATATATATATTATATATATATATATATATATATATATCTATATATATATATATAGTTACTAGATATCTATCTATCTATATATCTATCCATCCCACTATATATATATATAACACACACATATGTCTATATATCTATATACATACACACCTCCATATACATATATATATATATATATATATATATATATATATATATATATATATATATATATATATATATATATATATATATATATATATATATAAACACACATATACACATATCTATATATATATCTAAATACTAAAACACACACACATCATACAAGCACACTCACACTCTCACACCACTCTCATGACACAAACACCACTACCACCATTGTCTACACACACACACAAATACATATACACAAATACTATATATATATATATATATATATATATATATATACACATATATATATATACCACTTAATATATAAAACCCCAAATAATTCCTTAACCTAGATTCTAGGGAATCCTACAAAATTTGTGGGCAAAGTGTAGAGGAAGGTTCCCTCTACATTTATTGTGAAGACATTAAATGGAATAGAGAATTTATTAGGGATTTAAATGCATACCTATAGGTTCTTGGAGAGAGAGAGAGAGAGCTTGGAAGAAAGAAAAGATTTTGAAAGAGAGAGAGAGAGCTTGAGACTTAATGAAGAAGTAAAGGGGGGGGGGGGACTTACATGGCCGGCCAAGGCTTTGGGGTTATTGGGTTGGGGATCCACTAAGCCCCCAACCCATTAAGCTTAGTTTGGTTTGGTTTGAAATCGGTTTGGTTCGGTTCGTTTCGGTTTAGCTCTAACTAACTAAATTAGCCTCTATAATGACTAATTAAGCCATGGAAGATGGGTTAAAGATTTCTAGCCTAATTATGATGGCATGTGGGCCAAGCCCAGCTAGTACGTGGGTCCCACTAGGGTCCAGGCTACCTGGGTCTCCAAATTGAGTTCGAATTGGGTAAAATTCAAACCGACTCAAATAAATTCCTAAAAATCATATAAAATCAAATAAAATTCCTAAAAAATTATAAAACTTGAAAATGACGAAAATACCCCTAATTTAAAAACTGGGAGTGACAAGATTGGTGAACTTGGTCTGAAGATCATACCGAGCCACCGCATCGAAGTACTTAGTCTGGAATCTCTCTCTGAATAGTGCCCATGGAATAGGGGCCACTAATCCCAGGGTCTGTGCTGCCCACCAGCTACGGGCAAGATCCAATAACTGTAGACGCACCACGGCCACCTTCTCGTCCTTCGGGGTTCTGGCTGCCTCTAGAATGACTTCAGTATCCTGGAGCCACACGTCAGCAGCGATAGCATCTTCACTTCCATCAAAGAATGGAGGGTTCAGGTGCTTGAAACTGTTCGTTGTACTATTCCTTGGATGACCGCCTCTGTTCAGAGCATCTTCCACCGCCTGGTACAATGCATCACCTCGGCGATCTTGGGAAGCTAACAATGATCTGATGAGACCCACCAAAGTGTCATTATCAGGCTCTGCAGGCTGGACTGGCTGAACTGGCGGCTCTCCTCCAGTAGGTACGACTCGGGAGGCTACTCCTGAGTGCTGGGCCTGATCTTCTGGTTGCTGCTGGTCCACGGGAGGTGATCCGCCTTGCTGATCGGCAGGTCCAGGTTCAATGCTGCTGAAGAAGACGACATGGGAACAATAAGGAAGAACCAGGACAGATCAACGATTACAAGCGTGTGATCAGGACAAGAATTTCAGAAATCAAGAGGATACGAGCAGAGATCAAGGGCGAGTACTGATTGAGACATCTATTCGGTAAACCCTCACATATCTTGATTTACAAGACCTGCATGGGCCACCACTTAAACCATGTCACGCCCCACTACCAGAATACTGGAGAGCGGGGGCAGACATAGCCAGCTACGTATAATGAGATGGGATCCACTCCACTATACGGTCACGGCTGTCACGCCCCGACCCGGAATCACCCGAATCATCGTCCTCGCAGGAGGCGTGATACCGCACGAGCCTGGAGTTGCACTCGTGCAAGGCAAGATGACAAGTTCTCAAATGGTTATCTTTTGATTCGATATTAACAACGAAAGGAAACAGAGTATACAAAACAATTCTCTTTATTGATATCCGAAACTGAGGTTACAATGGCTTTCGATAGCCTAACAATATATGCCAGATTGGCTACAATACTCAGGTTCTCTCTTGCCCACAAAGGATTTTACCGTTCCATACATCATGCCTTCTATATCTCGACCGCATCAATCCAGCTGCGTAGTCCGAGCGTCAATGCGATAGCACGCTTCAATGCGCTTCGGCATTCCAAGCCTTAACACGTTCAAGCAACGCTTCGCCATGAGCAATCTATTCCCTGCACCCTGCATGAAGCTGGTGGGGGATCAGTACGTTCGTCCTCGCATGTACTGAAGCAAAGAATCATCTTTCCAAACCGACATTTTAATCTTTATGTTGATTCATGCAACTTAGCTTATGATCTTGCTATGTTCTCCTTAGGGTCAATTTCATGGCATCTTCGAAAGCGTAAAGCATTTATCATAGCAACATGTTATCGAATTGAATATGCAACAAACAAGCAATCTCTTGTTTGATTCGTGGTACGACTTACCAAGTCGACGCACTCGCCCTTGCGTCGTCGCAAGGTGAATACGCCGTAATCCATCCCTGTCATGTTATTAGTGCCCTCTATTCAGAATCCGTCCATGCAGGATATACGCATACCTTGCACTTCCAAACCCATCGCCCTTATCTATATGAAGGTCACTAGCTTGTCAAGCTAGAATGGACTTATATTTATCGAATCGAATATGTAAGACGACAATCACTCAGTTGTGGTTGCTAACCACAATCAGAGGACCCCCGAAGTACTCGTGTAAGTGGCTTATCACATTCACTAGCCAGTCGCTACCTGTCTAGTCGAAGTGCACCAACAATACCGATTATCGCAGTCCCTCCTAGGCCGAACGGTCCCAGCGCCCTGGTGATCACGTTCGAGGGAAGAAACACCCGTGTACGGGCAATAGTCTTTAAGTCCATTTGACCATGCAACGAATCTTATATTTCATACAACCAAGCAAGTTCGCTTATCTCTATTTCAATTGGCACAACGCCCCAATGTTCTCAATGAACGCCCGAAGGCTGCAAACGTTTCGAAGGGCACCATGCCGCATTATCATCTCGCATTTCTCCGTTATCAATTCTATGTTCTTACGTTTCATTCTTCGTTTCAATGTTTCCATGGCATCATGCCTCAACTCAATGCTCGTCAACCGAACGACCCGAAGGTCTCGAACACCTTTCGAGGCATTATGTCATATCCGACAGTCCCACCACATTCATGCCACAACTGTATTCTTTCGCAACGAAGCCATCTTTTATTATCCCGTGCACGTAGGCACGTTCCGACCGTATTCCAAATGTTCTATAACTTAGCATTCAATGTTCGGGGCTTGCGCGATATGGCGCTCGCCTATTGTCTTTCAATGTTCTAGCCGTTCTAACTCGTGCGCGAAGGCACGGTATGGTTCGTGCACTAAGGCACTCGCCGAGTACAGTTATCCCATGTTATTGCGGCTTGCGCACCGAGGCGCTCGCCTTAGCGATATCCAATGTTCCGTAGCGACTTGTGCATTTGATGCACGTTTCATTTCAATTGTACTAACTTAGTGTTCGACACACGTTATGATTTACTTCCGGTCGGACCACGCCCGTGGCGTCGATAGGTTAACTTTTAGCATACAATGATATATTTGACTTATCGAATGAAGGAGTAAAAAGAAGTCAATCCTCCCACCTTGAGTCGATACGCCTTTCTCGTTTCGCCGAGCCGATGCGGCTCGATTTCATAACTTTGTTGCACGGCCACTCTCCTGACTTAGCCATTCGAGCACTTCGTGCTTATTGAGTTTGTACGTCCGATTTGCCTTAGCGTGCCAACGCTTCCGTCCGTCGCAAGGCATTGATTTGGTTCCGCGGACCCCTTACTAAATATTGCCGAAGATCGACCTCTAATATTTTCGTGTCAAAGTATAACCTGCACACGAAACCAACTAAAATCAATACTTGCATCAATTCGGACTTGCGCCTTGGTCGATTCGATTTCTTAGAATCTTCGAGCCGATTCAACGCACTCATCCTTCGGGGCAATGCGGCGCTTCGCATCGATTCACTCGATGCATTCTTTTCGGGACAAGGCAACTCTTCGCATCGACTTAGTTCGATGCGTTGCTCGGGACAACGTAACTCTCGTATCGATTCGCATCGATACATAATCGGGTCAACGCAACTCTTCGAGTCAACGACTCAGCATAATGCACCGTGCGGAGCGGGGCATTACAGAATATACCACTCAAAACAAGGTTCGTCCCGAACCGAAACCAATACTAAATTTCCAAGGGTTTCATTAGATCGTTCCACGATCTCGTCTCACTATCGTTTGGATCGTACAACTTAGTTTGGAATCATACACATATTTTAGGCATCCCACCAATATATGCATTTCAGCCAAGCTTAGTTATAAGATATCGGAACAATGCTAACATGTAACTTCTCATTCTCAATCACTTACCATCTCGTATTCTCAATCAGACTTGGCTCTATTACTTGTTCTCGCAATTCTAGCGCACATGCATATTGATACATGCGTGATCGCCCAACAAAATTAAGGCACATGATACGATTTAAAAATCGCATTTCTCACTTTGTATGTTTCATCGGGACTATCAATTCTACGCGTCGCGTAAAGCCGTCGCGCATCCGATCACAACGAGTCTCTGTAACGCCGTGCGCTCGGCATCACTATCCAACGATTTCTGATGTTTTACTTCGTATCCTATCTCGACATGGTTTTCTTTTGTTGACTTGCAAAAGCATCAACATTCGGACTACGTCCGCTAGGTGACTTACCTAGACACCGTGCTCAAATCCTTCCGATGCAAGTTTAAATTGACATTGCACAAAGGCCACAATCTATCCAACACAAAGTTTACATCAAGGCGACGGTGCTCAAGACAACGATCGCCTTGATACGAAAGTCTTTACGATACGCCTTACGTTCGATTCTTAGCGAATAGGAATTCACTAGCCAAATTCCCAACTTATCCGTCTCGCAACATCGAATGTAAGTTTCGATCTACGCAAGCTCAATTGCAAGGTAAATCCGAATCTAACGACATGACTCGTAAGTCATTTCCTTACCATTCCCTCTCGTGCATAGCACGATTCTCGCCATCGCCTATCCGAATCACCAAGTTTGCGGGTGAATTTCAAGTTCTATCGTCGACCAACATAACCATTCAACTATCCATCCGACGAATACTCAAAATCTATTTATATCATTCTCAATCGAAAGTTGTTCCAACAATTCTCGATCGCCTAGACTTATCGTCAATATGCATCGCGTAAATTTGTTATCGATGCAATCCTTCATGCGATATCGCATGGGTCATCTTATGGTCTGCAGCATTCAATTTGATTTGGCGGTCAAGTCTTCTAGGGTCAGCTGCCCCGAAGCTACGCTCGATAATTGTGGATCATCACCGAAGGACAGTGTACTACGAACCATGCTATATCTTATTTCGGAGCCAAATCACGTTCCGACGATTCTATGCGACTATCCAATCTGCACATAACCATTTCTATCGGCGCAACTGATGCGCAACTATCCTCCGAGGCAAGTCATGCACTACCGTCAATGATTCTGCTATTCGCGATGCATCTACTCGTATCGAGTTCGAGTCTATCTTATTCGCGGATCGACACACGAGATGCTATACGCGTCGAGCAATCGTCGATGACTTATAGTCTCGCCCTGATCAATCACAAAATTTACGATCAACCAAGTTCATTCATTCTCGTATCGTTACTTACAAAATTTCATAGCGCGAGGCACACTCTATTTTGTATTCTCACATCGTTTACGTTTTCTTACGTATCGATCTCGATATGCCGTATCCATTTCGATAACGTAAGGGTCAACTTTGAATCCGTTTCAACGTCAACTTAGCTCGCATCGCATACATCCAAGTTCGCAACAAACTTTTCCATACGCATCGACTCATTCTCTGATTCGCCGCATCCCGCTATACTTTGATCGCGTAACTGAGTTACCGATTATCCAACATCGAACCCTCAAGTCATACGATCTCGCCCTCTAAGTTTCGCGTATTTTCAGTCGTACTCAAATGAGTTTGGCCGTAACGTAACCAACTATTTCTTAGGCACGATTACTCGCGTCAACCAACTTTTCACCGAAGTCGCATATCGTGCGATCCGATTATAGTTCGCCTCGCCCAACGTTTCTATCGAGATCGCACAAGTCGTACGATTCGATTACCATTTGTGTATTCTAACATTTTCGTTGAGATCGCAATTATACGATCCGACTATAATTCGCATCGTCGAACATTTTCATCGAGCTCGCAAGTTGTGCGGTTCGATTACAACGGTTCAAGTTTCATACCCCGTCGATCCGATTGTTGCCTCGAGGCATAATCGCTTTGCTAGTCTCGGTCGTCCGACCAACTTATAATTTTTTTCGTCCAACGTATCATTCATTGCTACGTGTCTCGCCTTATCGTCCCAACCGATTTTCGAAGAACACTTGCATCAACATGCCGTCGCACAAATTTTCAATCGAGTCTCGGTACTCACTCGCCTGTTGCGGACAAACCTTCCGCAATTCTCATAATACGCCGATGCAATTCATCGCACAAGTAGTATCCCATATACCACTCGGAATCGAGTCATTCATCGCCTACGTGGTATAGCATATACCACTCGAAATCAAGTCATTTCCCTCGTACTATACTTAGTATAAACCGACGATCTCTTCCGACTTACGATTTCCGCAGTGATCGTGCTTGATCACAACCGTAACTTTGATTTAAATCAAATCCGACACAATTCGGCCAATGCATTCATTTGCCAACACGAACTCGGTGCGCAACCGAACCGATCTCATTTTCTCGATTTATAACTTTTGTTTTCTTCCGTTTGCATCTTGTGCAAATTTTATTATCGATATCCGTTGCATCTCGAGCAACGATTTCATTTTGATACGCGTTGCACCACGTGCAACATTTTACTTTTGATACGCAATGCACATCGTGCACAAACTTATCTTCGACATTCATTGCATCTCGTGCAACGATTTAACATTTCATTTTCGACATTCAAAGTCAATGCTCAAATCCGTTTCAACACATTCGATATTGACTTATCGCTTTTCATCGCAACGCACATTCGAAATCGATATGTGAATCCGTTCGACACATTCCATATTAACTTTCATTTTCTTTTCAACGCATCATTTACAATCAACGCATGGCAATTGCTGCAGCAACATTCCACGACTATCATTGTATCGATGCAACCAACATTTCTCGTATCGTTTGTTGCAACCGACGAATATCTCGAATTACAATTCACGACGTGTTGCATCCGCGGCAACAAATCCTTGAATTCACATCTCGTAACTTGTTGCACTTGCAGCAACAAACCTTTCCCGACTTTTCCAACGAACACCATATAATTTCCAAACAACACACGACAAAATTACATGGTTTGTATTAGACTTATTGTATGGAACATCCAGTGCGGCATCGAGTAGAGTCAAGAGTGATTTCGATTGGTGGTGGGCAACGTTTTGGAATTGAAATGAAGCAAGCGTCCAGAGAAAATTGAGCCTAGAGCTCTGATACCAATTTGTCACGCCCCGACCCGGAATCACCCGAATCATCGTCCTCGCAGGGGGCGTGATGCCGCACGAGCCTGGAGTTGCGCTCGTGCAAGGCAAGATGACAAGTTCTCAAATGGTTATCTTTTGATTCGATATTAACAACGAAAGGAAACAGAGTATACAAAACAATTCTCTTTATTGATATCCGAAACTGAGGTTACAATGGCTTTCGATAGCCTAACAATATATGCCAGATTGGCTACAATACTCAGGTTCTCTCTTGCCCACAAAGGATTTTACCGTTCCATACATCATGCCTTCTATATCTCGACCGCATCAATCCAGCTGCGTAGTCCGAGCGTCAATGCGATAGCACGCTTCAATGCGCTTCGGCATTCCAAGCCTTAACACGTTCAAGCAACACTTCGCCACGAGCAATCCATTCCCTGCACCCTGCATGAAGCTGGTGGGGGATCAGTACGTTCGTCCTCGCATGTACTGAAGCAAAGAATCATCTTTCCAAACCGACATTTTAATCTTTATGTTGATTCATGCAACTTAGCTTATAATCTTGCTATGTTCTCCTTAGGGTCAATTTTATGGCATCTTCGAAAGCGTAAAGCATTTATCATAGCAACATGTTATCGAATTGAATAGGCAACAAACAAGCAATCTCGTGTTTGATTCGTGGTACGACTTACCAAGTCGACGCACTCGCCCTTGCGTCGTCGCAAGGTGAATACGTCGTAATCCATCCCTGTCATGTTATTAGTGTCCTCTATTCAGAATCCGTCCATGCAGGATATACGCATACCTTGCACTTCCAAACCCATCGTCCTTATCTATATGAAGGTCACTAGCTTGTCAAGCTAGAATGGACTTATATTTATCGAATCGAATATGTAAGACGACAATCACTCAGTTGTGGTTGCTAACCACAATCAGAGGACCCCCGAAGTACTCGTGTAAGTGGCTTATCACATTCACTAGCCAGTCGCTACCCGTCTAGTCAAAGTGCACCAACAATACCGATTATCGCAGTCCCTCCTAGGCCGAACGGTCCCAGCGCCCTGGTGATCACGTTCGAGGGAAGAAACACCCGTGCACGGGCAATAGTATTTAAGTCCATTTGACCATGCAACGAATCTTATATTTCATACAACCAAGCAAGTTCGCTTATCTCTATTTCAATTGGCACAACGCCCCAATGTTCTCAACGAACGCCCGAAGGCTGCAAACGTTTCGAAGGGCACCATACCGCATTATCATCTCGCATTTCTCCGTTATCAATTCTATGTTCTTACGTTTCATTCTTCGTTTCAATGTTTCCATGGCATCATGCCTCAACTCAATGCTCGTCAACCGAACGACCCGAAGGTCTCGAACACCTTTCGAGGCATTATGTCATATCCGACAGTCCCGCCACATTCATGCCACAACTGTATTCTTTCGCAACGAAGCCATCTTTTATTATCCCGTGCACGTAGGCACGTTCCGACCGTATTCCAAATGTTCTATAACTTAGCATTCAATGTTCGGGGCTTGCGCGATATGGCGCTCGCCTATTGTCTTTCAATGTTCTAGCCGTTCTAACTCGTGCGCGAAGGCACGGTATGGTTCGTGTACTAAGGCACTCGCCGAGTATAGTTATCCCATGTTATTGCGGCTTGCGCACCGAGGCGCTCGCCTTAGCGATATCCAATGTTCCGTAGCGACTTGTGCATTTGATGCACGTTTCATTTCAATTGTACTAACTTAGTGTTCGACACACGTTATGATTTACTTCCGATCGGACCACGCCCGTGGCGTCGATAGGTTAACTTTTAGCATACAATGATATATTTGACTTATCGAATGAAGGAGTAAAAAGAAGTCAATCCTCCCACCTTGAGTCGATACGCCTTTCTCGTTTCGCCGAGCCGATGCGGCTCGATTTCATAACTTTGTTGCACGGCCACTCTCCTGACTTAGCCATTCGAGCACTTCGTGCTTATTGAGTTTGTACGTCCGATTTGCCTTAGCGTGCCAACGCTTCCGTCCGTCGCAAGGCATCGATTTGGTTCCGCGGACCCCTTACTAAATATTGCCGAAGATCGACCTCTAATATTTTCGTGTCAAAGTATAACCTGCACACGAAACCAACTAAAATCAATACTTGCATCAATTCGGACTTGCGCCTTGGTCGATTCGATTTCTTAGAATCTTCGAGCCGATTCAACGCACTCATCCTTCGGGGCAATGCGGCGCTTCGCATCGATTCACTCGATGCATTCTTTTCGGGACAAGGCAACTCTTCGCATCGACTTAGTTCGATGCGTTGCTCGGGACAACGTAACTCTCGTATCGATTCGCATCGATACATAATCGGGTCAACGCAACTCTTCGAGTCAACGACTCAGCATAATGCACCGTGCGGAGCGGGGCATTACAACGGCTGTCTAGATATATGAGGGTTTATCTACAAGCCATCAGTCTCTTAAGGTCAACAAGAAACCTAGTGTCTCAATCACAAGCAAATAAGTAAATATTACAAGATGTAAGATCACCAAATATACAATAGTAAGGCGTCCCAAATATTACATATTCAGCTGATCATGAAGCTAGTCGTTACAAAATGTGAGGACTAGCAAGAGTTTTAGTCATACATGATCAACCCTAGGTTGCCAATCATGTTACAGCCCGTAGGCAGACAGTAAGTAAAAATGTACACGAGCTAACACTGGCTCGGCGGCTAAACGCCTCAAAAGAATAATTTTACAATAAAGTAGGAGAGCAAAAAATAACCCACTCGTTGCCAGGATTCCGTCTAGTGGTCACCATGTGGCTGGAGATTCGGTAGATCCTCTGGAGCTGCTCTGGTATCTGGCCATACAAAACCAGCTGGGTCAGATCCCAGAAAGAGCAAGTGCCACAAAGGAGGCTTCAATTAGGAACTAAAACCAGCAATTAGCACAAATAACCATAAAGTAATAAATAAGACAGGAGTTAAGAAAAAAGCATAACAAGGTGATATACGATGGGATAACCATGGAACTATTCAGATAGCCAGGTTACATCCCGTAAACCAAACAAGGACCGGGGTTGTAACCCTTCGTCTGAACAGAACTTGGATTTTCCCACCATTTATCGGCAAGATAAAATAAGGATTCAGGACATGTAACAATCTTGTACAGGATCAAGACGAGACTAGACTGATTAATCTCCATCCAACAATTACGGCCAAGCAATAAGTACGGCTTGATACTTTAACTAACTAGGATTATCATAGGCCTAGTTACTAGCAAGATGCAGTGAGATTGTTCTACAGCCACAAGCCCTGCAGACCATCCAGGCTATCCAGACGCAATTATGATTGAATTCAAGTGGGTACATCGTCCAGGAAACGCATGTACCCTTAGGTGACTTAGAGGATGCAACACATGACAGTGTGCTGGAAATATGCCCTACTCGACGGCAGGCTACAGATCCCAAGTGGGGCGCCCAGATAACGGGATTGCCTGTAGCTGGGAAATCTCTTCATGACTACTGGATTTATTCTAGTTGTTAGCCTTAGTTGATTTCAGTGGGTACCCCTGACCGTGGTACTCAGGGATCCCCGTCCTAGACATGATGCAAGACAAGACGGGTTCATTTGTACAAGCACAATTGTCCACGGTGTCCAAGTTATTCAATCTTGTCATGTCGTGTTAGCCGTCGCAACAGCATTTCGAGAAATATCATGTCAGGTTTATCATGTCAAGAGTGCGTCAAGCGGGCCACTATCAAGAATTATCATGTCAAGTTATCATGTCAAATTGTCAGGTCAAGCTATCTTGTCAGGAGTGTACCACGGCGGGTCACTATCAAGTCATGTCATTTATCAAGGAGAGAAGAAACTTGCACAATTAAAATAATAATATAATATATATATATATATATATATATATATATATATATATATATATATATTCTTGAAGCCAAGGAGAAACTCTACAACTTTTATGTTGGGAGTGGGAAGAAATTCTGGCCACAATTTAGACAAATAAGATATTTAAACAATCAAAGTGGACCCCATGCGGCCCAAAAGTGGGAGAACATACATGCGGCCAAAGAGAATGAGAGGCCACCCATGCGGCCAGGGATGTTCCTAGCAAATATTTAATTGCCATGAATAGCATGCGGCTACATGTGCTCAGCCAAGCAAATTGCTGATGCATATAAAATAAAGAAAAGGGCCATGCGGTTACTGAATGTCTAAGGGTCAGTAATGGAATAAAAGGCCATTGGCCAAAAGTGTACTTGGCCATGCGGCTAGTCATGCATGCTTGCAGGCAATGCATTTAATATATGCATTAAATAATATATATACATAATATATTAATATATTTAATGTATATCACATGTACATGCATGCGGCTGACTTCTCCAAGGAAGGGCATAAAAAAATATATATAACATAGTAAGGACTTAAATGCATTAAACAATAAAGTCAAGGACTTAATTGTATAAAATATTAAGTCTCCAGAAGCCTATGCGGCTCCAATGCATTAGTTGCATTTCCTAGGGACTAAGGCCTAAAATATAAACTTTAGGGCCTTAAAATGCATAAATGTATTAAGAATGTAAGCTTTAAAAGCTTAAGCGGCTGTGAAGCCTTTAGTCAAGCATATAAGGACAAAATGCTTAATCCTAAGCATTTAAAGCAAATAAGGACAAAAAGCAAATAAGGATAAAAGCATTGAGAATGGGGTAATATGCATTAAGTAATGCCTATCCAAACCATATGCGGCTGGTTACATCCCATGCGGCCAAACTGTTAATTGCCATGCCAAACGAATAATACAATTAAGTAATACAATAAATGCTAAGGCATTTGCTAGCTAATGCATGCGGCTGGACATGCTTGCTAATGTGTATGCGGCTGAACATGCATTAAAATATAATGCCTATACATGTGGCTGAAATGCATTCCAATATAAAATATAATGCCTATGCGGCTCACTACTGCTCGTGTGCATGTAAGCACAGCTTGCTAACCCACGCATTAAATAATGCTATTTAGGGAAACATATGCCTTAAAAATCAACATGCCAGCAAGCTTGCCAGCACATGCATTTAAATAATGCATATGCGGCTCACTTGTCATTTGCATGCGGTCAAGTGCTGAAAATGTCCATGTGGCTCAGCAAATTTCTCGTAGGTCAAATTTGGACCAAACGAAATTCTCTGCAACATGGGGATTATCTACTTAGCAAAATATGCAAGTTTGATAGATCAAGGTCCTGGAAACCGAAAATACCACAAAGCTAGATCTACAAAAATTTAACCATGGAAATGAAAAATGCCAAGTACTAAAGTGGTTTAGAAACACATGAGAAAGATAATGGAAAAATAAAAATGGACTTCCTCCATGAAGCAATGTGCACTTGCCTAAGCTATCCCTCTCTCCTGGTAGGTGGAGAAGTAAAGATGGAGAAGAAGAAATGAGTAATGAGTAATAATGGAAGAGAGAGAGTGGGATTGATATTTATGGTGGGAGTGGTGGTAGGTGAGAGTGGTTCTCCACATAAAACCAAACCAAGCCAACCCACTAAATCGAACCAAACCAAGCCAATACAATCCCATGATGAACCATGCTAATGCAATATGCAAAAATAAAATCCAAGGCTAGCTAATTATGTCAAACCAAAAATACGAGTCCGAAATACGTACACGTATTCCCAATACGTAATATGAGATATGGGCATTACATTATTTTCATTGAATTGAGTTTTTGATCTTTTGAGGGTATGTTTTTTTGTTTTCATAGAATTTTGAATTGAATTTTGGTTACTTAAACTTATACTAAAGATTAAAGTTAATGACCGCGTTTGATCTTTTAAGCTTATTTTTAGGTATTTGTAACTTGTTACATATTGTTTTAATAATTTTAATTAATTGTTTGGTTGGTAGAGGAATAGTTTTGAAATTTAATGCTTCCAAAAAAGTAAAAAAATATATATTATAGGTTAAGAGGTTCTACAATATTAAATGTTGATTGATCAAATATTAATTGGTAAAAATACCGATATCGAACAAAAACCGACCGAATACCGATTTAACCGAAATCGAAAAAAACCGATTCTAAATGGTACGATATTGGTATTAATTTTTTAAATACCGATTTAAAAAATACCGAAAAGTTCAACCAAATACCGACCGATTATACCGACGCTCACCCCTACTACCATCTACGAAGTGACCAATCACCTTGAATATTAACTTCCTGCTTCCAAACTACTTCTTTGACAGCTATGTGGACATCTGACATGTCAAATTTAAAAATTAATATTAATATTAAAATTAAAAAAATGTGTGATAAATTTTTTTGATTAAAATTTATCATGTCATGTGCTACATTAGCTGTAATATAAGAAAAGATAGTTTGGAGGAACACTTTTATAAGGATTAGTAACATTATTCTATTTTACCAAATACTTTATCATTGTTTGCATTGTTTAAAGGGCACTATAACAATTATTAGAGGACAATATATTTTTGACAATTCAGTATATATCCAGGACTGTGATTTCTTTTGCAGTTTTTATTAGTTTAGGATTGCCAAAATTTTGACAGTTCTGATTTTATATGGCATGTTCTAAATAGTGTAACTTATTTCCAAATCAACACGAAATAAGTTACACTGTTGTATTACAGAAAATTTCCAAGGGTGTACATGCTAAATTGCTGTCTAATGCTAGTTTCCAAAAACGTAAATGTGGGAGGGGATGTGTGAAAGAATAGCCTACTTCCTCCATCTAAACCCTAAATTCCTATATTCCTAAATTCTAGATCAGTAGTAGTCGAAGAAGAAGAGGAGGAGGAAGAAGAATGGGAGGAGGAGGAGATCACCATGGACACGGACACGGCCATGGCGGCGAGGTGGACTTCAGGCGGAAGGTGTGGAGCATGACGGGTGGGCCTTACTGCAGGCCGGTGCACTGGAAGAGGAACACCGCCATCGCCATGTTCGGGATCTTCCTCGTCTGCATCCCCATCGCCATGAAATCAGCCGAGCTCGAGGTCTCTCTCTCTAATCCCTCTTTGATTTGATTCGTCGATCATATTGATACTGCGAATTTCCAGATCTTTGCTGTGCGGACACGGACACGTACACGTATACGTACGCAGCAACGTCGACACGGTACCGGTTTTGGTGTGTCCTAATGTATTTTAGAATATGTTGTGTCTTATCCGATTGCGTGTCCGAGACGAGCAAAAATGGACACACCAAAGTTTTCCGAGTTTTATTGGATTGGAATCGTGTAACGGGAGAGTTAGATTGGTCATTTACATTATTTTTACGAAGAATTGTTACGGAATTTGCTAAGTATGACCTAGATTTATAGGTGTTATCAAAATAGAGGGGTTTAGTAATTTAAGATCTGGAAGAGGCAGAGAAGAAGATACATTAGCTACACTGATCACCATTTCGGTAACAATGAAAGAAACAATTTAAGCATAGTTGTTACTTTCTATAGGTAAAGGAGGATGGTTTTTGGTGTGCATTAGTCACACATAACAGACTGGAGGTTCAACACAACAACCCCCATGTTTGCCATCTTCGTCGGCCTTACATCTCCATTGCCACAACCAAACTCGAATTCTGGTTATCCGATCTCTTGAGTTGATCTGTTTGACTAGTAGGAAAAATACAAAAAATGTGTATATTCTCATATCAAATATCACGACTTCTTATAAATGGTTTGAAGATGTTCAGCTTTTTTACTTGAATCAGTCATCTTATGATGATTCTAGATTCATTAACTGCAAAAATATTTTACAAAGAAGCGAACTGCATTGGCCAGGGCTTGCCGTTGAAGATCACTAGTATTGATAAAATATATTAAATTAAGTTGCATGATAGTATGTAGGCTACGAGTGCGATGGTTAGGGAATGATACCATTAGGCGAGACTAAATATTGGGGGCGTTTGTCTTATCATGAAGAGTTGTCAAAATTGTCTAATAGCGGTTTGGAAGCTATGAACTTACCCATTTTTAGAAATTGGTGACCGGCTAGGATAATGATTGAATTGGTATTCACCAACTGGGAGAAGTATCTAAATCACCAGTGAAACACTAAGGAGATCTTATTATGCTCACACATGAGTACGATTGAGAAGTTGACAGAATGTATGAAAATACAAATGGGAAGCTGACAGATTTAAGGAAATGCGTCCTGATCTTTCACAGGAAATACAAATGGAAGCTCTACGGTACTCAAAGTTTTGGCTTAGTGGGCTTGCAACAATTGATACGTTCCTAATAGCCATTTACTCAGCACTCATACCCATCTCATATTCTCCGTTCAGCCAATTAATCCCATTCCACCCCTTAAATAAAGGAATGTAAATGCTCTAGCTCCTAATATAAAAATTGGACTCAATTGTTGTATGAGAGAGAGGGGTGGTCGAGGCAAATAACTTTCCCATTCCCAATTACCCCTTCTTAGTAATCATTTGCTTTATGCTCATCACACCCATTACTTATTCATGGAATGAAACTCATTCCTTTTACCCATTCATCTAATTAATCCCATTCCATTCCCTGAATAGAGGAATGTAAATGGGTTAGTTCTTAATATAATAATTGGACTCATATTTTTGTATGTGAGAGAGAGAGAGAGGTGGTCAACTGTAAATAACTTTCCCATTCCAAACAGGACCCTTCCTATTCTCATGAGAGAGAAAGGTTAATCATTCATTCTTATATTGAAACCTTATTGGTTCTCATTGTAAACTTGTGAAAAGAACTTCACCTTTCATTAATATCCTTTTCTTTTTACCTTTTGTATCCTTTTCTTTTTACCTTTTGTCCTTCACTCTTAGGTTTGTTTGGTTACTATAAACTGGGATCCCATAAACTGTATAGAACTCATAAAATTTACATGAAGTTGCAACTCCCAGTCGTGTTTATTTGTCATTCAACAATCCGTATGTTTGGTTAGCTTGTATTTCAGGTACGTTCACCTTATTTTGAAGGATAGGTACCTTCCCGACATCTATGAGTAAGCAAAACCCAAATTGCTGTTGTCACCTCTTAATTTTGAAAGGTTAGTCAGGCTAGTGACTTTCAATTAACGGAATTAGAGTTTACTGATAAAATGGAAGAATTTCACTTATTATTTTTTGCATATGAAAGCTGGACTTACTATTATCTAATGGAGTTGGAAATATGACTTCCTGCAAACCAAATAGCATGCATTGCTCCAATCAGCATAAGTACTTTTCTACTCTTAGTAAGGGCTTTTAAAGTCCCTCAGTTTTTTTACTTTTGGTATAAATCATCATAACCCTTAGGTTTAAACATTCCTATTTTTTTTTTAAACTTTCTTCTTTGCTAGGGAATATCTCTCAAAGTTTTAGTATTTCTACAATTTTTTTGATCTTCACAGGATTTGTTTTTGTGTCAACTATCTTTTGGACTTTCTCTTAAGTTAACACCAAATATGAAAACTAAAATTCAAAACAGGGATGAAACAAACACAGAAATTACTACTTTGAACCTTGCTAAGGACGAGAGCAAGACAGAATGGGCTTTTATTCAGATGACTTGGATTTAATTGTTTGCCTTGAACAAGTGAAGACTTTCAAATATAATAGTTTTCTTTTGTTTTAAATGGTTAACCTATTAAAGCTAGGCCAATGCTCTCTTTTTTGTAGCATGATTTATGGTTCCAGTCCTCAGTTCAGTTTCAAATTATACCGGTCCGAAACCTACACATGAAATTGATTCCACTCCAGTTTGGCTTGGGTTCGCCAAGTTCTGGCTTGGTCGCGTTAGTTTCAGGTCAAAACTGTAACTACACATACTAAGCTCTAAAACCTTTGTACTTTTGTAGGTTAGATTATTTAGCTAATAAAGCTTATACTAGAATCAGTTTCAACCACTTATACTGGGTTAGCAGATTAGGTTTCTAACTCACCACCAAACTTCCAACTCTGATACCCATGGTCCGCTCTTGCATCCTCAGCTAGGTTGCCTCTTTTACCGTCCTGGTGGCGAACTTCAGATCCATTGTTACCCCTTCTGTTGATGGCCCACCCTAGCCTTTGGAGTTTATGGAGGTTCATTCATCTGTCCAAAATTGAACCTGCTGGATAGCTGTGGTATCATAGTTATGGTACCATTTGTATCTCCAATATCCACAGTCCACACCACAAAAGCAATGCTGATGTTGGTGGCTAGGCTACCTTGTTTAACTGCTTGATACTCAAGTCTCCAAATTTTGGGATAAAGGCTGTGTTGTTGTTGTTGTCGTCATTTTGTATTCCACACCAAGCCAGATTCGCTGATGCTGCCATACCAGGTTAGTGGGATAGTAAGAATAATATATTACTACTAAGCACATTTTTGTTTCTATTAAACAGGCAGGTATTGTTATCCAACTTTTTGGCTGCATTAAAAGCTTATGGTCTATTTTTGCTTGTGAACTTTTCTTTAATCAAGGGCAGAGTATTGGAACAATATGATTATATATTTGAGTAGATGGTGGATTCTGAGGTGAATAGATTAGAGTTGTGCCTTGGTTGCAAACCATGAATTTGCTTAGAGGACCTTTTGCGAAACTTACGATCTGGATGTGATTTCCATTGTAGATACTTGTAAAGAAAGATTATAGATAGAATACTAAGGGTCTGCTTGGCAGTTGTAGGGGTAGCGGTTATGAGGTGTTTTTAGAGTACCGGTTATGAACGGTTATGAGAGGCCCGGTTTTGGGTGGTTTTTAAGTAGCGGCTTTTAAACTAGTCCATTCCATGCTTGGTAATTCACTAACGAGCGGCTCTGAAATTTTTTTACATGAATAAAATTAAATAGGAAAGGGTATTAGTAGTTACAATTATATATTTTTGGTGAGAATATAAATGGAATAAAATAATAAAACCGCTCAAAAGTAAAACCTACCGATTTGGGGTGTTTATAAAGCCACCTAAAATTGCATTATACCGGTTTTGGAGAATTTTTGAGCCGATCAAAACCAGTGCCTCAAAAAAATAAACAAGCAGGGGTTTTCATAAACGGTCGGTTCAGAAACACCCCAGAACGGATGAAAACACCGTTACGAAGCAGACCCTAAGCGAAGGATTGGGTTTTAGGAGTTCAAAAATCTGAGAGGAAATGGGTTTTAGGAGTTAATGGGACAGCTTTTAGGGCTTCCAACAAAACTTCCTTTCTTGGTTGATAGGGTGGTTCGTTCCGCAATATCAAAACTAGACTAAGTCGTAGTATTTGTAATGGGGAAGAGTTTCTTTAACGAAAATAGTGCAAGTTCCTCTCTTTTTATTGCTAGAATGTGAAACTTCCTTGCTAGAATGTGAAACTACGAACCACATTTACGTTCCTTCTTCGTCATTATCCTCCTCCTGATCGTCAAATAAACTTGTAGGTTGTTAAATTAGTCTACATTAATGTTGTATAATTTGAGTGTAAAATGGTTGATGCATACAGTATTTTGGGTGGAAGGCTCAAAGGTTGAAACAGCACTATTGGAAACAGTTACAACAAGCAACATTTATGTGTTATGTTATTAATGTTAAGTCTTGTGTAAGGCAACCTAACTGTATAGATTCTTTCACACAAAATGCAACCTAACTGATCCTTATGATTGATTATTTGGTGGGAGATGCTTTTGGATAGGATAAATGCTTTCATATTTGGTGGGAGATCCTTATGATTGATTATTTGGTGGGAGATGCTTTTGGATAGGATAAATGCTTTCATTATCTCGAATGCCAAATTAAATTCCTGAAAACATTATGAATTCTTTCCCTATAGAATTAGAGAATATCCTACAAATTTTTATCTTGCTATTGCCAAGACTGATTCAGTGAGCTTTCATTGTAAATACTTGATATCGTATTATTTCTTAACATGTTTTTTTAATATAACATAAACAAACCTATCGTTACCCGGGATGCGGATCTTGGTGTGTTGTTTTTTCAATCTTTTGATAAAAGCGATTCAATAACGGTCCTGTAGTTGCGCAGTTAGTGGTGTATGCTTGAATTTGCTTATAGGGGTATAGTGCACACTGTAATTATCTTTACCATCCTTACATCTGACCCTCTTTGGATGCAGCAACGCCCTCATCATCCAGTTCGCCCAATTCCTTCTCAACTCTGGTGCAAAAACTTTGGCAAGAAAGAATACTGAGCGTCACACTTTTGCATTGAAAAACTTTGAATCCGTTTCATATTATCATGCTAAGATGCTTGTTTCTACACCTGTGTACTTAATAAGGATCAAATAATTTCTCAGTGAATATGTTTATTTCTGTTGGATTTGAGTATGTTTGAAGTGTGCTTGTGGTGGTTTTGGACAACACAAATAATAAACAGGGGCAGTTCAATCATTCCTTTTTCCAGCCTTTGATATATCAGGCAATTATTCTTCTTTTTTCACATTGAGATATTTCGATCTACAGTCTTAGTCATCAAAGTGCAGTGCATGAAGGCCAACACTTTGCTGTAGAAATATGTGCCGGCAATTTCTGAGAGAACGATTTAAGGCCCCGGAGATCGAGTGAAGCATCGCCGTTTCTAGCTCGTGTTTGATTCACAGATGGTAGCTCAATATAATTGGAAGCCAGTTCATTTGAGCAGTTCTGCTGGATTATCATGTAATAGATGCAGATCCCAGTTTCAGATCATTGTATTTTTCTTTGGCACAATACCGCAAACAATGATACGAGGATTATAAATTTATGACGACTGCCTGCTTTCAGTTAGACACCACTAGAGGATGTCAAGGGGCAGAAGGCTAGTAACATACAGTAGCTCCTGAGATCAACACCAAGCAAGGGCATGTAGACAAATTTGATTGTTATGGTTCAGATGTCAACTTGGGACTTTCTTTTTGGCATGCATCGCCATTGTAATGCTTATATCATAAGTTGAGGTATGGCCACATAGTAGATCACAAATGAGCTTTGAAAGGAACTCAAAAGTCAGTTTTACAACACTGGACAAGATCAATCTGTCTGCACTTAAAACTTATGTAGCTCCCTCAAACAAGAACTATTCATAATTGAGTTGCAGAGAAACTACCTCAAAGAAACCAATGGAGCACAAAAAGTTGCGAATTATAAATATGACAAACCAACAGGTCGCTTGGCATTGTCATTTGTTTTGATATCAATATTGTGGGATTATACAATTGTTATATGCTAATAATTTTACAAAAAGAAGCAGCTATGCTATTTGCAGTTGAATGCTCTGTTCATATCTTCTCAGCTTTTGTCAACAGAGGATAAGTAGTTTCCTTAGATTGAGAAAATGATCTCAACCGTACAATCAAAATATCTGCACCATCTCGGTCACACCATAAGTTGGACTAGAGTTGCTGACACATGACTACAGACGTGCTATTAGCAATTATCATCGTCGTCGTCATCATCGTCGATATGAATAATACGGTCTCTCGTGTCAATGGTCAATATCATGTACCCAAGATAAATCTGCCACAATAGAATATTAATTTACAGAAGAAAATCATAGTTAGTTCCTGAAACAACACAAATAATTAATGGAATAATCAATGAGTAGTTCCTGTTTGTCATTAAAAGACTCAGGGGCAATACTAGAAAGACTGACTGTAAAAACAAAGTTTAAATTAGACTTGAATATTTCTTCCGTTACAAACAGTACCGCGTCTGAAGTAAACAGCTTTAGACTTTGCTAGAATTGTTCTATCAGAAAGTGTAAATTACCAGGACGTAAGCAGTGAGCTGATCATTAAAAAAAATTAAAATTTCTAATTTCTATGGGTCACTGTATAACGGCATTTTAGTATTTTATCATTCTAAACATGACAGCTTGGCAGCTGCATCCTTGAGGGGTGTGGGTTTGAGAATTGGCAACAATCTTCATAAATGGCATCATATTTATCTCGACACTCCCCAAATCCCTACACTACCCGAACCCCAGGATGCTATTATGAGAATTTTACACTTAACAATGAATTCATAAACGCAAATTCAGCATTACTACTACTTCAGAAGATTTTTCCCCTGTAGGGGCCGTTTGGTATGTGAATTGCAATATTCCCGAGTTTCATTCCGGGCATCAAATCCATGGGCATTTAATTTTACTGCGTTTGGTATTTGGTATAATACAGTGTTCCTGGGAATATAGAATTCTTGTGTTTGGTAACAAATTACTAGGAATATAATATTTTTGAGCAAATTATTCCTAAACTGTCCATGTCTCACTATTATAATGATCTAAGTGAGTCGGATAGAGTTCGAGTCTAGTTGAGTTGTGTCTGGGCAGGCTTGTGTTGCGTTTTGGTCGAGTCAGATCAGGTTTTGGTCTAATCGAGTCTGGTCGCTTTGGGTCAGGTTCGTGTCGGGCCTGAATTTGGGTCGGTTTGGGTTCACGAGATTTGGGTCTAGCCAGGTTTGATTCATCAGTTCCGGGGCAGGTTTTAGTTGATTCAGGCTGGGTTCGGGTACAAGTTGGGTTTTGATGTAGGTGTTAATCAGGGGCAGTTTGTGCGATTTCATAAATATCATTATTCCCATTAGGTAGGAATAAATGAGTACCCACCTCTCACCTTGGGAATAATATTCCTCCATATGGTAGGAACATGATGCCCAAGGGAATAGGTTATATTCCATGAATGCTTGATTGGGCTATATTTCAGTAGAACAATATTTTGGACCAGGGCACCTTTTTTTTAGTTTTTTTTTGTTAAATTCAAACCAAACTTCAAGGTTTTAACTGAAGCCTTAAATATGGACAATCTACATTCAAGTGACAGAAAATATGTAGGTTTAGCTCAGTCTTCAAACTGGAAGTGACCTAGAAACCAGTAATCTTGAACATTAAATACAATAGTTTTCTGTGAACAGAGGGCAAATTTTATAACCAAGCTATAGATATTAACAACTTCTTTAGCCTACATAAATGCGACAAGAGTGCTTCTGTTATGGGCATGCACTATGGATCCATAATGTTTGCAAGCTAGAAAGATAAAACATATTTCTTGCTGAACCATAACAAAATTTTCAAGTTAGGTACCAAATGAACACACCTTCAAGCACTGATTCTACTGCCGCATTTGGAATGAGAAGCCCAACAATGCGCTGCTTATCAGTCGTTGTCTCTAGGCGGACGACACGTATACGCTTATGGCTTTGACGAGCCTGGTGGAAATAACATTCCAAAAATTTGCATGAAATGTCAGATAAGATGCTTTGATATGGAGGAAAGACAGAATAATGATGGGGCCACATAGTGTAGTTTTTTTGAACAAATAACAGGGGACGCAGTCAAGAAATATAAGATGGACTAAACTGCAAACAGATAGGAAATATAGCCTAATTCTCTAAGCGTATATAAGAAAGATATCTTTCGCTTGAAACATGCTTTCCACTAAAAGGATATTTTTCATGCGATCAACTACGTGACAGTATAATAAAGGAACTTTTATGGGTGGAAGAAAAACACATGATATTCATAAAATATACGACAAACTGCTGTGATGAAGAGCAGCATCCAGAAATCTAGAAATACTTTTTACAAGAGCTTTTGAAGTTAACAAGATCAACCATGTGGAAATTTAAAGTTCTCTTTCATTAAATTAATTATGAAAGGAAGCCATTGCTTCTCAAGCACAAAAGCTCACAACACGCACCGGACTGGGTTCATATGAAAGAACATTCCAACATAATCTGGATAGGGCTCATATGAAAAAAGTATGCAGAAATCTCTAAATTAAAGTTTGTCAAAACATACCCAGCTAGTATTGTACAGTGGGAATAAAAACTTCGATATAAAAATGTGCACAACTATGTGGATGATATAGCATCAAGAAATGGAATACCTGCTTAGAAAGGGCCTTTTCTATAGTTCCCCAAACAGGAAGAATTAGGCCACCCAAAACATTGACTTCTTGTAATCTTCGCCCAACTGTACAGTAGCTTCCGATTTTGCATTTAGGTCCATGCATGCACTACATAACCAAAAATAACCACAAATGAGGAGACTAGGAGTACATATATAAGAAAATATTCTCACCCGTTAATAACATTAAGGAGAATAATGCTTGTTATGGATGGCACAGTCATGAAGTCTGCTGTCATAAAGAGTGCAGATGGTGGAACAAATATTTTAATCATTCGTGAACATTGAAGCTTCTTAATTCGATACTTAAAGGGTTCAATTTTCAGCAAATTTTGCACCATTGAAAGAAAGCAGACAGCAGCATTCTCGACTATTTCTTTAAACCTCGTAGGTTTACTAATAGTTAAAACTAAAAGAGAAGGTGGATAATTAACGTGCACCCACTACATCCTATCATTATATATATTTTTATTGAAAACACTAAATAAATTTCCCCTTCAGTAAACCCAGAAGCTTTATATGGACATTCTGTCATTATCACTTTTATCCTTTAACAAAGTTTCTCACTTCGTAAGTCTAAACAAACAGTAATGTACTAATCATGCAGATTATCATTGTGATGCCTCCTTAGTCGGTATATAACCTTAATATGAAAACAGAAGAATCATAACTGGGGAAGTGTCCACAAAGTCTCTCACTTCTTATGTCTATAACAAACAGTAATTTACTATTCATACAGATTATCATTGTGATGCCTCCTTAATATGCAATATGTAACAGTGTCCCCAAAGTGTTGGGGGAAGTGTCATAGAAATGAAAAAATAAAAAGACAGAACTATCATTGCGATGCCTCCTTAATATGCAATATGTAACAGTGTCGCCAAAGTGTTGAGGAAGTGTCATAGAAATGCAAAAATAAAAACCTGCAAACAGAACTGACTATCATAGCGTACCTTTCATGATGGGAGTCTCCAGCTACATATATCTATTCCTCGCCATCCTCTGTATTATTAGTTTATGCAAAGGCATGCATGAAGCATTTCAAAAGCACCTTCTTCATCTAAATTATATTATGGATATACTCGTATAATTTACCATTATGATGTAGGTTACATAACCAAATTTCATGTGGTTTCACTTTCCAGCAAAGCGAAGACTCCAATGAATATTCATTCTGATGGTTAGAATATTAGACCAGGCTTACGTTGATTTTCATCGCCAAAACAGCATAAAAAGAGACCATATAAATTTTACAGTTTACAGTTTGTGAACATTAAGATAATAACTACGACAACGGTCCATGAGGCTTCAGTTGTCTCCTGAAAAGAATACATATATGACAAGAAGAGTAAATAATGATTCTAAAAAAACAGATTACCTGTTTAGACGAAACTTCATATTCCTCCAGCCAACCTTTGTTTGCTTTCTCTATTGAATTAACCTTTCTGTACTTACTTTTGAGCTCAGCTGAAGACATTTCCCTGAAGAAAAAGCATACAGAACAGACCTTAGAACTAGAATGTCTAGTAGATTATAGAATGAGTTCAATCAATATTTTTATTACCTTAAAACCTCCCCAATAGCAGGTCTAAAAATTTTAAACATCCCAGAAGCTGACCTGTAGCAATGAGCAAGAAAAAGAAGGCTTTAGAAGTAATTGAAGAAGCAGAATCAGAGAACAAAATAGTATAGGAATTATTTTCAAGATATAACATTGTTACTTCCACCAACGAGCCAAACTCGGCAATAAGTTTAGACGCAGAAAAGGGGGTCCCAGTGCTACGAGTCTCCGGCTAATGCAGGGTAGGGGAAGGATAAAGATGCAATCAGACTTACTGCCAATAGATGGGGAAGCTTTTCCGCAACTCGAACCACATCATCTAGGATGTCTGATTGGATTTGATTCATTTATAAGAGAGATGCATACCATATGGAAGTTTGGTACTCTTGGTAGCGATTTTGATAATACCAATCATAAATGTATTTAGTCTACTAATTATAGGCTCTGGTTCAGGTTATATCTGTATCCCTGATTGACATGGAATATGTCCCATGATATCGGAGGAATTTGGTGGATCTCTAAAGGTGACAATTGCTTGAAAATCTATGCTGCAAGACAGAAGCCATAAATATAAGAAACCCTCTATAATTTGTGCACAATTTGCTTTAGTAACTTTGATTAACTATGAGAAACTAGGCTGACATCGTTCCTATATTGCTAATGATAACAATGCACATAAAGGTTACTATCTTTTTCTGCAAGTTAGATGATGTGATCTCAAATATAGACAATGAGAATATCATATCTTATATTATGACTTTGATTGTTTAATGCTTATTCTCTTCAAATATTATGGTTCCGGGTCCTGCACCTATCTATGTTCTTTTGATTTAGGTTATGAGTAAGGAAGTTGCATTATATATGGAGTAAATTTGATTTTCTTAAGCACAAGGTCAGTTCCCCATTAAAAAAACTAGGGGAGAGAGAGAGAATCAAATTTGCCGAGGTGGGGGATCAGAGATGGCAAAGGATGTCAGGGATGAGATTCTAGTCGAGGCATGCAAAAGAATACAGTATTCTGAAGATGGATAGAGGAAGGGGTGCAAGGAAGCCGACAACAGTCCCTGCTACCAACAAAAAGCTTACCAATCTCCCCAAATTATAATCTTAACATTACAACCATCTATCCATAGAGCTGGATAGCTACAGAGGCTAGTGACAACCATTAGCAATGAGAACAAATTGGAAATGGAGCTCATAGGAAGACAATGAAGGGACCAGGCAGAGGAGGATGGGACCCGGTTAAGAGTTCGATATATGAGGATAAAGGTCCATGGACAAGTTTGCCAAGGATTGGGTGAGAAGTTATGGCGGTGATGTTGGAGTCGAGGAGCATGACAATGAAACCATACTCTTGGAACCATAGTTTGCAGTATTGTCCGATACCGATACGATTTGGCATATCACAAAATTCGGTTCGACCGTTACTGATATCGACGTTGGGGATATCTGTAATGCCCCGTCCCGTTCAGTCAATCGGAGGAAACGAAACGCCGACGGCGTTCGGACCTAGCCTTGCAACGGCTTGCTCGAAGACCCGCTCGGTCGAGGAGACTCCTCGCTCAGGTGGGGTAGTTTCGGTGAACTTGCCTCATCTTAGCCTTCACATAATAAATCGCATGTTTTCAACCGCACAAGTTAGGCTTGATAATAAAAGAGACGCATCCACATAGCTAAGGGAATAATCCCGACGGGTCGGAATGTGTTAGAACATGGAAAACGGTCCCACGGTCTGCATAGAAGTTTGCTCAGCGTGATTTCAAAATGACACTCGATCCTTCGTCCCGTGGCTTGGGAGAAGGAAGTTGGCCTAAGTTGCTAAGTTGCCGAAATGCTGGAATTAGCCTAAGTCATAGGCGTCGCCCGCATGAATGCTTGATAAGCATGCACGGTCCCGTCGTCCAAGACTTGGCATAGCCTTCGTATAGCCTTCGTCCGTCCCGTGGTTTAAGTCGTGTTGCATGGCTTATGGCTTAAGTCTAGGCACCCAAAGGGCTGGTTGATCAAGTCGAGCGCGTGCACGGCACGTTCTCTCGATGCAAAGCTTGGCGTAGCCTTTGCTTGTCGAGTCGTTGCCCGAATAAGTTAGACGAGAGTTGTGCTAGGCTATCAAAGTCATAGCAAGCATTGTCCCCTGTTTCCTGCGGTTGCCAAGTCACTTAGTCCCACGAGAACAAGGCTCGTCATATAAAGTATGTGACTTGAGCAATAGCGTCGCCTAGAGAACAAGGTCTGTCTAAGGCTCGAGCCACGGTTGGTTTAGTGAAAAATATACCACGGACAAAGGAAGTCCACGCGACTGGTTGTCGCCGAGATCGGTCCCGCTATTTGGGAGTCTCGATAAGTAAGTACACGAGATCGGTCCCGCTACTTGGGAGTCTCGCTAAGGAAGTACACGAGATCGGTCCCGCTACTTGGGAGTCTCGATAAGGAAAGTCACGAGATCGGTCCCGCTACTTGGGAGTCTCGATAAGGAAGTCCACGCGACTGGTTGTCGCCGAGATCGGTCCTGCTACTTGGAAGTCTCGATAGAAAGTTGGAAAGCATGGTTATGAATAAGGAAGGACTTGGTAGATCGAGTTGAGTCTTGCATGGTCATTGGACAACTTGCGCGCAAGGTGAATTCCTCGAGCGATCCCAGGGCGCCGGGTTCGTGTCGGCCTAGGAGGAATTGCAGATATTGTACGGCCTTCATCGACGGTACGACTCGATTGAAGTGAACCGTTACAATATAGGGTGCGGATCATTCGTTGGGAGCTCGTACCTCGCCACGCGGATGGTCACCGTATGCAAAGATCCAGGATAGCTTGACATTGCTAGTGACCACTCATATAGATGTGTCGACATAAGAGCGGCTATCCGCGTGTATGTCTTTGGATTGCGTCGAGTACTAGCAGGTTATGAGTTGGGTTAATAAGTCATGCTTATTGCAAGCGCTAACCTTGAATCGGCACAGGTTAGGGTGTGCACGGTTGCAACACCATTCTGGAGCCTAAGATTTGGCTATAGCGAGTACACGGCTTCGGCATGAATGTGACGCCGTCTTAAGTTAAGTCAGGAAGGACCGTAAGGCAAGTTGGTTAAATCGGGTTGATCCTTGGGAAGCACGGTCTCGATCTTAAGGCACGAGCAAGTGTATTGGCACGACCAGCACGAGTCGTCCCCTTGACGTCGTTGGCACAAGAATGGTCTAGAGGCACATGAAGGAAGTGAAAGTCTTGGCACGGCCGAGTTGCATAAATTTCTACTCGGCGAGGTACTGCCTCGAATATATTGAAGTCACGAATAGAGTATAGCACGACCCTGTCGTTGCGTTGCCTAGTATAGGCCAAGACATCTTTGTCCTAAAATTGATCCTAAGGCAAGACTAGAAAGACAATAAAAAAAGGATTAAGCTGTACAAAGTAAAACGTTTCGGTTTTGTATGGGTGGACGAGGAGCTCAATCCACCAGTACAGTTGAGTACTGACACCCACACAGTTTCCATGTGCAGGCACAGGTAGAAGCTCGTGGCGCGGAGCTCGCTTGGATGCGTCGAGGCACAGAGTTCCTTGGCGATTCGAAGCGTGCAGCCGCGTGGAGTCAAGACTTATACGGGACATAATGTATAGACATTGCCTTCCGAAGCATCCGCTGACTCAAGCATTGTATCGAGAGATGAGAGAGAGCAGAGTGACTTGTAAAATGAGAGAAAAGTGAGCTTGAGAGACTTGTAATCATGGCCTTGCGTCCCATTGTAATCTTATTGTTCAATATCAATAAAGAGCACTTTTGAATAACTTGTGTTTTGCTTCTAAATTTTCGCTGCATGTTCAATGTTTTTGCTTGGGACTTCTGTGCGACGACCCCGTCGCAGCCGCTGTAATCGGCCGTTATGAAACTGCCTTGCACGAGCGCAATCTAGGCTCGTGCAACATCACGCCTTAGCAAGGACGATCGCTCCTACGGGAGCGGAACGTGACAATATATTTTCCAGTTAATTTGGCAGAGAAAATTGAACGAAAAAGACCAATCAACAAGGGTGTAAAAGCATAGTAAAGTTGCAAAAGCATGTAAATGAAGAAAACTTATTTATCGCACGTAAACCAATCAACAAAGGCGAGTATTATTCATTCAATTCCAAAACTACTAACAAAAAGAAGAAGAAAATACTCAAAATTATGCCTAAATGTACACAATATTATTTTTAAATTTTTAATAATTATTTGCTTTCCGATACCAAAAAATCCGATAATCCAATCTAAAACCACTGATATTGCCGATATTGCCGACCTCGAGGAAGGATCTGATACCAATTCAAATACTGCGAACCTTGTGATGCTCTCATCCTGAAATCTGAGAGGACTCACACATTGAAGTGAAGCTTCTTAATAATTGAAGATCTGAAACTTCTTGTTATTGTTAACTAAACAAAATGTGCGCACATGAATGTAAGAATAAAAGGTGGCCTTGGTGTAATGTGATCTTTTTGTTCCATAAGAATAGTTTGTGGATATGTTGAGTGGACCACTATAGGCACTACTATGTGAAAGGGGGACTAAGTGGTACGAGTTTTTCTTTGGCAGTAACATGCATGATAATGGACGGGGACACACAGGCAGAAAGGTAGATGAGTATGAAGAGGTGCGAAGGTGGATTAGGGTGCAGTGGCAGCACGGTTTGTTGAGGCAGATGTGGTGGCACGGGCACAAAGTGGATAAGGGCCACAAATATAGTGTAGCAGTAGAGGTGGATGATGTTGGTGGTGGCATGAGCAGAAAGTGGATGAACGAACAAAGGTGACACAGAACTTGAGACGAAGGAGTCAGCTTTAACAATGACGCCTACAATTGACGTTTTCGTCTTTAACAATTATTTTATTTTTCCCCTTTGAAAATAAACATAGTATATTGTTATTCTCCTCTACTAATTTCTGGATATTGTTGAATCACTAGCCTATTACTCTCTTATGTCTTTGTCTCCTTTGTTTGTTCTATATTGCAAACTTAAGCTCTCTCTATCAAGATTGATTCCTTGTTATCTATTTATGTTTTACATTGGTATTATTATTCACTAGTCTACGTGTACGTGCTTTGCACGTATTTTAATTAGAATATCATAAGGTCAGTTGTCGTCTTTTCGCTTTTCCATGTGATTATTCATATGTGTGTGCTTTCTTTTTACAATGCCAAGAGATTCGAAGTATAAATTTTGTTCTTTTATTTAATTTTCTATTGAGAATATAATCTTTGAAAAATGGTAAGGATAGAAAATTTTATTATCATTGGAACATGAAAAGTTGTATGGAAAAAAAAAACTTGCATGCAAACTTTATTGTTTTGACTCTTAAACATAAATGACATGCAAATTGACATAATAATATCATGTTTATAAAATACTCGAGGGTATTTTAGGAATTCAAAAGTTTCACCACCAAGTTTTCTTATTATATACAAGGTTGTGAAAAGCGCTAGGCGCTAGTCGGGCGGACACCTTCCGCCTAGCGCCTAGCCCACTTAGGCGGGTGCCTAGATCTAGGCGGTTCAAAAAAATAAAAAGAATCTAAAAAAATCTACTAAAAATTGTAGAAAAATATCCATAAAACCCCAAAACATGCATAGTTGGATGTCAGGGGGATTAGGCGGGCGCCTAAGCGGACATCGGGCGGGCACCCAGCGCCTAGCGCCTAGGCGCCGCCTAGGCGGTCTAGGCGGACGCCTTTTAGAACAGAGATTATATAGTAGAAAAGATATTATGTTAGTGGTTGCCGTTTCATTAATTGTTGTTGTTAAATAGAGATATGGCATTTTTTTTAATCTTCTATTAAATATCAATAAGTACTTTCCTAAATGTTTTCCTATTCACTAGAATTGTTAAAAAAATCGGACTATACTGTAATCCGATTACTTTTTCCAGTGTCCCAGACTGTGCGGCTAATGAAATTGAGTAAAACCGTTTCTAAGCAGTAAGTAGTTAAACAATGAATGCCAAAAAATTAAGTTGGGAGGAAGTATCAAGCTGGATGGGCCTGTGGCTCTCAGATAAAGTACCAGGCTGGATGGGATTGTGATTGTCCAGGTAATTACCAACAACAAATTAACTGCTTCTTACATTTTCCTTTGACGAACAACCAAGTAACCAACTTCGTCAACATTTTAAAGAGATTTCAGCAATTTCAAGGTGCATCTCAGTGAGATTTCTACTAAAGAATCTAGAGAGAAATTAAAGCACGTAGATATCATACCCTTCATATGCTAACATAAAGTGCCTTCTGCCCATCCACTCCCTCTTAGACTCATAGAATCCATCACCTGGATAACTAAGTCCATCTTTCTCTCTCTCGTCGATTAGATTTTTTGCAAACTATATAGAAGAAAATTTGAAAATATGATGGCCTTGAAGTAATGTTCTGAAATCAACTAATATCCGGACCGGGCAAGGTTAACATTACCTCCCACGTTATTCCACGGTCAATAGTAAATGTAAATAATACAGTAGAAGCACCAGACAGACCGTCAACATGCACAGTCTGTAAAAGAATCAAAAGCCAATACATCGTCAAGCGTAAAAATAATAATAATGCCACACTTATAATCTATGAAGCATAGGTACCGGTGTGAGTACCCAATACGGTATGTACCTGGTACAGTGGTACGTCTATATGGCAATTTCCAAAAATCCATACTGTATATATATACACACACCAATGACGAGTGATGCATCTTTATGAGTTCACAAGTAAAACTAATAATCTAACTTTCTTTCGCCATAGTCATCCAATTTTAGTTTAAAAACTATTTAGTTATATTTAAAAATAAAGGAAGTTTGAATTCTTGAACAAAAGTAAAAAAAACCTATAATTTAAAGGATAAGGTGATACCCAACGACTTGCACTAGAAAGTAGCCATAAAGTACCAAGAAGTATCCATGAAGTACCCAATTAAAACTGAAAATATAAATTAATAAAGTTATGGGTACATATGGAACAAATACCTAGGAGTACCAATACCCAGTAAGTACCTGGTATGGGTACGCCTTCCTAAATGGAGTACCCGTGCTTCATAGTTAATAGTTATAATACCTTTGGGGATCCTTCTAATTTGATAAGGTTAGCTCTGATATCAACGATTCCAGAGTCAAATTGTCCTTCGTTCCGTGCATTGTGGACAAGAAGATCAAGGATGCTGACAAAAAGCTCAAAAAGCCTGAAATATGTACTGGGATGTCAATAGAAACTCGTAGTAGATTTGACTATCATCAGTTAGTAGGGATACATGCCTATTTTGGATATCTGGAGGCAAGCCTAAAATCCGATTTAGAAAACGTGCAACGTCGTGCATATCAGAGTCCACTATGCGACCAGAAAATCTCACACCATCTTTTCCATTTCCATTACCTATATCAACAATAGACCCATTAGATGTATAAATATATCTGCATAGTTAAAATATATAGGGATGGTTAGAAACTTACAAAACACGGGCATATATAAGAGTTTACACCCGCATAACAAGGTGCATAATGGGGCATCCAAAGAGGTGATTCGTTGTTCACCGTGAAATATACATCAACAATTCATAGTACATTAAGAATCAAGCGGTTTGATAACTTCCAACAATTAGATCAAGCATACAACAAAATAGTCAACAATGGAGATGCAGCTATTGGACTGTTTTGGTTGGCCATAAATATAAATCCCTTGCAGCAAATGCTGCTGCAAATGGTGTCGCAGTCATTTTGACTGCAACAAATGTTGCAGGAAATGGGTACTTATTACAGCTTTTGTTGCAATAAATGGCACCGATTGTTTCTCTGGAATTGATGTAAATGTTGCAATAAGTGCAGAAATAGCATTTGCAGGCAACCAAACAGGCCTTAAATGAGGCATAGGCAACATGTCATCAGATCACTTGCAATGTGACAATACTTATACTAGTATTAGACTATTAGTTGTACAAATCACAATGAACAAAGCAGATCACCAGTTTAGAAATCCCAGCATGCACTTTGTTAGGTGGGTATAAACACTTCTAATACTCCACGTGTTGTAACCTTGCCCTATATATAAGTTGGAAGTTATGACTCAACTCTTTGGAATAGGGGTTCCCACATTTCAGACACTGAAGTGCTGCCAAATTCATGCAAGAATGCTATGATTACATCATTGGTCTTCTGTGAGTATACTGAGAGCAACACAGAAAGCAATCACAATAATACTCTGCATGAACCGTAGTTAATGTCTACAAAGTTGTTAGCTCCTCTTCCAAAGATTTCATGTTAACTGTTAATATCAACATACGACAGGAACCTCATGATAACAGGTTGCCTCTCTTTTTTTCTTCGTATTCATATATTCCACCTTGAATGCTCCTTATCTAAAATAAAAGGTAGTAATGTTTGTTCCATCTTTCTATGCTTTCAAATAATTGCCACAAGTGGCACTGCTCTACTCCCCAATGTAGCATTTCTGACCACCATCTTACACCTTGTCATTATCGTATCTCCAGACATTGCTTAATTCTCACGGGTAGATTCAAGCCATAATGGTAACCCCCGTACATACGCCTGGCACTACTAGTGGCTACTTGTTGCAGACTCGTAAACAGCATAGGCATCAGAGCAGCAATGAATGTTTATTGGGCTAGTGGTGGGAGTGTTTCTAGAAGAGAGAGAGAAGATCCCAACATATAAACCTCATTTCCCGTACCTATGTACAATACTGCCATAATATCTTTCGGATTTAGAATGTCCACAAGTTAGCAATTACCACTAAGTTTCTTTTACTGGAGTGACGGAGCTTCTTATACACACACATATTGTGTAATTTAAACATATCAGAATACTTTATTTAACTTTAAATGCAACAGGCTGGTTAGTCATATGTGGAACAAGACCCAGATTTCAATTTACATATCTCAATTCTTAAAAAAAAAAAACCTCCACTTACAGAGAACAGAATCTCTGATGATTCCAACTGATACGAGGGCAGCTTTAGCTTTAATGATAAATTCTTGAATGGAAGCAGGGTTTTCGGATGAACATCCCGGAGGCACAACTGGTAGAGACTCCTGAAAAGATAAATAAGTCATAACAAAGAATTCCTACTGTAAGAACAATCGTGAATGTCTTTGTCAGAGGAAAATATTATACAACATACCTGCTCCATTATCCCCCTATACATCATTGTAAGGGCCTTCTTCCCAAAATTATTGTCATAATTATATGCACTCAAAGAAGGCCCAGCTCTGTACATGTTGAAACAGTGAATGAACAAATATAAAGGATTTTAAAGCTCCCTAGTACTTCATTGACCTCAGTCCATATAAACAATTAGCTTACCTGCGATCACCTTGCGTTAAAGCTCCAAGTGTTTCTAATCTTTTTGCTACAATAGAAGCAAATCGACGTTCACCACCAAGGTTCGTAAAGAGAAGCCTGAACTACATAATAAACAATGGATCTTGTCAAAGATCTGCCAAATATTTCCTTAGTATTAGTGACAACTTTTTCACACCATCAAACAAGAGTGGTCATTAGTGTGAAATTGTGGACAAAACGGCTAACTACATTTCATCTGTACAGCTTTCAAGTGAGTATACTTTAAACTAACTGGATATTTAACTATATGGTGAAATGTTTTATAGATATCTACACAGAAGGTGTCCTAGTCCTGGGAAGGTCATGATTTACACAGCCTACTCCCATTCATGCAGAGGTTGTTTCCACAATTCAAACCCATACTACTCTGCACATGGAAGCAAGCATTAAGCCTCACAGGTGAATAGTGATGCCCTCTTACACAATCTGATTACCTTAGGCAATTAAAAACTGGATAAGGCATGATAGCCTGGTATTGCATATGGCATTGTTGTATATATGCTTTACGTGCATCTTTTACACTGTCACTTCAATTATGTTCTATAATGGGGATGTTGTGTGCTACATTGTGAGTTTTTTATTTTGTATGATTTAGTGGATAGTGTTGCCAAATTTTGTCATAGAAAAATAAAGTTATACAAATTTTGTACTGCGGAACTTTCATTTGAGATGTATCAATTATTCACACAAAACACATAATGTAAAGATCCAACGGTTAACTTTGGTCAATTGTTTCCAAGTAAAAGTGAGCTAAGGGTGCTAATCATACTTGGCCGAATTTCCTAACAAAAGATCACATTGAAGTCAAACTAGATGAGCTATGCATAAGAGAGATTAAGGCAGACCAAACTGTAGCATATGAGACCAAACAACACCCAGTGTTTTATTAAAGAGCTATGGACAAAGCGAGGTCTGACCAAAGTGGTCTATGAGATAAATATCAGCCTACTGGTAAGTACTGCTGAATTGACAATAAGTGGACAAAGCGAGGTCTGACCTCTGAAGTCAATATTTACATCAAAACTATTGGTAAGTACTGCTGAATTGACAATGTGTGGGATTCATGCGTGCCTAGGATATCAAGGGGTAACTACCACCTTAATTGTGTTATACAGCATAACCAAAAAATGTTATCAGGTATTAACTAACAACAGTTGAAGTATCAGATATACCATCCAAAAATATAACTTCAATTGCAACAAAATGATTCAAAGGAGCCTTGTGACACTAAATCCAGTTGCATATTTTAGTGCACAAAATATTCTAAGACGACATCTGCTATTATTAGGAGGCAGTCGCCTCTAGAAGAAGTAGGTTTTAGTTTAGGCAGCAACTGTATTTCTGCTTGCCCTCATACTTAATCATATCAGATGTCTAGCCATAAAACAACGAAATGCTAGATTTGAATGCATACCTAAGCACATAAGTAAAAGCTAAAACATGAAAAGATAACAGTAGTCAGATTCTATGCAGAGTAGACACAATAAATAATTCTTATAAGTTATAACAGGAATCAATAATAGCTGGATGTAGGCAGTCATTGAGAATGGACCTATATTCGGGTGCAGAAGCCTGATTAGAACGATGAGTTCTTCCAAATTGTTGAATTGCACGGTCAGCACTCCAAGGAAGCTCGAGGGTTAAATGTACCCTTCTTTTCTGGAATAAGAGAGTCATTTAACATATTCACAAGGAGCTACCTAAGTGATACACACGAACATCAGGAAGGAAACCTGAAAATTTAAATTTACCTGATTCAGCGCCCTTCTATCAGCTTGCAAAGAGACACCAGCAGATCCAGCCTCAGATATTATTGCAACAAACTTTTTACCATCCATAAATAATTGCTTCTCATTCATATTGACCATCTCCATGGCAACATCCTTCCTGGAAACGAAAATAACTTTACCATTCCTCTCAACAAGGGCATCTTTGGTTGCAGTGACTTGGAATTCCATGAATTGGTAGAATTCATACAACTGACCATCATGGAATCTCATTACAATTCCATGGTGTTTGCTTGGCTTGACTTGTTGATAAAATAACTATTTCACTTTTGAGAACTGCAATTTTACCTCCCAAACATACTGGTGAGGATAAAAATCCATTGGAACGATCACTCATTTTTTTTTCAATTCTCAGAGAGTAAATTGGAATCATGAAAATATTAGGGAATTCCATTCCAAGAATTGGAATCCACCAAGAGAATTTAAACTCCTCATTTTTGTATATGTTATAGACTTATAGTCCCATCCACTACACCAAAACTCCAAGGTTGTGGTGAGGGTTAAAAATTCAAATTATTTTAACATGATCCTTGAATGCCCATTTTGGGCTAGGAGATGGATTCACAAAGTGGTACGATTTTTTCTAAATCAGCTTAAAATTGCTCTAATACCATGTTAAAGAGCCAAAACTCCAGAGTTGTGGTTAGGGTTAAAATTTTAAATTATTCCAACAGTGCGCAAACGTGGGAATGAAGGTGCCTAAACGAAATTCCAATTCCTAATGCTCATGCAAACCAAACATTGTTAATTGATCAAGTTCTCGGAGTTCCAATTTATTAAGTAACCAAACAAGTCCATGCAAATATAGAATGCAAGTAAATCAATCCTTACGTGTTCCTCGCCTGATAAATAACACCTTTGCCACCTGTGGCCCTTACAAGCATACCACGCCTACCAGTCAATTCCGCAACATTCTCAGGGCCACCTAGCTGAAATTTTGAATGTAAAGATAGGTCCATTTAGAAAAGATAGCCACATGGTTAAACCACATTGCACCGAGAAAGGCCTTGAAGAAAAAGGCAGCCACTGATTCTGCCATTATTAGTGATATTTGTTCTCATAAATGTACTGTGAAATAAACTAGAACAAATGCACTCTATATAATTTGGTTAGATCAATGCAATAACAGAAATGTAGCACACAAAAGGACCAAGGTAAGAGTATATTTGATACTTTGAATAATTATACCACCTCAACATGGGTTAGTGCATCTGAATGGACTGGGCTCTACAACAAAAGAACTGGTGAAGCAACAGAATATCCCATGTTCGAATACTGTCAAAACTAGAGCTACGAGAATAAGGGCGCCAATATTACTTTGTAGATACAAAACCTTCAATTACAAATGACGATGCAGTTTATATGGAAGTATGGTATAATATAAGTTAATACTTGATTTAGGCACATTCATAGTATTTCATATTCTCATCATCCACATGTATTATCGAGATATCTATTAGTGTCGGATATGATACAAATACTTGTCTACTATTATATATATTTTTTGCTTTGTATGTCTAACTTTATTTTGTAGCAAAACATTTCGGTTAACTCAAAGCAAGATTGGTCAGAGAATCAGAGATGTGCAATGATATGACAGAACGATATTAGGCTAAAGATACAAGAATTCAAGTCAAATAAAAGCGGAGATTTTTTAAAGACTTTTGTCCATGTAATTTGTTATCTTGTATGTCTTTGGTTAGGATAGCGATGTGACACTTAGAGAATGAGGTGCACTTGGAAGCTTAACCCACCAAATCTTACATAGGCCATAGAATATATATGGTTTGCATGCATTCTAGTTAGTTCTTAAATTAGGAGTTAGACTATATTTTCAAATATCAAATAACATCTAGATTTACATTCACATACAGCCTAACCACCCTTCACTGTTTCAATCATTTCAATCATATATGGAGGTGTAGGCATCTTATTCACTTGAAACTTTTGGAAACTATACTTCCATACCTAAAGGTCATATGTTCACAAGTTTTTCAAAATATGTCTCTAATTGTCAAAATTAAGACACAAGACTGCACACGCCTGCAGAATCCAATCTGACACATCTTCACTCTTTGAGCCATAACTTGAGCTACATATATTATTGTCTTGAAACTTAGTTTTTTGAAAACTAGACTTCAAGATGATTCTTTCATATACACACTTAAGGTTAATTCAAACTAGAACCTATTCAAATTCATGCATCTTTACAAGACTGTTTTTCTCTGTCAGAAAAAAACAGCATAGGTATGCCACAAAAGTGAAAAAATGTCAAGAGAAGTACTTTTACACAGCTTCTGGCATACCACTGGTATATCAGAGGTATGTCGTTGGGTCATTTTGTGATCTAAAAAAGAGCCGTAATGGTCATATAACGGAGTTTCCTTTGGGGGCTTATCAAAAGAGGCTTGTGGGCTATTTTTTATGCATCTCAAGCACCAAAACATGCATATTATCAAGAGATAATCCCCAAACACCTAAGAGTTTCCATTTACCCACATTCACCAAAGTGAGAGTGAAATTGAGGGACTTATTGGATCTTCATTTTGTGTCCAAGAAAATCAACCTCTTGCAAAAGAGGTTGCTTCTGGAAGGAAGTGTTGGAGTCCACGAGCACTCAACACCAAGTTTGAGTTTGAAGTGACGGACATTCGACACCAAGTCTGGGTATGAAGTTGACAAGTTCTTCAAATCAAAGCTCGCGGTTGTAACTATTTCTATTATAGTAAATTAAAGCTGGAGAGAGTTCCTCATGGAAGAAACCAGGATATATCGAGTGTTTGTATGCCTTACTTTCTAGCACTTGCTTTCAATTGCTCTTTATTATCTTTTATTGTGCTTAATTTCATAAAAAGCATATTCATCCCACCTCTAGGGTTGGCTTCAATTTCACCCCTTGGTTAAGAGACGGACCTTCTTCAATAAACTATTCATAAAAAAATAAAAAAACAGATTTGAAACAAATTGAATATACAAACATCATGAAGCCTACCTGGTCAATTATATCATCCAGGGGATTATTTGGAAGATCAAGAGACCGAATGATATCCAATATTTTTAGCTTGCGCTCCTGTGCTGCTTCATACCTGACCATACTTATCACATTAATCCATTTGAATTACAAAGGTGACGTGGAATTCTGAAAAAATAATTTTTGAAGCATGGTTCACATATTGGATCAGACCCTTCTTAATTGGTAGTTTCAAGGGGAGAGAGGGGGGGGGGGGGGGAGGGGGTTGGTGGTTTTGAAGGTTACGGCAGCATCATTGACTGACACTGCAAAGTATGTTTTGAAATTTATCGTACATACCTCTTCAGGAGTTCGGCTACATAAGCATCCCTTGCCAGGAGGTATTCGTCGGTTTTCTCCTTGCATGAGTAACATGACCACTCCACGGGCATTGCATCCGTCCAAGGAGGCACTAAACAAGCAGGGTGGACAAGTCGACCACAACAGGAACAGCGAAGCAACAATTTTTTCTCCTTCATAGTAATAAAAGTATCAATAATATAGAGAGGAAAACGATGTCAAAACCTGAGAAGTAGAAGTCACCTCCTCATTGTTGCATATTTCACACATCTGAAACTCCTCATCAGAATCTGTTGATTCATGATCAGATTCAGCTGCAATGCAGGCAAGAAGTTATCAATAACGTCTATGGAGTATTGAAGAGTAAAACTAAACCAACTAAACTAATCCTCTAAAATTACAATAGATTTTGAGAAAGAACAATCATTATTTTGTAGATAACCATATATATGGAATAATGAGAAGTGAAATTAATTCTCTAATTTTACATTGATCTTTTACGATAATATAGAACATAACTCATAGTTTATAGATCACAATTATGACAGAAATGATAACATTACCAGTTAGATTCATGGATATATTCAGTATTCAAGTGACGATCACTAATGCAATAGCATAGATACCAAAGCAAGTGGGATAAAACGAAAGAAGTCCGAACTGGGGCAGCTACCACAAGGAATAAGAAACAAGAGTTCAGATAATGAGTTAGCGAGGCTGCATCACAAGCAAGCAACAAGAAATTCTAGCTACTCAGTTAGCTAGCAGCAGACCAAGCTAAAAAGAGAGTTTACTAGTGGAAGAATACAGCAGAAGCATGGGGTACAGAGGGGCAATTTGATATTAAAGACAAATGATTGAAGATCCTTTAGGCAAGAGATACTGAAGGAACCAAGCATAGCTAGCAGCAGAAGAAACTAAATAGAGAGCTTAGTTGTGGAAGTATACAGCAGAAGTATGGGGTACAGAGGGGCAACTTGATATTTCAGAAGATGATTAAGGATCTTTTAGGCAAGACAGACAGAGAGAGAGAGAGAGAGAGAGAGAGAGAGAGAGAGAGAGAGAGAGAGAGAGAGAAGGAACCAAGCTTAGCTAAAGTAAAGCATAAAAAAAGGAAGATGATTTTCAGGATATATATTTACAATAAATGCACCTCGAGCAAAAGTTCATGACACAACAGTTCACGTACATCTGCAAGTATATCTTTAAAGTTTAAACCAAGGTTTAGGAAAAAGACATAGAGACACATAGGACATATGTGTCATATTTCGGATGAACTAATTGAAACTGCACGAGAAATGGAAACAGCAGATAAATCTGGTATCAGGATAATATTCAAAAATTTCAGTCAAATCTGAGTATGTTATGACCAAAATCGGCTGAAACTTACCTGGAAATATCCATAATATTTATTAAATTTTCCAAAACTTTTTATTACTGTGAATTTGTCCAGAACTGTAATCTTCCCCAAACAAGGCTGAAATTACTGAAAGTTCCTAACTCTTCCCGAAAATGGATTCCAGGCCCTAGACTTTCTCAAGCACATACACAAGGCAACTTGCCTCTTAAATTATGCAGTCAGGACTAAATAATTTCATAGGAATCATACAATCATTGAGAGCAACATAAAACTACAAAATAATTCACAAAAGTGAATTTTTTAATTCGTTCAAGAAAGGCTCAACTTGGCTTGACATAATGGGTTGACAGTGTTCATAGATTCCAGGGAAGCCAACCACTGATCTAATTAATACTTAAGAAAAAACAAAGCTAAGCTATCGATACCCAACTTTCAGCTTGCTTAGGTTCGATTAAGTTGGATTACAGAAATAACTATTTAGGCCCACACACATATATTGAGTTGACTTTATTATTATTCTGATATCAACCTTTAGTTTAGAAATGAGGGGGGAGTTCATATTGATGGGACAAGAGATACCTAGGAATGACATTTTTCGGTATATAGGATCAATCATTCATGATGTAGAGATTGAGAAGGATGTGATGCATAAAATTAAAACATGATGGTTGAAATGGAGAAGTGCTTATGGACTTCTTTGTGGTCACGAGATATCTTTGAAGTTGAAAGAAAAATTCTATAAGACCTATAAGACCAAACATGCTTTATTTATGGTTGTGTTTTGTTGGTGAGAAAGTTTAAGAAATGAAAGGAAAAGAAAGAACAATGAAAAAGAATTCTTTTCCTTGTTTGGTTAAGTGAAAAAGTTCTAAAGAATTGTTTGGATATTTCAAATTAGTTTGAAGTCGGTTTTATATGTTATTTCACCGTTACCACGTTTCTTACAAAAATACTATACAATTCCTTTACTAATTGCAGTCAAGCCAAAAAAAATTGAATGAAGACCATTGTAAAAGTTTCAGAATTACAAAAATCCTCCTCCTCTCCCTCAAACACCCCTTCTTCTTTGGCTTCAGCGGCATAAACGTCGAGCGTGACAACAACGGAGACCGTGGATGAAGGAGTGGCAACACGAAGAAGAATCCAGCCTCTGGCGTTGCCAACGAGTCCAGCCATGGCAACGACGATGCATCTAGCTACAATGGCGATAGCGGTAACGGCAGCACGGCAAACTATGTGGGTGGAGAGGTAGATCCTGCAAACGAAGGAGTAGCGGCGGATCCAGCAAACATGGCGAGGTAACAAACAAGGAGCGTGATTATGAAATAATTGCTTTCCCTTGTGTTTTGGAGAAAAAAATTGAAAGGAAAAAAGAAGTAATACAATTCTTTCATTTTCGTTTTCTTTTTCCTTTTCCCTCTCAACCAAACATGGAAAGTCTACTTTCCTTTCATTTTCCCATCTTCTCGCTAACCCAACAGAGCATATGGATCAAAGTGTGGGACAACTAAGAAACAACATGTCCAAATGATTGTTGTAAACAAAAGAGAATGATAAGATGGAGTTGCAATACAGTAAAAGATTAGGGTAAAAAATGAGTGTATTAGTGGCAAGTTAGAGGTGGCGCCAACTGAGGACAAGTTGAAAGAAGATCATCTTAGATTGCTCTCATAAGAAGCGAGAAGATAATAGTTAAAGGAGTCGTTAGGACTAGAGGTGGGTCTAATCGAACATGGATTTAAGTTTTAAAGGATATGATTTTTGTTAGTGTTACAAAGTACATGGCCCTCAACAAAGGTTCATAGAAGAAGAGGGATTCAAACACGGGATGAAGGCTTTGTTTTTATTGTTGTTGTTGTATCAATCTTGAGTTCTTCTAATTCAATCTTGAACCACTCATATAACTGACATAGCGAGTTGAATCAAGCTGGTCAATAATTATCAACATGAAGATTCATGTTTTGATTTAAACCTAAGCAACCCAAGAGGAAACACAATACAAAATCAAGTTGGAGCAAGTATACCGTAGCTTCTTTACCTTTATCAATAGATCTACTACATTCTTTAGTACTTTAGTGGACAGTTTCAACCACCAGAAGGAAAACCTTTACCGGAGTCATGATCGCTATGGTACGGGGTACACCAACACCCCCATCAAACCCATACCAGGTATGAGCGATCCGGTATGGGGTACATTCCTGATCTGGGTTGCTATGGTACTCGATCCAAATTTGGCGTTCCGTTTCAATAACTCAAATCTCACTATAAATTTGCTTTTTGCAAAGGAATCTTCCGATGCAAAAAAAAGTTGGAAAAAACATGATATTCCTTGTCAATTGGGATTATGTAACTACGTATTTATCACAAAATTTTACTTTGTAGTTCGATAGTATAGATGTTTCTTCATTGTTTATGAGTCATCACTATCTTTTGCAAGCTGCTCATGCAAATAAGAGAATTAGATTATGAGATTTTGTATTTTTTGTAATTTTGTGTTAAGGTTCGAAGCCATTTGTCATTTTATTTTATGGTTTACTTACATGTTTTGATTTGGCATCATTGTATCATTTTACTCAGAATGCTGTATTCATAATTGATGCATGACTAAGAAAACTCATGTTTTACATCTTATTGAGTAAAGTAATGAGTTTGAATTATTATTATTTTAATTTTGTGTTAAGGTTCAAAGCCATTTGTCATTTTATTTTATAGTTTACTTACATGTTTTGATTTGGCATCATTGTATCATTTTACTCAGAATGCTGTACTCATAATTGATGCATGACTAAGAAAACTCATGTTTTACATCTTATTGAGTAAAGTAATGAGTTTGGATTTTTTTTTCTCATGTTCTATATGAGATTTTATTTCCACATGATTATCTAAGTTGAATTTGAACAAATAACTAGTATCGTGACTATCGTCTCAATTAGGATTTTAAAGCCTACCATGAACCGAATTGGTGAACCAACTCACCCATCCCTCTTTATACCAAAATTAAAGAAAAGTAGCATACCACGTGCCGAAACCCATACAATGACCCAAGACGTAAACAGATAACTATGTATTGTACACTTTGATGGCAATAGATGCATAGCATGAGTTGTCGTCATCATCCAAGTCTTCTCTCATCAAAACAGGGTTGCCTATGGAGCATGAGAAAGCTCCAAAAACTTGACAAGACTTTGTAACTGGATGTCAACCTGATATCTACCCTCTCTATTGGTGCCAAGTTCCTAAGTGAGGTAGCTATGAGAAAGAAAGGGCCTTACTGTAAAACCTAGGTCAGTTTGTGGGTATTGGACCTACCAAGAGGGCCTTCTAAGTACCCCTGATTAGAGAAGATGCTAGACAAAGAGGTAAGATAAACTTTATGCTATAGGGTATTGTGGTCATCTATATGGAACAAGCTAAAGAATGCAAAGGAATGACATTCCCAATAGAAAGTGTATGTCTACTATAAATACTTACTTGACTATAAAATAAGGTGAAAAACATTTTTTAGGAGAAGAAAATAATCACAGTTCCATGCCAATGTTTATTCTGATAAGCTCACTACCGAAAAATATATATATATAAAAACCAGTGCTCCTGCTCTACATCTGAAACTTACAATCAGGATCTTCATCACTTTCATCATCACTTGCAGCATTCCATTTTGCTGCTTTTGTAACTCTTCCTTTAAATGATACGCCAGGAGTTGCAGAATGCCTCTTCCTCTGGAGCTCCCTCACACTTTCCTCACCTAAGGAAGATTATGAGAAAAGTTACCAAGTACCACGGGCTTTAAACACAGTATTTTGAGCAGGTTAACCACATACCTTGTATTAAGTCAGGCTTTGGAGGCAAAGGATAGTTTTCTTCCACCAGTTTGAGCAGAAGTTCCCGCGGACCAGAAACAAAGTCATCTAGCTCAGCACCCTGCTCCATTACCCAACCGAGCCAAAACTTTCGATGTTCACAACTAGTTCTGGAAATATTATTGCAAATGTAGCTTGAATCTAATTAATTTATTGAGTTCATAGGAAAATGAAAGAAAGGACACACATATTTTGTGACAGCTTCCTCCGTTCTAGCCTCTCCAGTACTCTGAAGGCCAATTACGACACACTTATTTTCTGCTAATGCCTTCTTGGCCAATCGTACTGCAGCAGGCACCTTAGCTGACATACACATATGCCTGAAGAAACGCTGCAAGTAAGAACCTCATATTTTCAGTGAACTGGAGACTTAGAAGGCTCAGTATACACTTCCTGAGAAACAGGAGATCAATGAGTTATAGTAGCTGTACCTGATGGCTAGCCCAGTACAAACGCCACACCTGACTAGAATTGGACTTCTCCTCAGAAAGGAAAGCACTTGCAGACAATAGTTCGACTCGTAATTCAGCCCAAAACTCTGCTGCCTTTCTATACATATCCTAAGAATAAAAAAGAGGAATTAATGTCAATCATGGCGAAGAAAAAGACATCTGATGGCAAAAGGTAGGAAATCGAAGTATACTAAATAGGCATTTCTAAGTCCAAATATGGAAATTCAGAAGATATAAAAAAAAGTTTAACTAAATTATTTGGTATATTCTTACATTAATCCGTTTATGCCCAACTACATTAAGGGTGCAGTGATTGGCATAATTACAATTGTTCTCTTAGTGCCTCAGTGGCTCAGCTAAAGTACACAATTTTGGTATACTTCTGGTAGACACTATGTTCCATGGGCATGTACACAATAGTAAACCATAAGAACAAGGCGACAGAAACTGACAAACAAACCACCAACTTTGGTGTACCGCGTATCCCGCTTGTCTAACTTGAATCTAACATATTTCCAACACAGGCACAACTACAAACAAATAATTCCAATTTAATGGCACACCACTCACATTCAATTATGCATAGTACCTCTGATCATTTATACTCTATTATTGACACCTTGTCCACACATGAATAAATTTTATCTCCAGGATTTAATATTGCCTCTCATCCATTGCATTATACTATTTCTGAGAGTCATTTAGTGAGAATGTTAGTTATATACTGCCAAACATTCTAAACCATATAGCATGCTGGTCGTAAAGCCATCTCATAAGTAACAAACTGGATTACTCCCATTGTGAAAAAATGTGTGATACAGACAAAAATATATATATTAAATTCCTTTATGTATAGAATCATTATAAAATTTTGGGATAAAGACCTTGTTCTTGATGTTGTATAGAACCATTACACTCCTTTGCAGGTCAAGAGTGTTCAAGTGGACAGGATAAGGTGGTCATCAAAAAGAGAAGTGCATCCTCACAACTTGCCATCTTCCTTTGTCCAAGATATATAGATTTATTCTTCCCATTAAGTATATATATAACTTTTGGGATAAAGACCTTGTTCTTGATGTTGTATAGAACCATTACACTCCTTTGCAGGTCAAGAGTGTTCAAGTGGACAGGATAAGGTGGTCATCAAAAAGAGAAGTGCATCCTCACAACTTGCCATCTTCCTTTGTCCAAGATATATAGATTTATTCTTCCCATTAAGTATATATATAACAGCCTATATGCTATAACATTGTACATAGGACACATTTTATGATCCTCCTGTAAAACCCAGAATCTATCATAAGACTATTAAGCGTAGAAATGAAAATATATTCTTCCCATTAAGTATATATATAACAGCCTATATGCTATAACATTGTACATAGGACACATTTTATGATCCTCCTGTAAAACCCAGAATCTATCATAAGACTATTAAGCGTAGAAATGAAAATATATATGCATTTAGGTTCAATCGACCAAAAAGGATAGTAAAAACCCTTAAAAGATTTCCGCTCACAAAAGAACCAATGGTACATATTTCGTGTCCATCCAATAAAGCACATGCTAGGATGGATATGGTACATTAATCATCTTTTGTTGTTCTCTCTACCTTTACTATATAGACATGTAGCATCATCATTGGACAAAAGATCCTGCATTTCCTCATCCACAGCAGCACACCTTGATGAGGTGCCTCCTGAATAGAAGGAACTGAAACAGAGTACAAGGAGCTAACAAACCGGGACAAAGGAGTGAGTTCACCGTAATGGACAAATTTGAGAGAGAGAGAGAGAGAGGATGCAAAATACAATATTGTGGCTTCTTATGAGTTATGTCATAATGGCACGATCATCTGGTCCAAAAGATGGATCCAGAGAATCAACAGGAGGTGCCGCAAAAGGTGGGACCACAGGATCCATTGGGCATGACCTCTTGTAAATTATGAGTAGAAACAGAAGCCGCACAGGTGCTGGGTCAGCACAAATGTCGATATATGGGTCATCACATCCGAGAGTAGAACAAGGAAGTGCAGGAGCGGAGGATGTGATGATGATAAGTCCAAGTAGGACTGTTCTTCAAGGAAAGTGACATTACTGGAACTGATAACCTTGTTCTCGTATGGGGAGAAACAAACATAGCCTTTCCGGGTACGAGAGTAACCCACAAAGACATGTTTATGTTTAGTAGCCTGAGAAGCAGGCTTATCACACTCAGTTCTAATTTAGAAAGTATAGGTCCAGTATCCCGACGTAACACAAGCACCAAAATTTTTTGAGAGGAAGAGTAAATGGCATATGATTGTGATATAACCGAGAAAAGGGTGTATCGCCATTAAAAACAGAAGATGGCATACGATTGATCAGATAGCAAACTGTAAGGACTGCATCCGACCAAAATTTTCTGGGAGTACGTGCATGAAACATAAGAGCACGTGTTGTTTCCAAAAGGTGACGATTTTTGTATTCAACTACATCATTTATTGTGGTATGTAAGGACGGAATGTTCGGTGGATGATACCATGTCTAGACAAATGAGAATTGAACGCACGAGACAAATATTCACGACTATTGTCACCCCGAAATCACTTAATAGGAACCACAAATTAGGTGTTGATTTTTGCATAAATAGTGCACCAAATATCAAGTAACTCAGAGTGGTTTTTCATCAAGTAGACAACGATGACTCGTGAGTAATCATCAACAAAGGAAATAGAATACTTGAAACACATCACAGATTCAATGGGGTAAGGCTCCCATATATCAGAATGTACTAACTCAAATGGTATTGAATGAAGCGGAGAACAATTAGATTATTACTATTGAATGAAGGATTTTATATATATATATATATATATATATATATATATATATATATATATATATATATATATATTTTTTGGAAAAAGGGTAAATTTTATTCCATCAACGCAATAAGGTTACAACATAGAGATACAATCCCAACTCAGGGGGACATTACTAGTACATCCGACTCAATGTTATGGAGGATGCCCCCCGGTGGGGTGGACAGTCCCTCATAGATGCGCCGGTTCCTCTCCCGCCAGACATGCCAAACTGATGCAGCAAGTCTCAACCTAGCACGCCTGGCCCAGCTCTGCTCCTTGCCCCTGCAATCCCTAATCCACTTAAGGATTTCTCTGAAGTCACGCTCCCTTCCAACCCCTCCCAAGTGTCTCCGGCTCTGCTCTGCCCAGATGCTCCACGCCACATGGCACTGAAAGAACAGATGCCCAATGGACTCAGTCTCTGTCTCACACAAAACACACTTAGGGTCAGGGACAGAAACCCCGAACCGAAGCAGTCTGTCCCTAGTAAGCAACCGGCCCAGCACCAGTTTGTATGCAGACAGTTGCATCTTCCTGGCAAGCCCCTTCCCCCAGACAAAGTCGTATTCCTCAAAATCATCGAAGTGAGGGCGGACAAGGTCATAGCAGCTGCTAAATCGGAACTCCCCTGCACCCTCCGAGCGGCCGGGAGGGGCCCAAATCCAAACATCAGACAGTGCCGTAGGGGTGATCTGCACCTGTCTGATCTCCTCACCTAACGGGGAGGTGAAACGATACTCCTCTGGCCTCCAGACCCCACCACGGATGATGTGCCTACAGGTCAGACCTCTGTAGGCCACACCTTCCCTCTGGGGACCCAGCATCTCCAGAAGCGACTGGCCCGAGATCCATGGATCCAGCCATAGGTCCGTCTCCCCTCCCTCTCTCATCCTCCTCCGCATAGCCGTCCGAAGTACAGGGCGGTTCCTCAGGATATGCTTGAAAGACACAGAGAAGTTGTTGTCAATTTCACATACCCAGAAGTTCCTGCCCCGGAGATACCGACTATTCATCCAGGCCGACCATAGAGAATCACCCTGAAGGAACCTCCATGCTAGCTTGATCCCCGCCGCCTCCCTGACAGAAACAAGAGATCGTAGACCCACACCTTCCTCCTTCCTGGGCCGACATAACTGCTCCCAAGAGATGGCATGAATCCCCCCATGCCAAATGAACTTGGCACATATGCCCCCAATCTTTCTGATAGTAGCCAAGGGGACCATAATCGATTGGAGCCAGAACAGAGCAATAGCAGAAATAACCGAACGAACCAGCTCAATACGACCGCCAAACGATAGGCCAGCCGCCTGCCAGCCCTCAACCCTCCTCTGTGCAAAATCCACCAGACTCTGACAATCACGGTCCTTCGCATAGTTGACGGAAAGGGGCACCCCTAGATATTTCACCGGGAGGTCCCCCTTTTCCACCCCAAGCTCCATGGCCCGCTCCTCCTTCAAAGTGCAGGAGTTGCTGAAGTAGACTTTGCTCTTGTCCCTGTTTAACCGAAGGCCCGATAGCTGACCGAACTCCTCCATCACTGCCGCTAGCTCCCTCATCCCTCGCATGGAAGGCCTCAACAAGACCAAAAGGTCGTCTGCATAAATGAGATGAGAGACCACCGGAGAGACCCTGCTGTATATCGGTACAATCCTCTCCCTATGTACCGCAATGTCCATCAAACAGGTGAAATACTCCATCACAAGGGTGAATAGGTAGGGGGAAAGCGGGTCCCCCTGCCGAAGCCCCCTGCTGCTGCCGAAGAACCCGTAAGGGATGCCCTGAATGAGGACCGAAAAAGTAGGCGAGGTGATGCACTCTCTGACTCTGTCCACCCAAGTCTCGGAGAAGCCCATCGCACCCATCAAGTGGCAGAGGAAGTCCCTGTTGACGGTGTCGTAGGCTTTCCTCAGGTCGAGCTTCACACAGGCCTTCATCCCTCCAGGCTTGTGGAACTCCCGAATCAGCTCATGAGCCAGTAGGCTATGCTCCGCGATAGACCGCCCCTTAATGAAGGCCGCCTGATTCCGAGAAACCAGACCCTGCATAGCATCCTCCATCCTCCTGCACATAAGATGAGTAATTATTTTATACAAATAATTACAGCAAGCAATCGGTCGAAAGTCAGCAAGAGAAGTCGCCCCCTCCTTCTTGGGCACTAGTGTCAGGAAGGTGTGGTTCAGCTCCTTCAGGAGCTTGCCCGCAACAAAGAACTCCTGAACAGCCGCAAGGACCGGGGCCTTGAGGATACCCCAATGGCGCTTGTAGAAACCACTGGAGAACCCATCCGGCCCAGGAGCCTTGGAAGCATCTGCCTGCATCACAATCGCCTCCACCTCCGCCATCCGGATAGGAGCCATGAGGAGACTATTGCCGTACTCCGTAACCACCGTCTTCGTAACCAGCTGCGGGAAAACCGAGGGATAGTCCGTCTGATGATAGAGCTCAGAGTAGAACCGGACAGCCTCCTCCTGGATATCAACCTGGTCGGTCACAAGGCGCCCGTCCCTGCCAATCAGTCTCTGAATACGGTTCCGGTGCTGACGCGCCCGGATGACATCATAGAAGAATTTGGTGCAGCGATCCCCATCCTTGAGCCAGGAGCATTTGGCCCGTTGGGCCGCACTAATCTCCTGCTGAAGCCTCAAGGTGTTGACCTCTGCAGCCAACTTCTTCTCTCTAGCCGCCATCTCCCCACTCATCATGTCGCCCTGAAGCTCCGACTGCAGGTCTCTCAGCTCCGCCTCCTTCTCCTGTAAGGAAGTCCGGAGAAGCGCCCTCACCCAGTCTCTGATGGCGCGTTTGGTTTTCTTCAGCCTATGGACCATACAAAACTGGGCAGTACCGTACGCCTCCTGGCTGAGACCTCCCGCCACCGTCTCCTCATAACCAGCCGAGAGGAACCAACTGTTGTCATACCGAAACGGCCGGGCTCTCCATCTGGGACTCTCCACGAAGCGCACCAGGATCGGCGAGTGGTCACTGGTCCCCGCAGGGAGCCCCTCAGCCACAGAGGAGGGGAAAAGGCGGAACCAATCACTGTTCCCCAAAGCACGATCCAGCTGGCAAGCCACCCTGCTTATCTCCGCCTTGTTGTGCCAAGTCCAAATGTGCCCTATCCTCTCCAGATCCCTGAGCCCGGACTGGAGCAAGCAAGACTGAAAATCTGAGAGGATCTGGTCCGGAACCGGCCGCCCCCCCAGCTTCTCACCCCTGTATAGCGTAGCATTGAAGTCTCCCATAATAAGTAGGGGGAGATGACGATGCAACGCTAAAGAACTCAGCCTGATGATGTCCTGCCACAAGGTCTCCCGCCGCCTCCTGTCGTTGTGCCCGTAGACGGCACCAAGTAAGAAATGGAACCCACCCTTGTTGGTGAAGGAGATGGCCACCAGCTGGTCAGACATAAAAACCTCCTCACCCTCCCAACTAGCTCCATTCCATCTAACCCAGATACTCGCCATATCACAGAGACCAAGGTTGTGAAGCTGGACCCAGTCCGTAGGAGTTCTACGGGACAAGAGTTTTCGCCCCCCTGATCTTAGTCTCCAGTAATATCGAGATTTCACACTTTTCCTTCCTCAGCACCTCACTAATCTCCCTCCATCTCCCCAGTGAACACCCCCCCCGGACATTCCAGGCAAGGACCGACATCTAAACCGCGGGTGGGGTCCCCTGAACATCCTCTGAAGGAGCACCCGGGGAGAGTGCAACCTCCATATCTCTGGTATCCTCATCTCTACCCCCCTGAAGAAGGAGGGGCAGAGCAGGGGCCGCAGCCCCGTGTGGGTCCTCCTGTGGGGGAGGCTGTGCTAGTACAGCCACCCATTTAGGATTGACCTTCCACACTCTCTCCGTCCCACCCTGACCGCTGTCCTCACTATGCGCCTCCGTAGCCTGGCGCTTCCGACTGTACACCTGAAGTGCTAGCGCGTCTTTATCTCCCTGTCGTCTGTCCTCCTGCCCCATACTCCTGGTGGTCATGGTCCTCGCCCCCATATACTCAACCATCGCTCCAGTAAGATCCTCCGTCGGAGGCCCCTCATATCCCCCAGAGGTGGGGGAAGGGTCTGCCTCCATCTCATCCTCCATCAAGCCCACCTGGTCCACAACAGGGGAGTCATCTGCACCACCTGCCTCCTGCAACACCTCCTCCGTCTCCACCACAGAAGCTCCTCCTCGTCTACAAGCACTCGGGAGATGCCCAAAGCAGGCACATGCCGGACATCTGGGTGGAACCCACTCATACTCCACCTTCTGCATAGCGAACTGGCCAGAAGGGGTCCTGTACTTCAACTGCTCAGGTAGATCCAGCTTAGCATCAATCTCCACAAATACCCGTGCATACATCAATCTAGATCGGAAGGAGGTGGCATCATCCGCCTTAATCGGCTTGCCAATGAGGCTGGCAAGTCTCATAAGAAGAGGGACACTCCAGAAGCGAACCGAGAACTCAGGAAACCGAACCCACACAGGCACCGCATTAAGCACCTCCTTCTCACACCTCAAGTCGGGAGTCCATTGCTTCAGCATAATGAGACGGCCGTCAAACGTCCATGGCCCCCCCTGGAGTATCCGAGTCACATCTTCTGCCAACCCAAATTTCACGAAGTAGAACCCGTTTTCCTTGGAGAAGAACTCCATGCTCCCCTTCGGCCGCCAGACTCTGTCCGCATACCCTCGGATCTGCCCGTAGAAGGGCTTGCTCCCCAACACATATAGCACTAACGTGTTCTACCAGAATGCCGTCACCTTCGCCACTTCGTCGGCCGGGAAGTCGACGCAGAGCTCACCCCCAATCTCCATAGGGGCAATATACTCCATCGATGCCGGCGTCTTGGCGACCCCAACCTTGCAAGCATCCGGCCAGGATACAGGTCGCGGGCCCGAACTCCGAGGTGGAATTGTCGGGGTCAGCCGGGCACTCATGTTCGCAGCAGTCGCTCTTCTCCCGATAACTGGGACAGCCGTCCCCGCCGACCCCTTCGCACGAGGCCGCCACACAGTTCTGGCTTGTCCCTCCCGTTCCACCGAGTGAACCTGACCCACCGTTGGACCCGTTCTCCTGGCGATCCCCGCCCTCCTGTCCGATCCCTGCGTATAAGCTGTGCCTCTCCTAGTCTCAGGGATCTGCGATCGTTGACCTCCTCCCCGCCTAACCCTCCGATTCTGGACCGTAGTCCAAGCCCCCTCCTCATCCTCCAATCCCGACGATGTTCTTTGGGCGGTGAACACCATCGGGGAACCCCCGGGGGTCACCGCCGACGAACTCCCAGTCGAACCCGTGCCCGGAGGGAAGGCCATCGTCCGCAGCCCTCCCCGGCCCCCCCCCCCCGCCTGGGAGGGGTCGCCGGCCGCCGCCAGCCCTCCCCGGCCACCCCCCCCCGCCTGGGAGGGGTCGCCGGCCGTCGCCCGGCCCCGAGGGAGGGTCGCCGGACCTCCCCAGTACTCCCGCGCTGCTACAGCGCCCGCGCGCGGCTTTGCAGCAGCTGCCGTGTTCGCCGCCGGCGGCCGGGCGCCGCCGACCGCCTCCCGCCGGTCGCCACCGGCCGCCCCTGCCACCCCCTTGCCTTTCCCCCGGTCCGGGGGGCGGTTGGCCGCCTCCACGCCTCGATTTGGCGATGCCCTAGCAGAGCTAGGGTTTCCGGAGTCACCTTCAGCCGCCATAATATATATATATATATATATATATATATATATATATATATATATATATATATATATATACTGAAAGAAGATAATTTTATTGCTTGGTAACTATTTTACAATCATTCTCCCATGCAGCTATGCAGCTATCTCATATATTTTACATCGCTTTCTATGTTATGCAGGATTCCTGTCAAGGATGTGGTTAAGTCTTCGAAGACTCTTCTGTTCCGCTCTCTCCATATATGCCACATTGTCGCGGCCAGCTTGGTACGGGCCAATTTGAACCATGCAGGACCCCTCCTCCTATTGTATGAAATGTTGGTCATTTGTTGAGTCAACTCTCTTGTACTTCCAGTACTTAGCTGTAATGAATTGCATTGTGTACTCCATATATTCCAAGTGAAATCACATTCAAAGAAGAGATGATTGGCGCTCTCGTTGATCCGTTGGCATAAGTGGCACTCTTGATGATTCACCTGTATGTTGAACCTTACTAACCTGTCTGTAGTAAGCAAGCGGCCCTTGATGGTTTTGAGCATATGTAATTGCATCTTATTTGCAATTCCAGGAACCCACACAAACTCTTCATATTGCATTACATTTCCTGGCGGTTGCAATTGTTTCAGCGCAATCTTAAACTGGAATTTCCCAGTAGGCGATCCCTCCCACAGCCAATGATCTTAAACCTGCTGTTTATCTATGGGTATGCCTTCGATCTCCCTGACCAATTGTGGTCCGATTGGATGTCCCCTTATATTCGAGACTCCGTCATGAATGATAGAACTAACCTGGTCGCCACTATTACCAATTAATGCGAATATCTCCTCTCCAAGCCTGTCTATGGCACTACGGTGATTGATCCATGGATCAAACCACATATTGGTATTGCTACCATCGCCAAACCGTCTTGTGATCAAGTTTTGCATTGGGTTTCTTTGTTTCAGAATGGTTTTGTACGTCACCGAATAATTATTGCTTAGCGGTTGTCTCCAGAAGTTGTCTTGTTTTAGATATCTTCCTCTCATCCAGTTTGCCCATAGCAACTGTCTTGTTAGAAACTTCCAGGAGAGGCGCAGCCCTGCAGCCCCTCGAAGGATGAATAGCGATCGCAACCCCACTCCACATTCCTCCTTGGGTCGACACAAGTCCTTCCAAGCAATGGTGTGGATACCTCCTCGCCAAATAAAATATGCGCAACATTTCTCCACCTTCCGTATGGTTGCAGTCGGAAGCATTATAGTTTGGAGCCAAAACATAGAGATGGCCATAATAACTGATCGGACTAATTCGATACGACCACCGAAAGATAGCGAGTGTGCCTGCCATCCTTCAATACGGCGTTGGACGTATTCTCATAGATTCTGACATTCCTGTTCTCGTGCATAATTAACTGATAATGGCAGACCCAAGTATTTCACTGGGAGACTACCTCGGCCGATCTGGATCAACTCCTGCAACTCCTCTTGATTCGGGCAATGGACATTAAAGTATACTTTACTTTTGTCTCGATTGATTTGAAGCCCTGTCAGCTGTCCAAATTTGGACATGATCCGAGCCATGGCATTTAACCCGCTGGTGGATGGCACCATGAATACGAGCAGATCAACTGCGTAAATCAGGTGGGAAACATTTGGTTCTACCTCTTTGTGTAGAGGAATGATAGCTTTTTTATGGACCGCCACCTTCATCATGCATGTAAAATATTCCATGACTAGTGTGAACAGATATGGTGATAATGGATCGCCTTGTCGAAGTCCCCGGTTGCTGTGGAAGAACCCATGGGGCTAAAGTCGCCGCTATAAAGCATGTTAAGAGTATATATATATATATATATATATATATATATATAGAGAGAGAGAGAGAGAGAACTAGTCTCCTTATTCTCTACCCGATGTGGGACTAAAGTCCATAACTAATATATGACTAACCTCTTGACAACTTGCAAGGAACATTTATCTGAAATAAGAGAGATCATGCCACCTCGAATAAACGTTTACATTTGGCAACTCTATTTTATTGGGGTAAATAGGAACAAGAAGTTTGATGGAGAATATCATGGTTTGCAGACTCCATACAGTCTTTTGAAAATAGAGGCTAAGGTATTTTTTTGGCATTATCTGTATAAAGAATTTTCATAGTAATATTGGACTGATTCTTGACTTCATTGTGAAAGATTCTAAGCAACGATAGAATTTTGGAACAATTCTGAAGCAAGAAAAACAAAGTCATTGAAGAATGATCATCAACAACGGTCGCAAACTAACATTACCAAATAGACTTTGTAATTTATTAGGACCCAAATATGTGAGTATACCAACGAGAAAGGAATATCACTTCTTAAGGGGTCGAAGAGGAGGAACAATGATGCTTCCCCATAAAAGAAGACTCAGAGATATTCTCAGAGATGGATAAATATGGGTGCAAAGTCTAAAGAACGAGAAGGGAGGGGATAAACCTAAGGCGCCAATTAATCATATAAACAAAGGCCAATGCAAACAGAAGAACATCCAAGTAGCATTCTCCTTATCAGTTATGACCTCATAAGAACTAGACAGTAAATATTAAACCTCAAAATGAGACATGATCAGAAGCTCCAGATTTGAGAACCCACGGAGTAGAATGAGAAAGAAATGTAATACATGTAGATGTAGTAGATAAATAGTAGAAGATCAACTGGCAGACTAAATGCTGCCAGGGGGTGGCCCAACAGTTGGGACTGGGGTGGGTTATTAGGGAGGTCCATGTTCGAACCTTAGCCTCAACGTCAAAAAAATTAAAAATGGCAGAGTAAATAGAAAGGACAGTTGCAGAAACCGAATGTCCTGGGAAGGAGAGTGACGAAGTGCAGAAGTAAGTGAAATTGTCGGGTCGTAGGCATAATCCCTGGGTAGCTATGCTTCTACCAACAAGTAACCTTGATATGGTTTGAGCGACAACAACAGTACCATAGAGTAATCCATATCCACGGGCTTCAACAACTTGAAGTAACACTAATAAGACAAGTGACCCTTGTAATCCCTGGCCTGCCATCCTTCAACATTTTTGTTCCACAGTGCTCCGTGAAGATTCGGAAACAATCGAGAAATATAATAACAAGATACCATAAAAGTAACACTAATAACATAGAAACGTACTTGAAGTTTTCAATATTTCAAAGGAAGAAAAAGACAAGTGACCCTTGTACCATCATTTTTTCCTCCAGTGGGGCTTCTACAACTTCAAACTCAGCACCTTTATAGCTCAGTGTGCGACAAACATACATACCCCTAACCAAGTTCAGTGACAGCTATAAGCAGATCTATACTTTGGAGAGGAAATTAATCTATGTGAACCTTGCACATGCTAACCTTGCCTTCATATCCATTGCAACAAGTTCTAGTGCTCCTACACCACCTTTGTCAAGAGCCCCTACAGAAGATTTGATCCACAGAAGATAGTTTAGCATTTGCTGAGTCAAAAGAGTAAAGCATCATTAAAGATGCAGTATTAGCTACAAAACCTATTAGACATCGCATTCTGGATTTCAAATGGAAATTTAACAATCCAAGTAGAAAGTTTTTCTACTTAGCTGCTAAAATTGATCATAGAAGCTCTGAAGGTGTATTGTCAAAGTATTTGCTATGAATTGCCTACGTGCAGATATCCCAATCTAAATATGCATATGCAAGTTAATTTTCGACTATGGAAAATGACTTTATATTCTGAGGCACACACACAAACACGGTCAATCAACATGTATGGTAGAATCTTGTATTTATTATCTCCATCTAATAAGAATTTGATTTACTATTAACTATACAAATAAAAGCGCCGACATAATAAAGATAACACCTAAAGAGATGTGAGTAAGTTTAAGGAGCTCTCCATACTCTCCACAGACTTTGAAATCGGTTGGCATCAAACATATCTGAAGATGCTAATCACAAAAAACTGCTGTAAAGGCTTATTTATCAATATATGCCCCACTAAAACACATTATGATCATCTCCAGAAGCATGTATGTGTATGTCAAAGTTAGCTTCAGAAGTCTGAGATGTCAATGTCCAGTGAAACACTGCCACAAACAAATTATGGTAATCTCAAAACCCTTTTGTTTGTGTGTAGTGTGTACGTGCATGCACGACGAAGAAGAGCATTATTATCCAACAGACAATTGATTCCCAATAACAAAGAATATTGGAAGCATGAATAATTGTATATTTAGATACAGTAGAAGTTCATCCAGTGACTTTGTGAACCTTTTACTATTAAACCAGCATTAATAAGTTTTCTCAATGTTAATTCAACATTAATAATATATCTCTAAGTTACTTAAGATCAAAACATGAATAAATGTAAAAAAAACAAACCTAAGAAATCATGAAATGTAGAGAAACATGTCCCAATTCCCCATAGGCCAAGGCGAACCATGTAACCCAAATTTCGCGGCTCAGATGCACCGGTTGCTGAGCAGTAGATAACTCGAGCTTCAGGAAGTCGTGCCTGTTATAAAAAAAAATCCACTGTAATTAGTTAAAGGCATGACATAATTACATATCAACATATACAGATACCTAGAATGGGGACTAGTTAAAAAGATAATTACATGAAGCAAAATAGAAAATAGAACAAGTTAATAAGTAACAGAATAGAACATGTTAAAAGATATTCATTAGTAGATTAGAGGTGAGGTGCCTGCTAATACAAAAATGTTGTCCGAATCGCTTACTATAGCATGCTAAAGGGCGTCTCATTCCCACGAGGCTCCTGCTATGCAGGGCCTGGGCAGGATCAAGATAACACAGCCTTACCATCATAAATATAGAGAGGTTGTTTCTATGACTCGAACTTGTATCATCCCAGGATGCAAGCAACAAGCCTTATTATAGCTGCTACAGGATATATTCTCCTTGCAATAGTATGGATCAAAGATCGCTTCTTTATATGATATTCTCATCACTGGTCTAATTTGAGTTCCTCTATGGGATAGGCTTTGATGCAATGGCTAAGACGTGTGATTATAGTAAATTCATTATGAACTTTGAGCACGAATTACCTTCACTAGTTTCATTTATTGATCTTGTTAGCATTACAGAGGACATGGCCTTTAACATAGCATAATGGAAGAAGAGGATTCAAAAACCCCATAAATCTGGGATGAAGGCTTTGTTGTTCTTGTTGTCTTTAGTTTCATTTCAGACTATAGTCTAACCACCACAAACATCCACTCAATGTGCAAGCCAACATGCTTTCCGATCTCTCCATCATGGTGAATGATGAATCCGAAATACCGAAAACTGTCGCTCCTAGTAATCTCTAGTCCATCATTTTCTACCATCATTTATTTTTGACCTTCGGATGAGGGTATATTTCTATACTTTGTTTTCATCCTACATTATAAATCCCTTGGAGCCCAGAGTTATCTCTATGCAATTCTATTTTAGAGTCTAACCCTTCTCTAGTCTCATCAACTAGCATAATATCATCAACAAACAGCATACACCATAGAGCGTCAACCTGAATATGCCTAGTAGGTCCATCCATAACCAACATAAAAGGGTAAAGATTTAATGTTGATCTCTTGTGGTGTAAGCCAACAATGATGGAAACAGTGTGGTATCTCCTTCAATGTTTGGCATCATACATATCCTATGTCTCGATATAACTACTAGAGATTTGTTTATTCTCCAAATCCCACCACCGTAGTGATATATCTCAAGTCTCCTCTAAATAAAATGAAAACCATATATAAATCCCTCTACTTCTCTAAAAACTTCCATAATATATCTCTCCGCATAAAACCAAATCGACTCTTTAGATTTCTTGTTTCTGTTCTTACTTTTTGCTCCATTTCTCTTCCAAGTAATGGCCCATAAGCTTAATTTACTGATAGTTGGCACAATTGTCTATATCTCATGTGATACTACTTCAGTTCAATCATCAATCATTTTTTTAGTCCTTGGGATTTTATTGAACCAGTTGGTACACCACAAATTATTCTCCTAAGCATTTCAAAACCTCAATAGGAATATGATCAGGTCCTACATCTTTTTCAGTTTTCATTTTCTTTACTTTAAATCATATAGTTAACTTTAGAAGTCCTAATTTTACACAATAGCAATATGACATAATCCAGAACTAAGTCATATATATCACATTATTATGTAACTCACAAATATTATACTATTGTTTCTCCATAAGTCAAATTTAGAGTTTAACCCTTCTTTAATATCATCTAAATCAATATTTATCAACAATGAAACGAACAAACAACATACACCATTGAACTAGAAATAAGGGAGTACAACTTGATGGGCTATAGATACCCAATAGTTTTTGGCCTTTATAAAATTCTCATTCATGGTGACGAAAATAACGAAGAGATTGAGAAGGATGTTATTCACAGTATTAAAAGATGATCCTTTATCTGGAATAGTTCTTCTTGAGTGTTTTGTGATCACAAGATATAATATCATTGAAGTTGAAAGGAAAGTTCTAAATGACACCTATAAGATCAGTCGTGCTTTGTAGATCAGAGTGATGGACAACTAAAAAGATGTGCAGAAAATAAGGATAGCTGAAATGAAAATTCTAAGATGGATGAGTGAAAATACATTGACAGGTAGGACAAAAATGATCAGTCATAGGAAAAGTCGGAGGTGGCACCAACTAAGGATAAGATGGAAAAGGTGGTTTGGACATACACAATGTAGCACAATAGATACACAAGTTACGAGGATAGATAAGTTATTAATGAAAGCAGCCAGTAGAACTAGGGGTAAGCGTAAAAGATATTGAGTTGAGTTGGTAACAAATGATGTGTTTTCACTAATGATGAAGACTTGAAGCGCACATGGCCCTCCCTTTTAACAAAGGTAAATGGAAGAAAAATTCAAATAGATGATCCTGAAATTTAGGATAAAGGCTTTTTGTTATATTGTATGTAATATTTAGTACTATATATAATAATAACTTTTAGTATTATTATATACAACACAAATAATTTTCTATTATGATAACCTCCATATACTCTATTTTGTACAATAGTTTAAAATAAATAATGTTATATTATAATTTTATTATATAATATATTCTATATAATAATGTATTATTATCTATAATAATAATAACAATTTACAACAAATATATAAAGTTATGAAATACTATGTAATTTGTCTATAAAAGACATTTCATCTGGGGTCCATTTGGGAAAGCTGAAGTACTTGGTTAAGCCTTTCACAGCTTCTAATGTACCTCCTCCCTGAGGCACAACCTTCTCCTCCCTCCTTAACTCCCAAAGAAGGGAAGAACAGAACTAAGATGTAGTTTAAACTTTTGTATGCATACAAGCGATAGAACAGTTCCTACAGGCATTATTAAGATGACAGGCAGCATTATAACTCGTTCTAAATGATGAAAGACAAAACATAGTGGAACTCAAGGACATGGTTTATGTGTTAAAGACTGAAAAACATGACATATCAATAACTTCAGAAATATGTAGTTTGTGTAAGAGTGATAAGATATCCACATTTTGAATATTTAGAAACAAGTTTGTTCAAATTTTAGATGATTGTCCATAGAATAAGTAGCCATCAAGATTCCGGTAGTATCATGATTTCAATGGGCAAGTGTAGTGCAGCAACCTGGAGCTCAAGAACTGCTTCGCCTGTCCGTGTGGCTTGCCCCCCTGCTTCAGGAACCAAATTTTTTGCCTTGTGGCACTGCAATGAGTTTATGAATCAATAAAATGGACAGCATTAGATATAAAGGAACCCAAGCTAAATGCATGGTAGCACCCATCCAAATAGGTGTAAGAAACAGGTATTGTTAGACAAAGGTGGAGCATACAACAAACTAATCACTTCTGCTGGGACGTCATGTGTGAATATCGTGATACCTCATCAAATACCACGAGGCCATCATACTCAGACCCGCACCATTGCACCAGCTGCTGCAAACGAGAACGCCCTTTCTCAGATGATGCTATGAGGCTACTGTATGTTAAAAAAACAACTCCCTCCTTGATGCCAACAGCCCTAGAGTCAAGCTTGGAGTAAGGAAGCTTGTTTAAAGCATGAACTGCAGAAATAAGAAATTAAGCTTGACTAATAAATCTCAGTTTATATTTGACTCTATATATCTAACTTTACATGCAGAAGATAAAGTTTAAAAATAAAAGATAATATGATTGCCACTTGCCTTCTCTTGTATTCCGTTTTATTCTTCATCTTTATTTCATGTCACCCCCGTTTTTCGTTCTACGTATTTCCAGTATACGTATACGGAATCCTGACATGTATTTTTATTTTCCTGCCTGGCTAGCTAATTTCAGTTTAATCTTGATTAGGTTCATCATAGCATGTAATGGTTTAACTTGGTTTATTTTGGGATGGCTTGGTTTATTCCTTGGTTCATCATGTTAAACCCACCACCATCCCCCTTTATAACCCACCTAACTTTTCTCTTTCCTCCACTTTCTCATTTACTCTTCTTCCTTCTCCATTAAATCCACCACCAACCAAGAACACCCCTTAGGCAAGTGCAACTTGCTTCCACAAGAGAGCCCATTTATTTGTTCCATTAGCTTCTCCTCATGTTTCTAAGACACATTAGAACTTGTCACTTTCCATTTTGAGGCTTAAGTTCTTGTAGATCTAGAATTTAGTTATGTTCGGATTTTGGTGGTTTTGATCTCTCAAACTTCTTTGTTTTCAAGTTTTGATGGTTCCATGTTGTAGAAAGTTTGCTTCTACCCAATTTTGACCTTTGAAAAGTTGGATTTGGACTTGTTTTGACCAAGTTATGAACTTTTGAAGCTTTGGGTTCAACCATGGAGTTCTTGCTGGTTTGGAGAAGACAATGAGCAGTGTGCAGAGCTTTTTAGCTTACGTCACTGAGCTGCGCGCGCTCTTTAGCGCAGCGTACGCAGACTTTGGTACGCTTCCTGTTGGAAGCGTGTCTCTTGGGTACGCTTCCTGTTGGAAGCGTGTCTCTTGGGTACGCTTCCTGTTGGAAGCGTATGTCTTGCGTACGCAGACTTGAGCGTACGCATGGCCTGAGCGTACGCAGACTTGAGCGTGCCCTGGCCTGAGCGTACGCAGACTTGAGCGTGCCCTGGCCTGAGCGTACACAGACTTGAGCGTGCCCTGGCTTGAGCGTACGCGTGTCCTGAGCGTACGCTGTCTTGATCGTACGCATGACCCTTGCGTACGTTGTCCTGAGCGTACGCTACCCCTTGCTCCCCCCCCCTTGGGTGCCTTATGTCCCCATATTCCCCTTTTATGAAATTGCAGCCATTTTATATCCTTACGCCTTTGATGTAAACTTGACATGAACCCGATATGATCATGACAGTATTTATGAATGTTAATCGGAACAAGGCTTACTGATGGAATGACATGATGGTGACCCGTCGTGGTGCACTCTTGACAAGTAATTTGACATGATAATTCTTGATGGTGGTCCGTCGTGACGCACCCTTGCCTTGATAAGTAATCTTGATAAGTAACATGACATGATGGCGACCCGCCGTGGTGCACCCTTGACAAGTAATCTTGACATGATAACCTTGATACGCTGTTGCGACGGCTAGCCTGACATGCTAAGTGAATTCTTGACACCGTGGGTGATTGTATTGAATATGCCTGTATAAGCAACCAGTCTTGTCTCGCATCATGTCTAGGACATGTATCCCTGGTTACCACGGTCAGGGATTCATACCGAATCTGACTAGGTTAATGACTAGATTGATCAAGTAGAGCATATAGAGAGGTATTCCGGCTACAAGCAATCCCGTTATCTGGACGCCTTCCTTGATGGACTTGTAGCCTGCCGACGAGTAGGGCACATTTCCAGCTCACTGTTATGTGGGGCACTACATGAAACGATTACTATGCACACTGTCATGTGTTGCATCCAAGTCACCTTACAAGGCATGATAACTCTAAGCTTGAACCTTGCGTCTGGATAACCTGGATAGTCTGCAGGACTTGTGGCCGTAGGCGTACCTCATTGCATCTTGCTAGTAACTAAGCTTGTGATAACCCTAGTTAGTTAAGTATCAAGCCGTACTCTTTGCTTGGCCGTGAATGATGGATGGAGTCCTATCTTGTCTAGTCTTGCCCAGATCCGGTACATGGATATCTCCGGACATGCTTGTTTATGCTTTACTTTATCGATAATTGGTTCGAGGCTAAGTTCTGTTCAGGTGAAGGGTTACAACCCCGGTCCTTGTTTGGTTTACGGGTTGTAACTTGGTTACCGGAATAGTCCTTTAGTTATCTTATCGTTTATCATCATGTTCTCTTTAACTCATGTCTTATGTTATTTCATCTATGATTTATGTGCTGACATGCTGGTTTTAGTTCTTAAGTGAAGCCTCCTTTGTGGCACTTGCTCTTTCTGGGGTCTGACCCAGCTGGTTTTGTATGGCCAGATTTCGGAGCAGCTACCGAGGATCTCCTTCCTGCCAGATGGTGAACACTAGAAGGAATCCCGGCAACGAGTGGGTTTTATTTTGCTCTCCCACTCCCTTGTAAAAATATTCTTTTGAGGCATTTAGCCGCCGAACAAGTGTTAGCTCGTTTGCAACTTTATTTACTGTATGCCTACGGGCTGTAGCATGATTGACAAGTCCTAGGGTTGATCATGTATGACTTAAACTCTTGCTAGTCTTCGTATTTTGTATGACTAGCTTCATGATCATCTGAATATGTAATGTATGGGACGCCTTACTTTGTATGTCTGATGATCTACCATCTTGTTATATCTACTTGTTGCTTGAGATTGAGACACTAGGCTTGTTATTGACCTTAAGAGACTGATGGCTTGTAGTAAACCCTCATGCATCTAGACAGCCGTGACCGTATTGCGATGTGAGATTCACTTCAATGTACGTAGCTGGCTGTGTCTGTCCCCCGCTCTCCTGTATTCTGGTTCTGGGGCGTGACATTTCACAAGGTGGTGCATATAACCATTTTTAACAATATAATGCAATAAGTAATAAGAAGCTCCAAACAGACAAACAGAAGAACTAGAGCATGAAAGATGTGTCATATTAGCGACGTAAACTTAAAAAAGGCTCTATCAATAATAATATTTTATCCCTCAACTATCACGGTTTTTCACTTTCATACCTCATACTATTTTTAACTGTTCAAGTTATTTCAAGACCAATCGTCTGTTAGTCTATCGTTATGGGCACACGACAGTTTACGACGTTTTTACCCATAAGAAGTATAGGGGGAAAGGAAAAAGATTCTAACCTTTCTATTAAAAAAAAACCTAACCCTTCTCCCCCTCTCCTAGCGGCTCTGCCTCCACCAGTGAGGCCTAAACTCAGTGCCACCCTTCTCCTCTACCTCTCGTCGCTCGACGATGTTGTCCAGTGATGTTGCCCAACAAGCTGAGGGAATGGCGAATTTGTGCTGGTTGCGAGCATCCCTACCTCCTCAACTCGTCGGGACGGCGTTTCATGCCAGAGATATGAATGGACGGATGGCACCGGGACTGGGGCTCGCCGGTGAACGCAGTGCCAGGAGTGGGGGTGGGGGGGGGGGATAGCTAGGGTTTGTGTGCTTTGAATTTCTATTTTTGAAATTAGGATTTGTTTAGAAATTGGTTTTTGAATTGGTTCTTAAAATAAGGTATTTTAGTTAATTGTTGACTGAATTTTTAGGATAATTTGATTTTTAAGTATATCTATCATTATTATTTTTAGACTAATTTTTCACTTAAAGTGTGTATATTATTATTTCTAATTAAAATTGATTATAATTTAATAATTTTACAGGATTGTCATTCCTTCACTCAATGGTGTAATGTATCATAAAAAAAATGCAATTTCTCATAGCAAATTGTATCATCTTACCTTTTCGTCTAGGTTCTTTATAGTCTAGGGACACTTGAGGGTGCTTCTTGGTTGCATGAGCTTAAACTGTAATCCAAAAGGTAGGTCTACCTACATGCCAACTAGTCACCTATGTCTTATGACATGGCCATCTAATGGTCTACCTTGGTTAGAAAGTTGGCACCAACATAGAGGGTTGACGTCAAATCGACAGTCGATTATAAAACTTTGTCGAATCTTGTATGAAGCTTTCTCATGCTCCATAGACGACCGCATTCTCATGGGAGAATGTTTGGATGATGACGATGATGATGATAATTTAATTAAATTTTGATTCTTATTATGAAAAGATGGGTGAGGGACATTTTTGTCTTTCCGTCAAAACCAAATTGAAAAAGAACGATAATAGAGGATATTTAAGTGAAAAAATAAAATTCAGGCCCTTCAGGGTATTTGGTTGATAAAAAAATAGTACGAGGTATTACAGTGAAACAAATGGTAGTTGAAGTGATTTAAGTGAAAATTACTTTAGTTAGAGGAATAACTATACTAGATCAATATGGAGAGTAAAGGAAACAATATTAAATGCCCACATGTATCTGAATTATAGTTTATATTCATGTCAAATTTGATCCCTATTTCCACGTCGTCACATAACCTAACAATATGACACAAGTCTAAGTTAGGGTAGACCTATATTTTGGCATGTAGGATGCTCGTGAAACACATGATTTTTCTCTGTCGTCGACGGTGGTACAACTTGTTGCTTACATCCTGGAGGATGCAGTCATTTGTTTTCACGAGCATGCTACATGCAAAAATATAGGTCTACCCTAAGACTTTATCCTACATGCCAAAATATGGGGGTAAGAGTGTACATCATGACCCTCCCCAGACCCTGTGTAAGCAAGAGCCTCATGACACGGGAACGTCATATTGACAGTGGTACATGCTAAACCTAAAAATCCCATTCGCCGGTAGGTATCTTTCTGATTTTAATCACTACTCACAATTTGTAGCAGTGAAGAGTCAATTGGGGAAGCAACAGCCACACATCCTGCACTTATCAACACACATGGTGAAGGAGATGTTTTATCAGTATTTTCATTGACAAAGTAGATGCAATCACTCCAAAGTTGCAAAAGGATCCTTTACGGCTCTCTTATGTCCTACTTAAACTTCCCTACCAAGAAGACAATGAAACGAGCAAAGTAGCAACCAAGCTTTAGATCACATGATTCCAAGTTTCCAACATAATCTACAGCATGGATTCCTTCACTGCCATATCATATTGCAACACAAATCGCTGTTGCAAAATAACTATAGCAAAGGGAGCAACAAAACAAAAATAGTCAACAAATGTGATACTAATAAGTTGTTAAAATCTAAGAAAGAAATGTACTTGTAACGGGATTCTAAACAAACATTATGACTCACCATAAACCCAGTTATATTGTTTACAGTACACACAAACTATAGAATACATGAGCGAAAAGTAAACGAGTATCACACAAGCACAAAAAGACATACACTTATCAATAGGAAAAGGTACAAGATAATAAATACCGTGACCCAATATACTTATCACTAAAAACTATAGGAATTCACCATCAACAGGCATGTGACATATGTGACATAAGCTTTAGTATCTGATACCTTCGATACATGTTGCACCCACATCATCTAAATCTCTTCGTGCATCAAACTTCAAATCAGAACCAACAGAGAGCCACCTGTGAAAGTTATTAGGAAGAGATCCAGAAACAAATATATAAAAACTCAAAATAGTACTAGGATGAAACAGTACTGGCAGCAAAAAAATAAAAGTCAAAGGTACTTGAGCAAATCTCTTTCAACAAAATACTTACAGAGCTTTGTGCCTGTGATGATGCCAGTTCTCCCAGATCAACCCAGCAATAGTACGACCTTTACCCACACCAGCTCCATCACCAATAAAAAATCCCGCTCTTGCACCATTTTGCAGGTGGTGAAGATGTCTCTGCCAAAAACAAACATTTGTCATCATTGTAATGCAAGACACATGTTAATGGACCCTCTGGCCAACAAAGCAGCCTAAAAATAATAAAGGAGAACAAAGAGGATAGAAACCTGACAAGCATAAACTAAGGTTTCAATTTGCAAGCAAGACAATGCCTTTGTGTGCTCTAGCTCATTCATTATTTTCAAATTATATGTCGGTTCAGGAGGTTGCACAGCCGACAAGGAAGATGTTTCCACAACAGGATCTGGATGAGGATGGCCAAGGGATAGCTTGGGAGGGCGCTGCAAAATAAATCCATCATAAGACAACTGAAACTTGAAGGCTAATAACAATCTCAACATCTAAACTTTTATAAGCAAATAAAGATGCAACTGATAAGTACTCATCTATATGAGATATGCTAGCAGCTAGTAGTGAAGCAAGATACACTTACATAGTCCATAAAGGTTTCACCAGCTGTACCACCTCCATCTTCTTCTCGCTCTACATCAATTGCGACCTAAAGACAAAAAAAAGTTGACTAGCAGCTAAAGATGTCTACTAATCAAGCATTAAGGAAATATGTGAAAAGTAAGGTACTCAAGTATACAATTTGTCTCCCTCTTAATAAAGAACAGTGAAATGATGTGGTATAACTCCAATAAGGATTGGATATATTTTTCTTTAGGAGTTTGTACATGTCTCCAAGGGACATGATTAGGTTTGCTTTTCTTCATCTGGAATAGGAATATGATATGTTTTATTTATCTAGGATCTATGCAGTTAAAAACGGGTTTTTCATAATAACGATCCAGTAGAGTTATTGATATATCACTGATATATCGAATTTATAACGGTAAATACCGGTGTGCATTTTTAACACATTTTTTATATATGAACAACACACTTAATAGTTATCTATTATAAAATATGCAAGAAGAGTTTCTTAAAGCATTAAAACTAAAAGGTCCATACCCAAACCAACATCGCAATATAAAAAGTACCACTTCAAAACGGTTCAACTAATATGAAAACAAAAAGATTCCAATTCATCTTTCAAGTTTCAAAATCTAATAATCTTCATTAGCCTCAACTTCAACTTCATTTTCTTCATTTTCACCATCACCATCTTCTCCACCTTCTTCCCGTTTGTTCATCTTCATCTTCTTCATCCTCCATATATTTATCATCGTGAACAAGTGAGGAGAGTGAAAATAAAACACCGCGTGACCATGTACTTCTCTCCCTCCGACTTTTGGTTTTAACAAAACATAACCATTATATATCGATTTTTTTCAAAACCGATACATATTGATATTCCGGTCATATCGAAACCTATATTTTACAGATTTTTCCCAAAAAAAAAAAAATCGGTGTCGGACCGATACCGTTATATATCGGTCATATACCGATACCGTTATATATCGGTTATATAACCAATATAACGGTTTTTAACTGCTTAGTCTAGGATACGATTAACATTTATCTTATTCTTTATTCAATAGGATTAGGATTTTCTAAAAGACCGTGAACAAGGGCTCACACGAGCAGAGCCAGGAATTTAAGATGGGGTGGGGGGGGGCCAAAATAAGAGAGGAAAAATTACCTTGTGTCCTATTCATCAAGTAATAACTTGGTACAATAAAATCAAAGAGTAGGAGATTGCAGTTCCAAATAGAATAGAGAATGAAAAAGATGAACATGCTCACAGAAATAAGAACAAATCTTATTTCAATCTCAAGTTTTTCAAAAACCCACAAACCTAAATTCAAAATATAAAAGTTCGAAATCTCAATAGTGTTATAGACATAAATGAGATCAAAGAAGAGTACCATCCACAAAAATTATCTCTTCATGTTCTCTTGATTTCCCATTTCCCTCTCTATGTATTATTTTATCCTCATAGTCGGTCATGTTTTCTCTCACTTTTATATGGATTTGTGTATTTCAGCTCATTTTTTTTGATATTTCTATCTCTCGAGATTTTGCTAAATCTTTTTATGATGTACTTCTTTCTCATAAATAATTCATGGAGATTGAAAATGGCTAGATCATATATGAAGCTATGAATAATTTTAAGATTTGTGGGTGGGGTTGGGTGGGAGGGGGGGGCGAGTGGGGGCGAAAATAAATAAATTCCTATTATAGTTGGATGCACTCCCGAGAGCTCGTATCAAGGATTGTTATCAGATTCAACCATACATTAGTTCTTGATTAATATTGAGAACTTCCTCTTATCTTTTTTGCTGTTCTAGTGCTCTTATATTTCACCTAGAGTATTTTATGGTTCATCTACTAGAACGATATTTAGTGTTTTAAATAGCTCTGTCTCGTTCTATGTCAAGTGGGCATCAGATCCTCGTCAGGATCTTGGTGATAGTACATGAAAGAAACAATAATTTTACCATGCGAAGGATCTACAAGTTCTTGGACTATATATGATGCTCGAGTGGATGTTTTAGAGCAATGGATGGAGGCTCAATTCCAAGAGCTTCAAGATACTACCGCTGGTTTGGATCATTAAGTGAAAATCTTGTCGATGGTTTTAACCTATGGACAACCTGTTGCACGTCAGCAGAATGTATCAATTACGTGTATGTGCAAATATCATAGCCAACAACCCATTTGTGATGATGATTCTGGAGAAAACGATGATGATTATGTTGCTAATGGAAGATGAGGTCAGAAATAACAAATACAAAGATGAAGATCCAAAATTGCAGTAGTAATCTAGATATTAAAGCCTTCCCTAATTGGCTTTGTGAAGTAGATAAATTCTTTGATATGGAAAATATAGCGGAGGACAGACAGTCAAGATTGCTTAAAAGTTGAGAGTTGGATCAGCTGCATGAAGGGATTAATTGCATAGTAATCATCATTTTGAGGAGCTGCTAATTTTTGGCAACGTGTGAAGCAATTGTTACAAGATATTTTTTGTCTCCTGACTATCAACATTTTTATTTCGATAATATCAGAATTGAAGACAGGAACTAGGTTCTGTTTCTAACTATATGGAAGAATTTATACAACTTACCCCACGTTGTGACTGAAACTGAGGAGCAACAAATCACGAGAATACGAGATACATCAATGGGCTTAGGTTTTATTCAAGAATGGATTGGTCTACAAAATGTGTTTATAGCAGACGAAGCACGTAATATAACTTTGAAAGCAGAGAGGCTGAAAAAACCTCAGTGGCGACAAGACGAGCTATATCGATCAGGCATGTACAACAACTCCTGCTGAGAAGTGACCAACTTTTATTGCAACCAACAAGGCCAACAATGATCCAACTTACCTTGCTTGAGTGGCCAGAGATGCTACAAAAAAGATACTCATATGCTAAACCATATGGAGACAAGTATTACAGGTGTCAACAAATTGGGCACAAGTTCAATCAAAATCCCAAATGGAAGTTAGTGAATCTAGCAAATCATGAATAGGACGACATATGAGAGGAGAATCAAGATGAATTGGCTGGTGCAGAGTATCCAGAATAAGAGGGTGTGCAGTTTACAGGAGTAATCAGAAAACTGTTGTTAACCTCAAAGTAGCCCGAATCAAAGCAACAAATTTCAAATTGCAATGTTCGGTGTGCAAGAAAGTGTGCAAGCTGATTATCGGGAGTTGCAACAGTGTTAGTTGTTAAGTGTTGGTGAACCACTTAAAATTACCTTCCGAGCCACAACCCAATCCATATAAGATTGCCTAGATCAAAGGTGTTTTCTATTCAAGTAACCAAGATTTGTTATGCTCCTAATTTTGTACGAAAATTGTATAAAATGAAGTGGTGTGACATGTGGTGGATATGCATGCCATAGATGCTACCCATAATGGTAGGCAAAATATGTGTTCTTGACTTCTAGTACAATGAGAGAAAATTTGCACTATGACCTATTGATAATAGTACAAGTCATCCCAAGGCTTCTGAAGTGGAGGGAGAACTCTTTTCTCGTAATATGTAACCACACCGGGTCAAAGGAGATTGGACAACAATTTATAGTGATTGTAAAGGGAGATGAACGTCCACCAGTGGAGATCCCATTAGAGCTACAACCATTACTAGAAGAATTCAGGGAGATCGTTTACACCGAACAATAAAATGAACTTCCACCAACAAGGGACATAGAACACCATAACGATTTGGTCCCAAGAGCAAGTCTCCCAAACTTGCCTCACTATCTGGTGAACCGAAGCGAGATCCTAAAAGAGAAGATCAAAGAGCTGCTTCGCAGAGGCACAGCGAAAGCATGAACCATATGCAGTCCCAGCCTTGTTGACAACCAAAGAAGGATGGCTTGGTGCATATGGATTGATAGTCAACCCACTAACAAAATTACAATCAGATACATATACACCATACCATGGATCGATGATATGTTCGACAGATTAGGAGGAACATAGGTGTTTTCAAAAAGCAACCTACATAGTGGGTACCTTCAAATTTGAATTGGACCTAGGGATAAGTGGAAGACAACCTCCAAGACCTAGAAGGGTCTGTATGAATGTTGGTGATGTCCCATAGATTATCCAACACGTTGAGCACTTTCATGATACTGACGAAGCAGAAACTAAAATCATTTATTGAAAAGTTTGTGGTTGTTCACTTTGATGATATCTTGATCTCTAGCCGGAGTAAAAAAGAGCATTTATGGCATCTGTGAGAAGTACTAGCAAGCAGTCTTGCAGTGAACAACTCAAGAATGAGCCAATGACCTATTCCTAGTGTTTCTGGGGTTCGTAATCAGTTCTCATGGAATACATGTAAATGAAGAAAAAATCAAAGCAATTCAAGAATGACCTATTCTAATAACATTAGGCATTACCGGTAAAACACAATTTTCATGGTTTGGTGACATTTTACAGCCAAGTCATTTGAAACTTTAGCTGATTGTAGCTCCCATCACAAATTGCATGAAGTGTGCATTGTTTTGGTGGACTGAAGAAGCTGACCATAGTTTTACTTGATAAAGAAGCTGCCTGGTGTCGCAAGCTAGGCCTGGCAGATCTTGACAAGGTGTTTTTAAATGGAGTGTGATGCATATGGAGTTGGTATAGGTGGTATTCTTTCTCAAGTAGTTCTCCTAGTGGCATTTCTTAGTAGAAACAAAACAAGCCAGGCAAAAATGGTCAACCTATGAACAAGAGTTGTATGCAGTTTCAAAAGCATTGATGCTTGGGAGAGCTACTTGGTTTCACAAGAATTTGTGACATATTTTGAATATCAATCATTTAAGTATTTAACAAGCCAGAAGCATCTCAGCAAGATTCCATGTTTGTGGTTTTTGACTAGTTCCGGAAGATGGTGATTTGTGTTCCTTACATGAAGACTTCCGATGCACTGCATATTGCCTAGTTGTTCTTCAATGTAGTAAGATTACATGGTGTTCCAAGTTCTACTTTTTTGGAATGAGACAACTAACTACATTTTGTACTACTATCTGGGGGATATTTTATACAAGCTTGAAGTATAGCACTACTGTGCAGCCCAAACAAATGGCCAGATTGATGTAATGAATAAAAAGCTCAGAATAGTTGATTAGAAGAATATTGGAGATAAACCAAAACAATTGGGCAATGCTTTGCCTCAAGCAGATTTGCTACAATAGTGTTGTTCACAAAGCCATTTTTACGTCTCCTTTTTGTTGTTGTTTACAGGAAGGTACTGCAACATGCTTTAGATTTGGTTGAGTTGCCAAAAAGTCATGGTGTTGCTTTAGTTGTAGATAACGTGCCAAGTACAATACAACAGGAAAAAACTGATCAGTAAAGATGACACGGTTATGGTGTTGTTTGCAAAATGAGATGTTAGCTCTGGTTCTTATAATAAGCTGAAGCCTGTGAGGAAGATAAATGATAGTGCATATGTAGTGGATCTTTCTTAATCTCCAAGACTTATAAAATGTTGACCTGCATTAGTATCATCCTCCAGGAGATCCACTTTATGTAGATGATAACTCAGGGACAAACTCTTTTCAAGTGGAACTGTGGAAGGGACTATTGTAGTATAAATACCATGAGGATCACTGTCCTAAAGATCTGGATTAGTCGGCGCATGGGTGCTAGGTGCCCGGTGCCCGCATGATGCCCAACAACCTCCCAACTACGCAGGTTGTTTGGGGTTTATGGAAAATTTTCATCAGCTTTTTTTGGACCATTTTTTTGTGGCCCGCCTAGATTTATGCGGGATTAGGCATCCGATGTCCGTCCGACTACCGCCTAGCGACTTTTACAACCTTAATGAGAATTGAAACATCTTTTCCTTTATATGTTGGTACGCGTCTCATAAGGATAAGATTTGGTTCTATTTGGCTTTATCTAGAAGTAGAATGGAATTATGAATCTCAAGGTTCGCAGTATCGGTATCAGAACCAGTACCGGACTCATCCTATGAGTATCGGTATCGGCGGTCTCGGATTGGAATATTGGGTTTTTTGGTAACGGAAAGCAAATAATGATTAATAAATTATTAAAATTTTAGAAGAAAAATATTTTATACAATTAGGCATAACTTTAAATATTTCATGTGTTGTGTCTTAGTAGGTTTGAAATTGAATAAAATATTAGTACCCTTGCCGATTGGTTTACCTGCGATATATAAGTTTTCTTCTTTTACATGCTTCTACAACATTATTATGTTTTTATAGCCTTGTTGGTCTTTTTTGTTCAATTTTCTTTGCCAAATTGACTGGAAAAATGACCCCCAATGTCGGTATCGGTCAGTATCGGTATCGGATCGGTATCGGATCAGGATATGCCAACCGTATCGGTATCGGTTGTATCGGATTGGTATCAGCTGATACTGCAACTATGATTGTGATTGTTTATTTATCTAGGATAGGATTAAAATTTATTGTACTCTTTCTTTAATAGGATCAGGATTCCTTAAATTGATTATAATCAGATACAATTATATACTATTTCATTATTATTATTGAGAGATTTCTCTTATATTCTCTGGTAGATTCTGATGTTCTCAAGTTCTACCTAGTGGATTTCAGGGTTTATCTACTAGAACGGCATCCAGAATTTCAAATTGATTTATTCTGTGTTGGTGAACAAGAAGTAGGAAATGTGTGTGTAGGGGATGGAGATGGGGTAGCATCATCTCCACTGGACTGGCACAAGTTTCCTTTAATTCTAAAACTTCATGTCCTCTAACAATCTAAAAGTTCCTTCTCAAAGTAAAAGTGACTGTATCAACATTAAAGACAAACAGATAATGATTCATCAATTAAATATAACTCGTCATGCCCTGTAACATTCCTACCAGTCTGCACACTCAAAGATTGACCCAGACAGTGCTCGCACAAAATCCATAATCAATCTGACACATTGATCATCCAAGTAAATAAAGCACAGGTGTTTACCAGAAACCGTTACATCTAACAACACCTATTATAACGAACATATTAGAGAACTGCTCCAAAGTCCAAACAACCTCAAATCAACACAATTAACCTTGAATCTACACAATGCTACTATAGAAGTGTTATACAGACCAATTTACAGTAAACTATGTTGCATGACACAAATATGACACGACAACGATATAAAAACGACTTCAATGTGACCTAGTGTATTTTGGAGTGTCCGTACTGTGTCTGGTCCGTGTCCGACACGAAAACAGCTAAATTTTTCAAAGTGTTCCGTATCGCGTGCAACAAGACATGACACGGACATGGCCCCAAATTTCAGAGTGCCCTTTTTTACTAGGCAACAGCCATTCCACCAACAATTATTCTTGTAGATTTATCCCATTTTCGACACCTCATCACCAGTTTCCCTGACTAGTTCAACTTAAAAAAGAATAATTGCTTGCTCACACAGCTAGCTGTGAAGGAAACTGACAGCAAGCAAGAACTATGTACTTCCACTCTCTTCTTCTTACTAATCTCCAACTTCTTCAAGCAGAGCACTTAAGGCGGTGTCAAAATCGAAGTGCTCGCGCCTCTCGTGTCCAATATGTGTTGTGTCGTGTACTTGTGTCCCTGCGACAGAGTCAGCCGATCGACCGACGAAATTAGGGTTCTGTGGTACCTCGTTGATCTCCTCGGGAGGCTCGGCCGGCAGCGGAGGAGGGAGACCGGAAGGAGCAGGGGGTCCCGGCTGCCCGTAGAAGCTGTGGATCTTGGAGAGGTCGACGGCGAGGTCGACGCCGCACTGGGGGCAGTTGAACCTGGCGAGGCCGTGGGGGACGTTGAGGATCGCCTTGCACCGCGCGCACGGGAGCTGGATCTTCGTCGGGTCGATCCCCCGCGCCGCCGGCGGGGCGGGGGGCCGCGGCGCCGGACGGATGGCAGGAGGAGGGGGAGGAGGAGGAGGAGGGGGGGCGGCGGGGCCCGCCGAGGAGGAGGGAGGCGGAGGGGGGATGAGCTCCGGCGGGAGCATCTGCGGGAGCTGGCACTTGGGGCAGCTGAACTCGGTGATGCCGTGGGCGACGGTGAGGACCTCGTGGCACCGGGCGCAGCGGACCTGGCAGGGGGCGGGCCGGCGTGGTGGGCCCATCTCTAGGGTTCGGGTTAGGGTTTCTCCCTTTAAATTTAGGGTTAGGGTTTGGGGAAATTTGGTGAGAGAGGAGAGAGGAGGGAGGAGGGAGGAGGGAGGAATCTCTCGCCGGTGAGTGAAATTGAGAGAGGAGGAGTGATTACGTAGAGTTTATTTTGGTTTTTTTCTCAGGGCACCACATTTTTTACTGGGACTAGTCCAAAAAATGTTCAAAAAAAATTACAAGTTTGTTATCCATTTTTTTACTTGGGACTAGTCCAAATTTTTTCAGCAAGTGGGACTGCCAACTTAGTGGCAGTCCTAACATTATGTTAGGACTGCCAACTTAATGACAGTCCTAGGACTGCCAGCAAGTTGACAGTCCTGACATATGTGAGGACTGCCAGAGATGGAGGCGGAGGATGCAGAGGGAGACGGAGGAAGGAGGCGGAGGAAGGAGGAAGGAAAGGAGGCGGAGGAAGGAGGGGGGAATCACTCACCAGGCGGAGGAAGGAGGCGGAGGCGGTGGCTGCTGGTAGTGGTGGTGGCGATGTCGCTGGAGGGAGGAGGAGGAGGAGGAGGAGAAAAGAAAAGAGGAAAAAATTCTAATTTTTGGACTAGTCCCAAGCAAATTGTGGGCAGCCCCTAGCAAAAGTTTCACCTTCTTGAACTGCCATCAAATAAGAACTAGCTCCTAACAAAAGTTGTGTTGCCATTAGAAAAAACCTTTATTTTTGGAGTGAGCGAGCGAGTGAGTGAGAAAGTGCCATATGATGGAAATGGAAAGTTTGTGGTTACCAAACAAAAGAAAAATTACTATCCAAATTTAATGTCCGTTGTGGATAGTGGACTGCTAGGGGAGTTGGCTCTCCTATATAATCTGAAGTCTTTCTCTTTTGAACGTTATTAAACTTAGAGATTATAAGCTACACGAGGAAAGTTGGGTGCAGTTTTTCGAAGCAACGAAGTATTGTGAGTTCGTCCCTTCTGAAAGTCGAAGTCGTCCTGTCAGAGCAAGGGTGGCAAATGAACGTTCCAGAAGTTATCTCTTAGAACTTGTTGGTTTCTGAAAACATATCGACATAAAAGGTCAAATTTGTATTTGAACAACGATAATCTTTATCACTCAGCAAGTTGTCTTCTTCTCCGAGTGTTTTTTCTTTGAATTATGTTTCTTGTTGTAGCAAAAGTCTTGTAAAATTTTAAGCTATATTTGGTAGGAAGGATAGAAAAGTGGAAGGAAGGAAAAAGATAAGGATTCATTTTTCTTCCATGTGGAAATGAAAGATCATTTCCTTCCTTTGTGTTTTGTATGAAAGAAAAAGTGGAAGGAAAGAAAGTAAAAAATATAGGATTTACCAATTCTACCCTCAACTAAAAACACTTATTTACCATTTGACTTCATAAATAATTTTTAAATAATACATGCATATGGGGTATAATTGTTAATTAATATAAGCCTCCATTTTTTCTTCCACATTTTCTCCCACTTTTTGGAGGATTAGATTTCTTAGGTTACGAAGGAAAAGTAATCCCTCCACTTTTCCTTCCTATTTTTTTCTATACCAAACAAGAGAAAATGAATCTTTTCCTTCACTTTTTTCCTCCTCTATTCTCCTTCCTCCCACTTTTCCCTCCTACCAAACACACCCTTAAAAGGCTTACATTTTAGAATATTGTAATCTGTTTCTATTTCTATTTGTAGTTGTTGTAATCATTGTATTTCATATTTTACGTACAAGATTTTTGTAACCCGACAATACCGATAGTTAGTCCAAAGACTCGCCATACAACAGTTAGTCCAAAGACTCGCCATACAACGCAGCGTGCAAAAAGTTCTGAAAGTTACGCCGGACATCTAAGAAGAAGAGAAAAACCTCAGTAATTTGGATCCATAGAGAAAGAACATTGGTACCATAAGGAATGTCAAGTTACAGCATTCTCATTGAAAGAAACATGGAATTGAAACTGGGGAAGGTATTCCTCCCTCCATCCAGTTAGGTGGGCTTATAGTATTTGGTCGGAACAAACGGCATCTTCGTAACGACTCCGTCGTAGGGCTTCCCGCGGACGAGGATCTTGACCTCCGTCCCCGGCTTGTGGGAGCCGGACTTCACGTACCCCATCGCTATGTTCTTCTTCAAGCACGGGCTGAACCCTCCGCTGGTCACCTCCCCGATCTTCTCCCCGGTGGCGGCGCTGACGATCTCGCTGTGGCTCCTCGCAGGTGGGCCCGACGAGAAGAGACCGACGCGCCTGACCGCTGGGCCGTCCTGGAGCTGCTTCAGGATCACCTCCGCGCCTAGGAAGCCGCCTTCTGCTCTCCTCCTCTTGCCGATCGCCCAGCTGAGCCCGGCTTCTACTGGCGTAACGTGCTGGTCCATGTCGTTGCCGTACAAGCAGAGGCCGGCTTCGAGTCGGAGGCTGTCTCGGGCACCCAACCCTGTCAGCCTCACCTTCCCCTCGGATTTCTCTAGGATTGCTTTAGCAAGGTCTACGGCGTTCTCAGAAGGAACGGAAATTTCAAATCCATCTTCGCCGGTATAGCTGAAAAGTTAGAGCAGTATGAACAAGTATAGTCTCTATACGGAATACATAGTGAATAAATCCTGAATGAAAAGTTCGAAAAACTGAAAGTTTAAAGAGCTTTATGGATGACTGGATAAATATATTGTTAAAAACCATCTCAAGTAAATAGATCCTGAATAATTCACAAATAACTTGAAATACTGAAAGTTAAAGAGTTTAGTAATGAATAAATTATCTGTTAAACCATTCATCTGGGAAAAAAAAAAACCTTGTAAGCACTTGAGAATTTCCGATGTTTTATAGAAGGAATTGTGACTGGTACAAGTAATGTGGCATTGACATATGAGACAAATTTGCGGCAAATCTCAGATAATACAGAAACTTAAAGAAATGTTTTGATGCTAATTGAAACATTTATACAGGCAACTCCTGTCAAAAAGAATTTCAAATTTGCAAATAAATATGCATCGGGATGATAAGGGTGGTATTTAATCAGTTTCAGTATTAAAGAACTTCAGAGAACTAGAAATGAACTCGACTACAGCATTAAGTCATGTTTCCCAAGCTGCAAGTATCCTCTGTAAAGATGATATTGAGGTTTATATTAACTTCTTTAAAATTAGGTAAGGAAATTGCAATATAGGGTTTTCTGAGAATCCATGCACCCTAGAACATGCCCCAACATACATCTGCTTCCAGTCGGATAGCTTTCTAAGTATACAACTGTGGCAATTCCTATGCAGTGCTCATTTTGTTAGTGTTTCGTCTTAATACTTAATGCTGTCATTTCAGTTCCGGCTATCATATGTTTGTTCACTCCTATTGCCCAATACTTGCACATTGCCTAATGAAAGAATCTTTTAGCTCTCATTCGAATGGTTGTGGCATGAACTCAACCACCCTTAAATCTGATAATCATCTCCCTAGGAACATGTTTTTAGACATATTGTTGCCTTTCTAGTTAAGTAACCAGGTAGAAACCATCGGATATTTGAGCAGCTACTCAATGCTAATCACCTACATTAGTACATAGTTATCTAGGATAAGACTGCATAAGAGTATACAGCCCCAAAAAAAAGAGTATATTGTACTCTAACAAGTTGGTTAAGAAATTTTTGATAGTTGAACCCAATGGAGTGCAAAGGATCGAACTCCTCCAGCTCTAGCTCCAAGAGTAAGCTCTGCCACCACAAGCTTGGCCAGGTAAGGAGGATCAACCTGAACTTTATGCTCATGATTTGCTGCCAGAAGCAACCTCCCAGAAGTCTTGAAATAGGATGCTGGCACACTATGCCACACAATCTATAACAGAGATTAACCTCGTATTCTCCTGACTACTTTACATTGTTTTCCTCTATCTAAGCTTAGCAATTTTCTCACTCAGCTCCACAGAGGATAAATTACCTAGAAATGTTTCCCTCACAGGAAAATTCTGTAGTCACAAGCCAAAAAAGAGATGTGCCACCCTCACCACATAGATCCATCATATAGAAAATTTCATAATGTATGTGGCACACTTATATAGATTGTATCTGGTCAGAATCATGGAAATGGAACCTCTGCACCCATGCTTGTTCAGTATGTTAGTAGTACTACAGTGATATAATGCTTTAGCTAGCTCACAAGCAAATTTTAGTTTTCATGTTTTCATACTTTATGAGCAGTTCTACTTTCCAGGAAAACAACGTAACTAATTAAGTTTACGAACGTAAGCTACTCTTGTAAGACCTGCCGCAATTGTTTATTTGCGCTGATTTCATATTGCACCAAGCCCTTTTGATTATATTCCACTTTGGTACGTTCAAAGGCGCTCTTGCTTGGAACCCATCTTGGTGCGAAGGAAATAAAATTGGCTTGATCGAGGAAACCAGGAAGTCTAATGTTTACACATCAATTCACAAGCCTCTCATCATTTTTATTCAATAGCTTGTTGCTTTTCAATACAACTCATAGCAACATCTTTGCATGAAACAAGGAACAAACTTAACAAAACTAACAACTTGAAGATACGATTAACAACCTATCAACCAAGTAAATAGCAACTTAAGAAACAACTCAAATCAAAATAATATGCTAACTTGTTCAAAACAATAAAATATGTTACCATCGTAACATCCCTCCCCCTAACATTCGTCCTTGTCCTCGAGGACTTATCATCCTCGTCCTCCTCATTTCAAGACTCCTCAACGAAAAATAGTTTTTTGCACCTATGACCCTAGTTGAACTTTTCGTTGCAGTTGAAACACAAGCCCTTCTCTCTCCTCTCATGGAGCTCAATTCCGGTCAGTCTCTTGATAGGAATTGATTTAGGCTCTTCTTGTTGAAAATTTGTTGGGACAAGTTACGTGCCGCATATAGCCTTGCTAGACCAATGGCAGAAGATAATGTAGTTGGCCTTCCAGCTAATACATCAGCTTTGACGTCGTCCTTCAACCAACTTATAAATAAACTTACTAGTCGGCATGTTTGTGGAGATGACCCACCTTGCAGTAGCAAGTTTTCAAATTGAGTTTGATAATCATTTACCAATCCAATTTGTTGCAGCTTTGTGAGTTGGCTAAAGACATCAACAAGTTGCGATGGACCACAATGAGAGTTGACCCCTTCAAGAAATTATTGCTACGAAATTGACTCCAACTCCTGAGTATTTGGTACCACAATTGGCCGTTTGAATCCTCTTCTTCCATTCGGCTTTGTTAAGGGTCATTTTCTCTATAACACTAACAAGATCCACATACTTCTTTAACTCTTCAAACCGTGTTACTCTAGGCCTACCTCTAGTCCTAGCAGTTCCATTAACTACTATATTATCCTTCCTCCTTACGGGGGCATCTATGGGTTGTTGCACGTGTCCAGACCACCTAAGCCGACTTTCCTCATCTTGTCCTCAAATGACACCCCCTCTAACTTCCACAGATATTTTACGTAAAAATATCGAGTCCAAGTCATACCAAATCTAAGCAGGTTTCAATAAATAATGGATCATTTGGCTCCACCAATCCTCATTACCTAGATATAAATAAACACATTTTTATAAACATAGCAATGTTGTACCCCCAGGATTTTATAAATATCCCACGTCACAGACTTAATTCAATCATTAGACACCTGCATCACACATCTAAATAACATCTAATTGGTTCAATAGGAAGCACAAAGGTAGGCTCAAAGAGGTCTATCTGGCTAGAAACAAAGTCGGCTGTATAAGTGATCAAATGTCTGGTTCACATCTAGTAACAGCTTGCACGGACGAATTAGATGCCCATTGGCGACAATGTATTTAAGGCTACTATGTGCTTCAACTATTCTGCTCTACGTAAAATTCTGCTTTACGTGTGAGTATAATTTCACAACCACAGGCAGGAAAGTAAAAGAAATTTAAGTCATATCAGTAACTTAATTGAAAGAAATGCAAGCAATAACCCAAGTCAAATGTAACATTTCGGTTACAGTTTGGAAATACAAGCAACATACCCAGTTCTTGTGAGGAAGCAACTGGATCCATTGATGTCCAACACCCTGAATTCACCAAAATAAAACTTGCTCAAATCATCCTTGGTCAGCAACTGAAGGACCGGCGCAGCCAGAGGACCCTGGATTCACTCGTACAAGAGGTTGAAACAAACTTAGGCCTCAAACTATTATCAGTCAAGCTAAACAATACAGCAATAAGACAACAGATTAAGATAGTATAGAACCAAAACTGTGGCCTACCACTTCTACAATTTAGTGGGAGAAAAGCTAAATCAGCTAGGGTAAACCAATGCTAGGCTGGGGTTGGGATTCTTATCATGGCCGCTTCAGTTTTTTTTTTTTTTTCAAAAGCAGTCCCAAAATCTGTTTGGTAACAACATCTTACCAAAATCTTTTTGAAAAGCCAATTCAAAAAATGGGACAACTTTTGACAGCAGGTCGGAGACTGCTGTCAGAAGCTGTTGCTCCTGCTGCTGCTTTTTTAACAGCAGCAACCCTAAACCAAGCCTTAATGGGTTGTTCCACTGGTCCCGGAAACCGCTTTCCTGATCCCGCGACCCGAAATGCAGCGGGTTCGATCCGGATCACCAAAAGTGATTTATTTTGTCAAGCTGGATTTAAATTAAACAATGACAGGAAGAAAAAAAAAAAAGACAAAATGGAAATACAGGAGAATGTTGGTATAGGATTCGGTATAAATTCATATATATATATATATATATATATATATATATATATGCACGTGCGTTGCACATATTTTATACTACTTGAAAAAGCAAATAATAGTAATATATTATTATTAGAAAGACTAAAAGTCATCCACATTAATTATTCTAAACTCATTATTATATTACTATTATTATTTTATTTTATACATGCACGTAAGACTATTTAGAAAGACCAAAAGCCACCTCTCGTAATTACCTAGTTATTCCTATTAACTTTAAGTAATCTTTTTAATTAGTAAATATAAGCAAATATATTTTTGGAAAGAAAACTTTCACGGTGAAGCCCAACTTTTGGCATTATATAGTAGTATAGATATTCCTATTAACTTTAAGTAATCTTTTTAATTAGTAAATATAAGCAAGGGTATTTTTGGAAAGAAAACTTTCACGGTGAAGCCCAACTTTTGGCATTATATATACTAGTCTGCATGTACGTGTTTTGCACGTATTTTAATTAGAATATCATAATGTTAGTTGTCGTCTTTTTCAGGTGATTATTCATGTGTGTGTTTTCTTTTTACAATGCCAAGAGATTCAAAGTACAAATTTTGTTCTTTTTTTAGATTTCTATTGAGAATAATAATCTTTGAAAAATGGTAAGGATAGAAAAATTTTACCATTGGAACATGAAAAGTTGTATGAAAAAAGAAAATTTGCATGCAAACTTTATTGCTTTGGCTCTTAAACATAAATGACATGCAAGTTTGACATAATAACATCATGTTTATAAAATACTTAAGAGTATTTTAGGAATTCAAAAGTTTTACCACCAAGTTTTCCTTTATTTTTTTTAATTAACTTAAGAAGACTACTTAGGAAGACCAAAAGACAATCTTCTTAATTACTAAGTTGCCCTTATTAAAATTAATGAACCATTTTAATTAGTATAAATATGCAAGGGTATTTTTGGGAAAAAAATTCTACGGTGAAGCTTAACTTTTGGCATTATATATATATATATATATATATATATATATAGCCTATGATGTGGCACGGGCACCGAAAAAAGGTGTTCGTATCTGTATCTTGTCAGTACCCGTGTCCATGCGAGTATTCGTGCAACATAGGTAACAAACTACCTTCTATATATTTGAAAATGTTTGTATCATGTATCTGTATCGTATCCGTATTTGTGCAGCATAGTATACACCTAATAACCAACCTACCAATCACAGACAGACACTCCACCAAACAGTGTTGTGTCCATGTAGAACAACATGTATCGGACACGGCAAGGGCACTCCAGATCCACTATGACACATCAGAATCAATCAATGTCGTATCGATCTGAACTAAAAAAATTCGTAAACTATCCGTCAGATCTGAGCGTCCAGCAACAGATCTAACGATCATTTTTTTTTTCACCT